>WFMF01000057.1:0-197543 GCA_011033025.1 Beroe forskalii | reverse complement strand
TGGTTTCAGTGATACGGCAGATTGGTGTCAGTGATATGACAGGCTGGTGTCAGTGATACGACAGACTGGTGTCAGTGATACGGCAGACTGGTATCAGTGATAAGTTATACTGGTGTCAGTGATACGGCAGATTGGTTTCAGTGATACGGCAGACTGGTGTCAGTGATAAGGCAGACTTCAGACCTGTCAGTGATACAGCAGACTGGTGTCAGTGATAAGTCGAGGACTGAGTGTCAGCCAGACGGGTGTCAGTGATACGACAGACGACAGGTGTCAGTGATACGGCAGACTGGTGTCAGTGATACGGCAGACTGCAGTGTCAGTGATACGGCAGGCAAGTGTCAGTGATACGGCAGACTGGTGTCAGTGATACGGCAGACTGGTGTCAGTGATGGCAGAAAGGTGTCAGTGATACGGCAGACCGGTGTCAGTGATAAGTCGGACAGGTGTCATGATAAGTCAGACAGGTGTCAGTGATAAGTCAGACAGGTGTCAGTGACACGGCAGACTGGTGTCAGTGATACGGCAGACTGGTGTCAGTGATATGGCAGACAGGTGTCAGTGATACGGCAGACCGGTGTCAGTGATAAGTCAGACAGGTGTCAGTGACACGGCAGACTGGTGTCAGTGATACGGCAGACTGGTGTCAGTGATATGGCAGACAGGTGTCAGTGATACGGCAGACCGGTGTCAGTGATAAGTCAGACAGGGTCAGTGATACGGCAGACTGGTGTCAATGATACGGCAGACTGGTGTCAGTGATATGGCAGACAGGTGTCAGTGATACGGCAGACTGGTGTCAGTGATAAGTCAGACTGGTGTCAGTGATAAGTCAGGACAGAGGTGTCAGTGATACCTGATCAGACAGGTGTCAGTGATAAAGGTGGATTGATAAGTGATAAGGCAGACAGGTGTCAGTGATAAAGTCGGACATGTGTCAGTGATAAGTCAGACAGGTGTCAGTGATAAGTCAAACAGGTGTCAGGTTGCAGTGATACGGCAGACTGGTGTCAGTGATATAGCAGACATGTGTCAGTGTTACGGCAGACTGGTGTCAGTGATACAACAGACTGGTGTCAGTGGTAGAGATCAGACTGGTTTAGTCATCTAGCTAGCAGATTGTTAGTGTCAGTAATACGTGTGGCCAGTTTCAATGATAAATATCTGACTTGTGTCTGTGACACGACAGAATAGTGTCACTGGTGCCAGATTTGTGTCAGTATCAGTTATCCATAAAAGTGTCAGTGATACATCAGGATAGTTTCAACTTAGATACATAAAATAGGTGTCTGTAGTATGTCGGACTGGTGTTGGTGATTGGTCAGAAAGGTACCAGTGACATGCTAGACTGGTGGCAGTGATCATTCAGACTGGTGACAGTTGAAACCAGTCCGAAAGTGAGTGTTTTTTTATGAAATTTTTCAATTTTACAAGCATTTTTCAACGCAAGCTTTTTTGCTATTTTATCTAGATAAAAATAATTTTTATCTAGATAAACCGATAATTTATTTTGATGAATTATCGGAGATAATTATCGGTTTCGATTATCGGACTGGAAAGCCTATTTTGGTCATTATCACTCTCATTGTTATTTGTACTAGCACCAGGATATTTTGTGTCATAGTCCCATTCAACCTCTCCTTTAGGATCAAAATCTCTTGTTGCCCCTTCCAAACCGTTAGGTGCCAATCTTAACAAATCATGAGGTACAATGTTGTGTATTTGGCTATTTCCAACATCAATTTTATACGTAAAATCGGTGATTTTTGATACAATTTCAAATGGACCGTAGAAATTAGAAGTAAAGGCATGTTGCCCGCTTTTCCTTGGTCTCCATAAGTAGACAAAGTCACCAACTTTAAACGGCTTAATGTTCACACGATTATCATATCTTTGTTTAGCAAATTCACGACTTTGTTTCAGTTTCATTTCCACCCATTTATATGTATCCCTCAGCTTTTTATATACGCATATTGGGATTGAGAATCAAACTTTTTTGCGGGAAATGTTCCGAATATTAAATCCATGGGTAACTTAGCCTGGATTCCAGTATGCATGAATTGTGGGGTGTAACCAGTAGCTTGTGATTTAGAGGTTCTGTATGCGAACATTACCTGTTGTAGCATATCCGGCCACGTTTCAGGATGTTCGGCACAGAAACTTTTTATCATATTTTTCACGGTTTTCACCAATGCCTCACTTCCACCGTTAGATTTGGGTGTATATGCGCACGTGTGAGAATGGTAAATCATACCTAGGAGATTAAATACAACTTTCATGACTTCACTTGTAAACTGTGGTCCTCTGTCAGAATGACATTGATTGAATAGACCGTTGCGAGCAATCCAAACATCTAATAACGACCTTGCAATAATTGGACTCGTTGTAATACGAAGTGGTACGGCTTCCGCCCACGCTGTAAACTTGTCAATTATGACCAGAATCATTGTATATTTGTATTTATTATCAGGTAAGGGTCCTAACAAGTCAAATTGAACAATGTCATTGGGATGAGTACCAACAAATGGCGTAAGTGGCGCTCGTGGTTTAACTTTCTGGGCTTTTAGAACACAAACTTTACAGTTGTCAATGTACAGGGATACCAAAAGTTCACAATGGGGAAAATAAAACCTCTCTCTGATCTTATGGAGCGTTTTAAATTTCCCCAAGTGTCCTGAACTGGGTAAATCGTGACATAACCTTATAACAGTTTCTGGTAATACTCAGGTAAGCAGATCAAAAATTCAAAAATCACTTGTGGTTGATCCCTCTTTTTCCCACGCTCTGTACAGTACGTCATCAATGATTTTCAATCTATTAAACTGTGTACGGTACGATTTCAGATCTGTGTTCAGCTTTTGCGTACTATTAGAAAGTGGTGGTTGTTGTCCACTCTCAACCCATTTTCTTACGACAGACAATACAGGGTCAATTTTCTGCGCATTAATTAACTCTTCCCTTTTCAGTACCTCATTGTCTGAATGTTTCAACTTAGGCAAGTTATCTGTGAGGTTTGCATCGTCACTAGTAGCATCGCGACTTTTGTCGTCATCTAAACTATTTACTATTGCTACTAAACTTTCGTTTCGCGGCTTTTCCCACTTTCGCCCGAATCACTTTCTACATTACCATGGGTCAACTCCGAATTAGATTCACGGTCACTGTATTCGTGGAATCTTACGTCGTTAACCCTTGGTAACCTACTCGGACAATCTGCTGTATTTTTACCACCGCTTATGGGTTCAATTCGAAAATCAAATCGACAAAGACTATTATACCACCGCCAAAGTGGCCCGTCCATATGTTTGGACTTTTTCCAAGATACCAACGCTTTATTATCAGTTTGTATGACAAATGGTTTGTTTAGAAGGAAAACCTTGAACTTTTCACAATAAAATTTCATCGCATAAAATTCTTTTTGCCACACTGACCATTTGAATTGATTGGCGCTTAGCAAATTTGAACCAAAAGCAATTGGATGTTGAAAACCTTTGTCATCTTTCTGTGCTAAAATTGCGCCAATGCAATAATCACTCGAGTCTGTTCTCAGGATAAATTCTTTATTCAGATCAGGAAATTGCAAAATAGGTTTTTCGGCAATTTTCTGTTTTAACAAGTCAAATGAACTTTGTTGTTCCTCTCCCCAAACAAATCTAGCATTATTTTTAAGCAGTGACGTTAGAGGCCTACAAATTTCACTAAATGATTTGAGAAATTTGCGGTAAAAGGAACACATTGCAACAAAGCTTTTAACTTGCTTTTTATTTCTCGGCCGGCTCATTTTCTTAATGCCCTCAATTTTGTCAGGGTTCATTTCAAGGCCAGCCTCAGAAATTTTAAAACCCAAATACTTAATACTTTTTTGGCATAGTAAAGTTTTTTCGGGCTTTAGATAAATGTTAACTGATCTCAATTTTTCAAAAATAAGTTCAAGATTTTTAATCATGTCCTGAAAAGTAATTGATCCAGTCATTAAGTCATCCATGTACGCAACCAACACTTTGGGTTGCATCCCCAAAAAGAGATTCTCTACTTCCGATTGGAAATGTGAGCTACTACTAGATAAGCCAAGAGGTATACGTTTGTATTGGAATTTTGCAACCCCTGGGATAGAACTAGCGGTCAAATGGCGGCTTTGCTCATGTAATTGGACCTGAAAATAACCTTGACTCATATCCAAAGTACTCCACATTTTACAACCATGCCATAGGGTAGTAATTGAGTCAATATCAGGTAACGATTGATATGATCTAATGACATGATTATTTAGGAGACGAAAATCTGTTATTAGTCTGTAAGAAATACTACTATCATTTTCATTGACAGTATTTTCAGTTTTACTATTTTTACCCTTCGGTTTTTTAGCAGGTTTAGCAATCAGAAATGCTGGTGCATGATACGGGCTATTGGATGGTTCTATGATATCTAAATCCATTAACCGTTTGACCTCCTTTGCTGCATGGGGTTTTAAAGCCATGGCAATTGGTCTAAATGGCGCACGAACAGGTAGCGAGGTATCTAAAACAATTTTATGAGGTTTCAGCTTTGCTGGTTTACAAATTTGATTCCCATCCAATGCGAACACATCGTGATATTTCGCAACGAGCTCTTTCAACTGCTGTAGCTCTATTTGATTTAAATGATTTATTTCATTTAATCGCAGTTTTTCAAACAATAAATCACGCTTAGCTTGGTCACAAGGGAGATATTCACTTTGCACGTTATCTGCTTCCCTGTCCTCCTGAACAGTGTTACAAAAATTGTGCTTTACAAGATTGACGTTGTCAGCTGTGAGAGGAGTTAGGGAACCAACAGTTTGGTTTTTGTACACAATTACGGGTTGATTTGTGTTATTCACTAATGCCACAACGGACTTTCCTTTTGTGACGTTTACCAACAAATCATTAGATTTTATACCGTATTTTCGTTCAAGTAATTTATGAGAAGGTTCAAATATACCCGTACATGTACAATATTCCTGCCTTTTGCTCATGTTACTTTTGATTTTGCATCTCACGTTGTTGACAGCACTATTTGGGGGTATTTTAACTGTCTTGTGCAACATAACCGTGAAATTTGGGCAAGATTTATTTTGTACCTGCATTAACGGCACTACAACTGCGTTTTCCTGAAACTTAAACGACAGATTAGAGAAATTAATAACGCATCCATTTTTGTACAAAAAATCAGTACCGATCAGCAGAGTTTCATGCAGATTATTGACGACAGCAAGGTCAATGTCACGTCTCTGACCTCCAATCTCTATACTAGTATTCAATATTCCCTCAGTTACCAATTTAGAACCTTCAGCTCCAACAATATTGCCAGAATACGGTTGTAGCGTACTAATAATGTTATCATTTAATGCAGCTCGACTTACAAGCGAAATATTAGAGTATTAGCGCCTGTATCTACTTATAATGCATAAACATACTTGTCAAATAACTTTGATTTTACATACGAGCTACACTTTTTATTTGTGCAAGATTTCGAATTAGCTACATGATTCACATAGCTGTCTATATCTACACCGTTTCTAAAAGAGGGTAATTTACTAGCATATTTTGACCTCTTATCTAATTTTGACGAAAAGGGTTTGTTTGATTCCGTGAGTTATCCGGTCGCTGTTGTACGTTGTTTGGTCCACTCGTTCCGCTGTTCTGTTTGTTCAGATGAAAGCATGTTGCTGCCATGTGGCCACGTCTTCCACAATACGTACATTGAATATGCTGTTTAGTATTACGATTTGGCATAGCAGGCGAATTTTGTAATGCTCTCATCTTAGAATAGCACTCTGATTCATAGTGCCCTAATTTATTGCAGTAATAACACCTAATCTGCTTTTTATCCCGGTTATTTTTCGGCATACCTCTTGGTTTATTGAATACATTCAAATACGGTACATTTGCGCTTGGGATTGGATAATATGCCTGTTGTACATTTGGAACAGTATTCATGTGCATACTGTAACCTTGCTGCATAGGATACTGATGTTGTGGGACTGGTACTTGTGGTGAATTAGAATACTGTACATTTGGGGTATTAACAGGATTTTTCACAACATTGTTGGGTTTACTTTGCAAGTTCTGATGCACATTGTTTACCTTATCCATAACGTGCGACTCATCAGTTATCTCAGCGGCGCAGTTTCTGCACGTAACTTGATAAACCTTTTCTAGCACTTGCGGTTCACTCTCTTTTTTGATATATCGACGCGTTTGTAGTGCTTTACAGTGTCGTGCTGCGGCATTTACAGCATCAGTTAGGTTGTCGAAATTCTCCTCTAATAATTTAATACCCAACTCATCATTCCTAACTCCCATTAAAAAACTCTGGATGAGCTGTCTGTTTTGTCGTATATTTTGGTCATTAGGGAAAGCTTCTAACGCAATCTTTTCTAGCTCTCCAGCATATTTCTCGATCGTTTCCCCTTCATGCTGCTTTCTAAATTGTAACATAAACTCGGCAGGCACTCTCTCGCCCTGACGACTCTTGATACCTGTTTTGATAATAGTAAGCGTGGCATTATCAAACAAAGCATTCTTCTGAGCATTTGTTAAGTTTAACCCTTCGACAACCCCAAACGCCTCATCATCCATAAAAGACATGAAAGTACGATACAGATTATTAGCTGGCACATTTAATAACAATTCTGCGTAATTTCTGAACTGTTTCAACCAACTTGGGAAATTACTTTTCATTTTATACAACTCGGGCGATTTTGCAATTTGTGTAATTCGGTGCTGCTGTGCAATCTGACCGTCAGCTGGTACTGCAACGTGTGCCATTTTCAATTACAATTACGTGTTTACAACAACTTACAATACGATAAGTACCGATACAAATCTTGTGAGGATACCGATAAGTAATTACTATAACAGTTTAATGAATTCTGAATTTTATTCAAATTCAGACTCAACTCGAATGTTAAATCTTGTTTCACTTTCAATACCAGCTTCTGGTACAAGACTTATATCATTTACTCTAATGCAGATTCTGCTTTTAATATTTATATATACAGGTAATTACTAATTTTACTTCGAAAGTTCGCGCCACTTTATGTTAAGTGACACTTTTAGGGGCAATTTTATAAAGAGGCGATGGAGACTAGAAATTGAGTAAAGTAAAGAATAAGACTGAACTACAGAAAAAACATGCCAGTCTGATTTGTGATAGCAACGCGTTTATAGCCACGCGTCGTAATCGTATCTCATGCAGTGCTATTTAGCTTAACTCATACTAAAAACTAACTACGTCATCCTTTATATACTTCAAATTTCTGCCTTTAACATATACAACCACTCACCCGAAAATTGCGTCCCCGCAATAAATTAAGAAAATAAACCTGGAATGTCGTTATATAATTTAATGCCGGTGAGTGGATAAATATAAAAAATAAAAAAAATGCCGCCGTAAATTCCAAGGTGCTAGGGAAAAGTGAAATTGAGTAGTAAAGTCTTGGATTTTATAGAAAAAAAAAAACTCAATGAAATGATACCTACTTCTCATGATCTCATTCTCATGACCATAAACCATAAACATTTAGAAAAATTTCATTGTCCAGGTATTTGCAGTAGTAAAAAAATGCCCGCAAACATTCCCGCACATAAACAGCAGATTAGAAAATTTTAGAGTCCAGTGAAGCAGTTGTGAAGAAGTTGACCTAGACGCATATGTAGAGCACTCCAGTCCTAAAGAAATCCGTTTGTTTACTAGTCCATTGCATTATTCAAAAATTTAAATTTGGCGGGTACAATTTTCAAAAATTCAAAATTTCCGTGAAGTTTCAGAAATGAATTCATCATAAAAACCCTTCATTTACATGTAGTTATGACGCTGATATATACCAAAAGTTGATGACGTAATAGTTCCCGCGCCCCGCACCCCGCCCTTCGGGCGGGGTATGGGGGGTCACGTGATCATATTTGACAGTCATGTGATTGGAAAAAAGTCACGTGACCTTGATTGGGGGGCTGCTAATAGTAAATGTGGGTCACGTGATCAAAATCAGGGGCTAGGAATGGTTAATGTGTGTCACGTGATCAATATGCTAATTATGCACATAAATATGCGTCATTAAATCACTTGGTGGTGTATATTCAAACAAAAATACCAAGGAGCCGCGCGCGTTGAAAATATGCATCTACTCGAGCCTGTGACGTCACAGATCTCGGCACTGGATAGTCACGTGATGCGTCACGTGACATTGTTGCCTAGCAACCACAGTAGCAATGTTGCGCTGCGTTGCGGGCAGCAATGCAGTGCTTAATCTAATGCAATGTGGTTGCGGAGATACAGGGGTGCTCTGCATTCTCTTCCTTGTGTTAAGATGGGTTGCTCAGTATAAGCCCTTAGAATTTGGCAAGGAATTTCAATGAGTCATATTCTTAGCTACGTGGCTGTGGTTTCTATTCATGCTGTGGATGTCGATGAAATTCTTGGCCGGCCCAGTTTCCTGATAAACAGGAGTTGATCGTTAAATGCAAAAAGCAACGCACATATCATTTGATTTTCTCTAGATCTTAAGGCGGAATCCAGAATATGACAGAATAAACATGGAATGCTCTCAGTACGTACTTAGGTAAAATGGAACCACAGGAACACAAGAAAATTAGGTCCCATTAGGTCCCATTAGGTCCCATGGGACCTGCGTGGGACCTGCGTGGGACCTGGGTGGGACCTGGTGGGACCTAAATAGGTCCCATGGGGCCTAAAATATCGTGGGACCTGATGGGACCTAGTTAGGTCCCACCGTGGGACCTACTTAGGTCCCATCAGGTCCCATTAGGTCCCATCAGGCCCCATCAATAGGTCCCACCCAGGTCCCACAGAGGTCCCATGGGACCTAATTTGACCTCCTGCGTCCCGCATTAGGTCCCATTAGGTCTCATAGGTCCCATAGGTCCCATTAGGTCCCACCAAAATAAAAACTTGTTTTAAGCTGAACGTCTATGGGGCCTATGTGTTAAGTGACACTTTTAGGGGCAATTTTATAAAGAGGCGATGGAGACTAGAAATTGAGTAAAGTAAAGAATAAGACTGAACTACAGAAAAAACATGCCAGTCTGATTTGTGATAGCAACGCGTTTATAGCCACGCGTCGTAATCGTATCTCATGCAGTGCTATTTAGCTTAACTCATACTAAAAACTAACTACGTCATCCTTATACTTCAAATTTCTGCCTTTAACACTATGGGGCCTACAGTGGGACCTACAGTGGGACCTAACAGCCTCTGGTGGGACCTGATGGGACCTAAAAACACTCGAAAATGCTAGGTCCCACGAAATCGAATTTTTATCGAAAATAAGGTTTTGGAGTGTGCAAAAAACGTGTTTTAAGAACGATTTAAGATGCTTCCATTATTCAAAAGACATCGCCCATTAGGTCCCTTATAGGGTCCCATTAGGTCCCATAGGTCCCATAAGTCTCATAGGCCCCATAGGTCCCATAGGTCCCATTAGGGTCCCACCAGGTCCCATTAGATCCTATAGGCCCCATTAGGTCTCTATAGGGGCCCCATTAGGTCCCATAGGTCCCATTACGTCCCACAGGTCCCATTAGGTCCCACGCAGCTCTTATTAGGTCCCACCAGGTCCCATTAGGTCCCACCAGGTCCCGTTAGGTTCCCTGGGTCCACGAAGATCTGATCAGGTCCCATTAGGTCCCACCAGGTCCCACGCAGCTTCCCTTAGGTCCCACCAGGTCCCATCACTCCCATCAGGTGCCACGCAGCTTCCATTAGGTCCCACCAGGTCCCGCCAGGTCCCATTAGGTCCCACCAGACTCCATTAGGTCCCATTAGGGTCCTACCAGGTCCCACGCAGCTTCCATTAGATCCGGACCAGGTCCCATTAGGTCCCATCAGGTCCCCACGCAAAGCCCATTAGGTCCCATTTGATCCCACCAGGTCCCATTAGGTTCCATCAGGTCCCACGCAGCTTCCCTTAGGTCCCACCAGACTCCATTAGGTCCCATTAGGTCCTACCAGGTCCCACGCAGCTTCCATTAGATCCGACCAGGTCCCATTAGGTCCCATCAGGTCCCACGCAGCTTCCATTAGGTCCCATTTGATCCCAATTCAGGTCCCTAGGTTCCATCAGGTCCCCACGCAGCTTCCATTAGGTCCCACCAGGTCCCACGCAGCTTCCATTAGGTCCCACCAGTTTCTATTAGGTCCCACGCAGCTTCCATTAGGTCCCACCAGGCCCATTAGGTCCCACCAGGCCCATTAGGTCCCACCAAGTCCCACGCAGCTTCCATTAGGTCCCACCAGGTCCCATTAGGTCCCACCAGGTCCCATCAGGTCCCATCAGGTCCCACGCAACCCATTAGGTCACACCAGGTCCCATTAGGTCCTCAATTAGGTCCCACCAGGTCCCAGCTTCCTTAGGTCCCACCAAGTCCCACGCAGCTTCCATTAGGTCCCACCAGGTCCCATTAGGCCCAACCAGGTCCCACGCAGCTTCCATTAGGTCCCACCAGGTCCCAAGCAGCTTTTAGTAGGTCCCGCCAGGTCCCATTAGGTCCCATGATGGTTGTATCAGGTCCCATTAGGTCGCACAGAGCTCCTACTAGGTCCCACAGGCTCCATGGAGCTCCTATTAGGTATTGTTAGGTTCCACGATGGTCGCACCAGGTTCCATTAGGTCCCACAGGTCACACGGAGCTCCTATTAGGTCCAACAATGGTCGTATCACGTACTATTAATTCAATTAGTGATCATCTTTACGGGGGTTTTGAGGAATATGACAAAAAATATCGAGGTAGGATTGAGGAATATTGAAAAATATTCCTCAAAACTGTTGTACACTTTTGAGGAAAAAAGATCCCTCATGACTGACATTTTTTGAAAATTTTTACTTCATCATGAAAAATCAAAATTCCTCATATCTTGGGTAGTTGGGTGGGAAGCGGAGCAGTAGAATAAACTTGAAAACAAAATAAAAAGCCGTCATATTAGGGATATTTCGACATATGCTTTATGCCATTTTCAACCTGAATTTAGATTTATTATACAATGCTAACAAGCGAATATATAATATTTATTGCCTACAAGCACGCTGAAGATGATCTTTTAAACTGGTAATTTAAACTAGACGACGTTACACACAAAAATCACAAAATATGTTACATAACGTAGCAAACCAACAAGAAATTAACAAATTATTATCAAATGTAATCACTGATGAAATGTACTAGATAAAGTGTTAAAACCGATACAAATCAATGCATACATACAAAGCAGTACTTAGAAAATGTTGAGCGGAATCGACCACTCCTGCGTATTATTATTATGTCTGTTTTCTACCTAATTTTAGCATAATAATACTTCCATATAGCGAAGCCGAAGATCGTGTGAACATCTTCCAAGGATTTCAGTGTCCTTGAAGTCAAATTCACACTCGGGATCACCCGTTTCGGATATGTGCAAATGAAGGGGCACTATTCTTAGTCCTAGCATTAAGATGGCCATTAGAACCAAAATTCAGCAAACTGTGTTTTTTGGTTTTACCCAAATAAGCCGCACTCGGCCCACATTTTTTACATTTAGTAATATATTTACCCCAGATTTACATTCAAATGGTAGAACATCTTTAAATTTGAACAAATTACCTAATGAAAGACCTCTCTTAAATACAACTTTAAGCTCAACACACGGGTAAAATTTAGTTAAGTATTACTTTCTTCAATTGTTTAGCTAAGTGATAAGAAGACGGACCCAAGAAGGGTAACACTAAAACAATAGATTTCTTACTAACTGTATCAATATGGGAAGGTGGATCACTATATTTCTTTTCTAGAAATTCATTAATACACCTGTGAATTAAATGTGCAGGAAACCCGTTACTTTTAAACTTGTTAGTAAGATGAGTTAAATCTTTATGAAACCAAGCATCAATGCTTCAATGCTAGCATTGATCCCTCCACGCAGTTTGATCTAGAATTGGAGTGATAACAAACTGGGTTTCCTAGACACCTTGGTTCACCGGACATTGTCCGTGCCTTCCACTGAGGTTTCTACCAAAGTGAAAGCTACAGACCGAGGGTTGTTCTACGGATTCGACAGCTTTGTTCCTATTGCCTACAAATTTAGCTTAATTAAATGTTTGATTTATAGGGTTTATTCCATTGCCACTACTTATGCGACTCAACGACTCAACGACTCTAGCCCAAGTTAACTCTAAATCAAGCTAACCCTAGCCCTAGCTAACCTTGGCCCTAGCTTACTGCAACCCAAGCTAATCCTGGCCTAGCTAACCCTGGCAATAGCAAACCCTAGCCCTAGCTAATCCTATCCCTAGCTAACTCTTGTCCTAAATAACATAACCCTAGCCCTAATCTCTAGCCCAGGGCCCTAGCTAACTCTAGCACTAGCTCTAACCCTTTCCCTAGCTACAGCTGCTAACCTAATCCCTAGCTCACACAAGCCATTCTGCCATATCTAACGCTAGCCCAAGCTAACTCTAACTCTAGCTGACTCAAAACTTGGCTGACTCCAGCCCTAATTCACATTAGCCCAAGCGAGAACTAGCCCTAGGTAGCTCTAGCCCTACCTAACCCTAGCCCGGAGCCCTAGCTTACCCTATCCTTAGCAATAGCAAACCCTAACCCTAGCATACCCTGACGTTCCTTAGCCTAGCTAACCCTAGCCCTAGCTAACCCTAACCCTAGAGCTAGCTAGCACTAACCTTAGCTGAACCTAACCCTAAGTAACCCAAGCCCTGACCTTCCTTAGCCCTAGGCAACCCTAGGTCCCTAGCACTAGCTAACCCTAGCCCTAGCTAACCCTAGCCCTAGCTAACCCTAGCCCTAGCTAACCCTAGCCCTGGCTAACCCTAGCCCTAGCTACTTAGCTAACCCTAGCTCAAGCTAACACTAACCCTAGCTAACCCTAACTCTAGCTAACCCCATACTAACCCTAACCCTAGAACAAGCTAATGCTAACCCTAGCTAAGCCGAGCCATTGCTTACTCTAAACCTAGCTTACCCACGCTCTAGCTAACCCTAGCTAACCATAGCCCTTGCTAACTCTAGCCCTAGCTAACACTAGCCCTTAAGCACTAGCTAACCCAAGCCCCAGTTAACCCTAGTCCAGAGCCCTAGCTTACCCTATCCTTAGCTTCCTAAGCCCGCATAGGTGTGTGTACACGCTGCGCGCTTCTGAGGAAGCACACTGCACAACCAGACAGGGATATATGTGTTTAGCAAATCCTTAGCTAACCCAAACCCTAGCATACGTGTACCCTGACCTTCCTTAGCCCTAGGCAACCTTAACCCTAGCCAGAGTTAAACCTAACCCTAGCTAACCCTAGCTCAAGATAACACTAGCCCTAGCTAACCCTAACTCTAGCTGACCCCATCACTAACCCTAACCTTAGAACAAGCTAATGCTAACCGTAGCTAAGCCGAGCCATTGCTTACTCTAAACCTAGCTTACCCACGCTCTAGCTAACCCTAGCCAACCCTAGCCCTAGCTAACCATAGCCCGTGCTAACTCTAGCCCTAGCTAACACTAGCTCAAGCTAGAACTATAGCCCTAGCTAACCCAGCCCGAGCCCAAGTTAACCCTAGTCCAGAGCACTAGCTTACCCTATCCTTAGCTAACCCAAACCCTAGCTTACCCTGAACTTCCTTAGCCCTAGGCAACCCTAGCCCTAGCTAACCCTAGCCCTAGCTAACCCTAACTCTAGCTAACCCTAGCCCTAGCTAACCCTAGCCCTAGCTAACCCTAGCTCTAGCTAACCTTAGCTTAAGCTAACACTAACCCTAGCTAACCCTAACTCTAGCTAACCCCATCACTAACCCTAACCCTAGAACAAGCTAATGCTAACGGGCTAACCATAGCTAACCCTAGCTGCCGAGCCATTGTTTACTCTAAACCTAGCTTACCCATGCTCTAGCTAACCCTAGCCAACCCTAGCCCTAGCTAACCATAGCCCTTGCTAACTCTAGCCCTAGCTAACACTAGCCCAAGCTAGAACTAGCCCTAGCTAACCTGGAGCCCCAGTTAATTCTAGTCCAGAGCCCTAGCTTACCCTATCTATAGCTAACCCAAACCCTAGCTTACCCTGACCTTCCTTAGCCCTAGGCAACCCTAGCCCTAGCTAACCCTAGCCCTAGCTAACCCTAACTCTAGCTAACCCTAGCCCTAGCTAACCCTAGCCCTAGCTAACCCTAGCTCTAGCTAACCTAAGCTTAAGCTAACACTAACCCTAGCTAACCCTAACTCTAGCTAACCCCATCACTAACCCTAACCCTAGAACAAGCTAATGCTAACGGGCTAACCATAGCTAACCCTAGCTGCTTCGAGCCATTGTTTACTCTAAACCTAGCTTACCCATGCTCTAGCTAACCCTAGCCAACCCAAGCCCTAGCTAACCATAGCCCTTGCTAACTCTAGCCCTAGCTAACACTAGCCCAAGCTAGAACTAGCCCTAGCTAACCTGAGCCCCAGTTAATTCTAGTCCAGAGCCCTAGCTTACCCTATCTATAGCTAACCCAAACCCTAGCTTACCCTGACCTTCCTTAGCCCTAGGCAACCCTAGCCCTAGCTAACCCTAGCCCTAGCTAAACCTAACCCTAGCTAACCCTAGCTCAAGCTAGCACTAACCCTAGCTAACCCTAACTCTAGCTAACCCCATCACTAACCCTAACCCTAGAACAAGCTAATGCTAACTCTATCTAAGCCGAGCCATTGCTTACTCTAAAGTCTAAACCTAGCTTACACACGCTCTAGCTAACCCTAGCCAACCCTAGCCCTAGCTTACCATAGCCCTTGCTAACTCTAGCCCTAGCTAACACTAGCTCAAGCTAGAACTAGCCCTAGCTAACCCGAGCCCCAGTTAACCCTAGTCCAGAGCCCTAGCTTACCCTGAACTTCCTTAGCCCTAGGCAACCCTAGCCCTAGCTAACCCTAGCCCTAGCTAACCCTAACTCTAGCTAACCCTAGCCCTAGCTAACCCTAGCCCTAGCTAACCCTAGCTCTAGCTAACCTTAGCTTAAGCTAACACTAACCCTAGCTAACCCTAACTCTAGCTAACCCCATCACTAACCCTAACCCTAGAACAAGCTAATGCTAACGGGCTAACCATAGCTAACCCTAGCTAAGCCGAGCCATTGTTTACTCTAAACCTAGCTTACCCATGCTCTAGCTAACCCTAGCCAACCCTAGCCCTAGCTAACCATAGCCCTTGCTAACTCTAGCCCTAGCTAACACTAGCCCAAGCTAGAACTAGCCCTAGCTAACCTGAGCCCCAGTTAATTCTAGTCCAGAGCCCTAGCTTACCCTATCTATAGCTAACCCAAACCCTAGCTTACCCTGACCTTCCTTAGCCCTAGGCAACCCTAGCCCTAGCTAACCCTAGCCCTAGCTAAACCTAACCCTAGCTAACCCTAGCTCAAGCTAGCACTAACCCTAGCTAACCCTAACTCTAGCTAACCCCCTCACTAACCCTAACCCTAGAACAAGCTAATGCTAACTCTATCTAAGCCGAGCCATTGCTTACTCTAAAGTCTAAACCTAGCTTACACACGCTCTAGCTAACCCTAGCCAACCCTAGCCCTAGCTTACCATAGCCCTTGCTAACTCTAGCCCTAGCTAACACTAGCTCAAGCTAGAACTAGCCCTAGCTAACCCGAGCCCCAGTTAACCCTAGTCCAGAGCCCTAGCTTACCCTTTCCTTAGCTAACCCTAACCCTAGCCCTAGCTAGCCCTAGCTAGCCCTAGCTAACCCTAGCTAACCCTAGCCCTAGCAGTAGCTAAAAGTAAACCTAACCCTAAGTTACCCGAGCCCTGACCCTCCTTAGCCCTAGGCAACCCTAGCCATTAGCCCTAGCTAACTCTAGCCCTAGCTAACCCTAGCCCTAGCTAACCCTAGCCCTAGCTAACCCTAGCCCTAGCTAACCCTAGCCCTAGCTAACCCTAGCCCTAGCTAACCCTAGCCCTAGCTAACCCTAGCCCTAGCTAACCCTAGTCCAGAGCCCTGGCTAACCCTAGCACTAGCTAACCCTAGCTCTAGCTAACCCTAGCTTAAGCTAACACTAACCCTAGCTAACCCTAACTCTAGCTAACCCCATCACTAACCCTAACCCTAGAACAAGCTAATGCTAACCCTAGCTAATCTGAGCCATTGCTTACTCCAAACCTAGCTTACCCACGCTCTAGCCAACCCTAGCTAACCCTAACCCTAGCTTACCCGAGCCCTGACCTTCCTTAGAGTTAGCCCTACGCAACCCTAGCCCTATGGAACCCTAGCCCAAGGTAACCCTAGCCCTAGGTAGCCCAAGCCCTAGCTAACCCTAGCCCTAGGGGCTAGGTAACCCTAGCCCTCGCTAACCCTAACCCTAGCTAACCCTAACTCTAGCAAACCCTAGCCCTAGCCCTAGCTTATCCGAGTCCTGGCCTTCCTTGGCCCTCAGCAACCCTAGCACTAGCTAACCCCAGCCCTAACTAAACCTAACCCTAGCTAACCCTAGCTCAAGCTAGCACTAACACAAGCTAACCCTAACCTTAGGTAACCCTATCACTAACCCTAACCCTAGGAAGCTAGGACAAGCTAATGCTAACCCTAGCTAAGCCGAGCCATTGCTTACTCTAATTGTAAACCTAGCTTACCCATGCTCTAGCTAGCCCTAGCCAACCCAAGCCCTAGCTAACTCTAGCCCTAGCTAACCCTAGCCCTTGCTAACCCTAGACCTTGCTAACACTAGCACTAGCTAACACTAGCCCAAGCTAGAACTAGCCCTAGCTAACCCGAGCCCCAGTAAACCCTAGTCCAAAGCCCTAGCTAACCCTAGCCCAAGCTAACCCTAGCCCTAGCTAACACTTACCCTATGCCCTAGCTAACCCTAGCCCTAGCTAACCCTAACCATAGCTAACCCTAACCCTAGCTAACCCTAACTCTAGCAAACCCTAACCCTAGCCCAAGGTAACCCTAGCCCTAGGTAGCCCAAGCCCTAGCTAACCCTAGCCCTAGGTAACCCTATCCCTAGCTAACCCTAGCCCTAGCTAACCCTAACCCTAGCTAACCCTAACCCTAGCTAACCCTAACCCTAGCTAACCCTAACTCTAGCAAACCCTAACCCTAGCCCTAGCTTACCCGAGCCCTGACCTTCCTTAGCCCAAGGCAACCCTAGCCCTAGGTAAAGGCGTAAAGCTAGCCCTAGGTAACCCTAGCCCTAGGTAACCCTAGCCCTAGCTAACCCTAGGCCCCTAGCCCTAGCTAACCCTAGCCCTTTTTTACCCTTGCCCTAGTCATCAATTCAAGTAATCGAGTTGAGTCGTCGAGTCCAGTCATTTACGGTAGTTGAGTTCACGTATAATGTGTGCTCATCAGTCAATAGGACCTCGTCAATAGGGTAGCACATCTAACTGTCTTTTTGAGTTCAAAATTGAATGAATCATTCACACTCAATCATCCTTCCCTAATTGTGTCCAAATCACTACCATTCTGTTACCAAATCTTCTTTAATCACACATCATTGCTTAAACCCAACTCAAGAATTTCACTCTGGGAATCTTTCCATGGTCATCGTCCAAATTCCAAAAGGATATATAATGACATAATGGTTTTGGAAGCACTCCAAGATAACAAATTGTAAGTCGGTTGTTTTTGGGATATATTCATATATCCAAATATAGCTGCTGAACTTTGAAAATCCTTTGGCTGGGCAGTTCTATGCCCCAAAATATTTTGGGCAAAAGCCTCGAAAAGTAAGGCAATTGAGAATTGGTGCATCTTCCTGGTATACAATGAGGTGACGTTCCTTTTAGGCATATTTCGTGAAGCCCAGAAAATATGGCAAAAATGCACAAGGCAGGGCAAAAGAAGGGCTTTGCAGGGCACTTTCCAAAAAGCAGGGCATGGCAGGGCACACCCTGATAAAATCAGGGCATTTCGGCTTCCAAAGCTAACTGTCAAGAAGGAATTCACTCCAAAAAAACACAATGGGACCTTGTAGTTGTAGGACCTGGTAGGACCTGATGGGATCTGGTAGGACCTTATGGGACCTAGCAGAACTTATCGGGACCAGATGGGACCTAGCATGACCTGGTGGGACCAGATGGGACCTTGCAGGACCTGGTGGGACCAGGTGGGACCTATTGAGACCTAGTGGGACTTGATGGAGCCTAAAGGGACCTGGTGGGGCCTAGAGGGATCGGATGGGGCCTAGAGGGACCTGTTGGAGCCTAACAGGACCTGGTGGGACCTAGCAGGACCTGGTTGGACCTAGCAGGACCTGGTGGGACCTAGCAGGACCTGGTGGGACCTAGCAGGACCTGGTGGGACCTAGCAGGACCTATCAGGACCTGGTGGGACCTAGCAGGACCTGGTGGGACCTAGCAGGACCCGGTGGGACCTGGTGGGTCCTAGCAGGACCTGGTGGGACCTAGCAGGACCTGGTGGGACCTAGCAGGACCTGGTGGGACCTAGCAGGACCTAGCAGGACCTGGTGGGACCTGATGGAACATAACAGGACCTGGTGGGACCTAGCATGACCTGGTGGGACCTAGTGGGACCTGGTGAGACCTAGCAGGACCTAGTGGGACCTAGCAGGACCTGGTGGGACCTAGCAAGACCTGGTGGGACCTAGCAGGACCTGGTGGGACCTAGCAGGACCTGGTGGGACCTAGTAGGACCTGGTGGGACCTAGCAGGACCTGGTGGGACCTAGCAGGACCTAGTGGGACCTGGTGGGACCTAGCAAGACCTGGTGGGACCTAGCAGGACCTGGTGGGACCTAGCAGGACCTGGTGGGACCTAGTAGGACCTGGTGGGACCTGGTGAGACATAGCAGGACCTGGTGGGACCTGGTGGGACCTAGCAGGACCTGGTGGGACCTAATGGGACCTGGTGGGACCTAATGGGACCTGATGGTGCCTAGAATGAGACCTGAGATGTAGTGGGACCTATGGGATCTATGGTACCTAATGGATGATTTCTGCTGTATAATGGGAGCTACTTTGAATATCTAAAAAAACATGTTTTGTACACACCAAAACCCAATTTTCGACAAAAATTCAATTTCGTGGGACCTACATGATTTAGGTCCCACGCAGGTCCCATCAGGTCCCACGGTAGGTCCCATTAGGCCCCATCAGGTCCCACCAGCGAGCTTCAGGTCCCACGAAAACACATTTTTAAAATCGTCGTGGGGCCCAATGGGACCTATGGGACCTATGAGACCTAATGGGACCTAATGGGACCTGGGAGGTCAAATTAGGTCCCATGGGACCTCTGTGGGACCTGGGTGGGACCTGATGGGACCTAATGGGACCTGATGGGACCTAAGTAGGTCCCACGGTGGGACCTAACTAGGTCCCATCAGGTCCCACGATATTTTAGGCCCCATGGGACCTATTTAGGTCCCACCAGGTCCCACCCAGGTCCCACGCAGGTCCCACGCAGGTCCCATGGGACCTAATGGGACCTAATTTTCTTGTGTTCCTGTGGTTCCATTTTACCCGTACTTAATTCTTGATGCAATTTCTGCTGAGAAAGTCAGTCCGTCGAGGAATGAGAAATTTATATGAGAATTTGGCAATTGCAGCCATTGGCTATCACATACAATCAAGAAGTTGGCCAAAAAAGGCCACAAATTTTGGCTGCAGAACGTTGCATCATTCGTTGTGGAATGAAAATAAGCGGTGCAACGATAGAAAATCGGTTCTGTAAAGATGAGTTAGCGAGGAACAACAAACAAATACACAGCATGGGCCTCCTTTTTATCTTTTTTAAAGTTCTGGAATGAAAAGAATGATTCCAACAAGCATTTCGTATCAAAACAAGCATAAATCAATGTTAATGTAATGTATTGTATTTATATGTATAAAATGCGCGTTATGGCGCGCAAATCAGATGCTTAAATTTCATGCTTTGGAAGAGAAAAAGTCAAAAATTCTGGCCAGTTCCAGTATTTTAACAGGAAGCATATTATGATGTTTCGCCGGATTTGGAACAAATTTGGGTACAAAATGATGACATATTTGCACGCGATATGAAAGGCGCATGCTTTTTAGAAACTTCAGAAATGCTATAAAACCTAATCAAGCTAGTTAAATAGACATTGAAATAATGTTATTGGTTGGAATTATGTGCTAAATAGCCATTCTTAGCCACCTTATAGCCACCAAAGTCACCTATCATTTACGCTACAAGTAAAGGAGATATAAAAGCTAATTCCCCGTCTAGTTTATGGCCTGAATGTAATAATAGGGTCCAAAATAGTTCAACTATAGGTCCAGCAATCGATTTTAAGCGGTATTTTGATGTAGGAGGACATTCCTGTCGGTAAAATCTCTTGGAACAAAATTGGAACAAAATGGGTACAAAGTGATGACATATATCCAGAGCTCGCAGAAGCTTTAGAATTGCCATAAAACCTATTCAAACTAGTTGTATAGACATTGAACTAATGGTATTGCTTGGAATTATGTGCTAAATAGCCACTCTAAGCTACGAGCTTTGTATTATATATGTCATCACTTTGTACCCATTTTGTTCCACTTTTGTTCCAAGAGATTTTACCGACAGGAATGGCCTCCTACACCAAAATACCGCTTAAAATCGATTGCTGGACATATAATTAAACTATTTTGAACCCTATCATTACATTCAGGCCATAAACTAGACGAGGAATTAGCTTTTATATCTCTTTTACTTGTAGCGTGAAAGATAGGTGGCTTTAGTGGCTATAAGGTGGCTTAGAGTGGCTATTTAGCACATAATTCCAATCAATAACATTAGTTCAATGTCTAAGCAACTAGCTTCAATAGGTTTCATGGCAATCCTAGAGCTTCTATCACTTTGTACCCATTTTGGATATATGTCATCATTTTGTACCCATTTTGTTCCAATTTTGTTCCTAGAGATTTTACCGACAGGAATGGACTCCTACACCAAAATACCGCTAAGAATCGATTGCTGGACCTATAATTGAACTATTTCAGGCCCTTTAAGTGCATTCAGGCCATAAACTAGACGGGGAATTGCGTTATATATCTCTCTACTTGTAGTGTAAAAGATAGGTGGCTTTGGTGGCTATAAGGTGGCTTAGAGTGGCTATTTAGCGCATAATTCTAATCAATAACATTAGTTCAATGTCTATGCAACTAGTTTGAATAGGTTTCATGGCAATCCTAGAGCTTCTACGAGCTCTGGATATATGTCATCACTTTGTACCCATTTTGGATATATGTCATCATTTTGTACCCATTTTGTTCCAATTTTGTTCCAAGAGATTTTACCGACAGGAATGGACTCCTACACCAAAATACCGCTTAAAATCGATTGCTGGACCTATAATTGAACTATTTCAGGCCCTTTAAGTGCATTCAGGCCATAAACTAGACGGGGACTTGCGTTATATATCTCCTTTACTTGTAATGTAAAAGAAAGGTGGCTTTGGTGGCTATAAGGTGGCTTAGAGTGGCTATTTAGCGCATAATTCCAATCAATAACATTAGTTCAATGTCCATGCAACTAGTTTGAATAGGTTTCATGGCAATCCTAGAGCTTCTACGAGCTCTGGATATATGTCATCACTTTGTACCCATTTTGGATATATGTCATCATTTTGTACCCATTTTGTTCCAATTTTGTTCCAAGAGATTTTACCGACAGGAATGGACTCCTACACCAAAATACCGCTAAAAATAGATTGCTGGACCTATAATTGAACTATTTCAGGCCCTTTAAGTGCCTTCAGGCCATAAACTAGACGGGGAATTGCGTTATATATCTCCTTTACTTGTAGTGTAAAAGATAAGTGGCTTTGGTGGCTATAAGGTGGCTTAGAGTGGCTATTTAGCGCATAATTCCAATCAATGACATTAGTTCAATGTCTATGCAACTAGCTTGAATAGGTTTCATGGCAATCCTAGAGCTTCTACGAGCTCTGGATATATGTCATCACTTTGTACCCATTTTGTTCCAATTTTGTTCCAATTTTGTTCCAATTTTGTTCCAAATGCGCGAAAACATTGACTCAAAACAGTTCATATGATCTTTCCCCAAAAGTGGAACAAATGTCGAATGTGTAAAAATTTGTCGGCATATGTCAGAGGCCCGAGTTTGGCTTGGATTGACTTTTTGATGATCTAAATGTGTTGTAGGGGGATTAAATCGATAGTATTTATAAGTTTTTAGTGCTGAATTGCCACCCTGGTGCCACCAGATAGCCGCCAAAGCCACCTACTTTCATATGAGTATAACCCGTAATTCTATGTACTTTGGACGGTTGAAGGTGGGTCATAGGTACTCAAATTGTTGCTAGAGATGTTTTAGAAAATGTTTCAAACAATCAATAGATGGTACATAACCTTTATACTTGCTTTGGGAGCCGTAAGCGAGTTTCTAAAAAAGTGGAAGAAATGTGTTAGCATATTTGGAACAAAAGTGTAAAAATTTGTCGGCATATGTCAGAGGCCAGAGTTCGGCTTGGAATGACTTTTTGATGTCAATCTAAATGTGTTGTAGGGAGATTGAATCGATAGTATTTATAAGTTTTTAGTGCTGAATTGCCACCCTGGTGCCACCAGATAGCCGCCAAAGCCACCTACTTTCATACGCGTATAACCCGTAATTCTATGTACTTTTGACGGTTGAAAGTGGGTCATAGGTACTCAAATTGTTGCTAGAGACGTTTTAGAAAGTGTTTCTAACGATTAATAGAAGGTACATAACCTTTATACTTGCTTTGGGAGCCGTAAGCGAGTTTCTAAAAAAGTGGAACAAATGTGTAAGCATATTTGGAACAAAAGTGTAAAAATTTGTCGGCATATGTCAGAGGCCAGAGTTCGGCTTGGATTGACTTTTTGATGATCTAAATGTGTTGTAGGGAGATTGAATCGATAGTATTTATAAGTTTTTAGTGCTGAATTGCCACCCTAGTGCCACCAGATAGCCGCCAAAGCCACCTACTTTCATATGCGTATAACCCGTAATTCTATGTACTTTTGACGGTTGAAAATGGGTCATAGGTACTCAAATTGTTGCTAGAGATGTTTTAGAAAGTGTTTCTAACGATTTATAGATGGTACATAACATTTATACTTGCTTTGGGAGCCGTAAGCAAGTTTTTTTAAGTGGAACAAATGTGTAAGCATATTTGGAACAAAAGTGTAAAAATTTGTCGGCATATGTCAGAGGCCAGAGTATGGTTTGGATTGACTTTTTGATGATCTAAATGTGTTGCAGGGAGATTGAATCGATAGTATTGATAATTTTTTAGTGCTGAATTGCCACCCTGGTGCCACCAGATAGCCGCCAAAGCCACCTTTTTTCATACGCGTATAACCCATAATTCTATGTACTTTGGACGGTTGAAAGTGGGTCATAGGTACTCAAATTGTTGCAAGAGACGTTTTAGAAAGTGTTTCTAACGATTAATAGAAGGTACATAACCTTTATACTTGCTTTGGGAGCCGTAAGCGAGTTTTTTTTAAAGTGGAACAAATGTGTTAGCATATTTGGAACAAAAGTGTAAAAATTTGTCGGCATATGTCAGAGGCCAGAGTTTGGCTTGGATTGACTTTTTGATGATCTAAATGTGTTGTAGGGATATTGAATCGATAGTATTTATAAGTTTTTAGTGCTGAATTGCCACCCTGGTGCCACCAGCTAGTCGCCAAAGCCACCTACTTTCATACGCGTATAACCCGTAATTCTATGAACTTTGGACGGTTGAAGGTGGGTCATAGGTACTCAAATTGTTGCTAGAGATGTTTTAGAAAGTGTTTCTAACGATTAATAGATGGTACATAACCTTTATACTTGCTTTGGGAGCCGTAAGCGAGTTTCTAAAAAAGTGGAACAAATGTGTTAGCATATTTGGAACAAAAGTGTAAAAATTTGTCGGCATATGTCAGAGGCCAGAGTTTGGCTTGGATTGACTTTTTGATGATCTAAATGTGTTGTAGGGAGATTGAATCGATAGTATTTATAAGTTTTTAGTGCTGAATTGCCACCCTGGTGCCACCAGATAGCCGCCAAAGCCACCTATTTTCATATGCGTATAACCCGTAATTCTATGTACTTTTGACGGTTCCAAAGTTCCAAATATGTTTACACATTTGTTCCACTTTTTTAGAAACTCGCTTACGGCTCCCAAAGCAAGTATAAAGGTTATTAACCATCTATTAATCGTTAGAAACACTTTTTAAAAAATCTCTATTAACAATTTGATTACCTATGGCCCACTTTCAACCGTCCAAAGTACATAGAATTATGGGTTATACGCGTACTAGAAGGCCCGTTGGGCCTTCTAGGTCACAGGACTCCCGACCCATTCAATACCGGCCACAGAGAACCACCTTACCAGCATGTAATAACGATTAATTATTATACCTTGATAAAAAATTCAATTCGCTGCAACATAAATGAAAATCTGAATGCAATCTGAGAAATTTGGCACGAATTTGCAGTTACCAATAGAGCGTTCGGACCAGTCACCATAATATCTGCAGTGGTGGTATGGTTGATTGGGAGCAACGTGAGTTGGACGTTTTTCAAAGAGTAAATCCGCCGTAAAACTAACGTAATTTGGATTGTAAATTTTGAAACAAATATTTTGATTTTCTTCAAATGGAGCCTAAAGTGCGCTGCAATTTTTTGTTACTGGGGGTAGGGGTGCAACTCAACGAACTTACAAAATATCCACGTAGGCTTTGCAAATAAAAGAAAAAATGGACAAAATTTTGCGATTGCAAATAAACCTCGAGCACACAGTAAGTAAATAAAAAGAACTCAAGAACAATGGTTTTCTACTAATCAGAAGTTCAGATTCGCAGAATAGATGGTCAACAAATTTGAATCAAAGCTCATTGAAATCAAAATTGTCCGCATTTTTGGAACCAACGAACTAAAGTAAATTTGAATTCCTCCTTCCGTCGAATTTTCGCAGCAAACCATCGAAACTGCAAATATCTTGTTACGGAGGACTTTTAAGTATCGCTGATTTTCACCATGGAACAAAATTTTTAACTCTTACCTTTTCTCCTACTCTGCTAGCATAGTGATAAGAGTTGATAGTCTTCTTCCGTAAAATTTTTACCGAACTCGAAAATTCTAATATTGAGAACGTCCATTATGAATTTCAACTGTGGAAACGTTTCCAAAATACACAATATCGAAATGGCAGATTCTTGGTTAAAATGCACGTGCAGTTTTGCGCGCGCAAGCCCATGTATCCATAGCAACGCGCGCAACTGGTGAATCAAACCTATAACTCGGTCTTGTTTTTCGCGACCCTTTTTCCAACTTTGAACATTAATTACGGAAAATCTAAAGCCTTTACGCAAAAAAGGAAAACGTAGTAATACGAAGACACCTTTTCACTACCACCCTGCAAAAAATCGCTGGTTTTCAACTCCTAGTGTGTCAGATTTTCTGGGAGAGCGGAGGCTCCTACCTTGAACTGCCTCTTTCGATTATAGTAATGATGAAAAAGGTGGCTTTGGCGACTATCTGGAGGCACCAGGGTGGCAATTCAGCACTAAAAACTTATCAATACTATCGATTCAATCTCCCTGCAACACATTTAGATCATTAAAAAGTCAATCCAAACCAAGCTCTGGCCTCTGACATATGCCGACAAATTTTTACACTTTTGTTCCAAATATGCTTACACATTTGTTCCACTTTTTTAGAAACTCGCTTACGGCTCCCAAAGCAAGTATAAATGTTATGTACCATCTATTAATCGTTAGAAACACTTTCTAAAACGTCTCTAGCAACAATTTGAGTACCTATGACCCACTTTCAACTGTCAAAAGTACATAGAATTACGGGTTATACGCGTATGAAAGTAGGTGGCTTTGGCGGCTATCTGGTGGCACCAGGGTGGCAATTCAGCACTAAAAACTTATAAATACTATCGATTCAATCTCCCTGCAACACATTTAGATCATCAAAAAGTCAATCCAAACCAAACTCTGGCCTCTGACATATGGACATGTTCGCTAGAACCTGGGGTCAAACTGCCACTTTCAATCTCTGTCATTCATGGCCTCATCATGCAAAATCTGTAACACCATTTCCAAAATAAACATGCCTACAGAAATCTACAGAGATTCATTGTCAGCATGGCTTTTGTCTGATGGTTCTAGCTCCTATGGTTACCGAGCAGTGGCCAAATAAAAAAAGGACAAGGAAATGCAAACAATGTAACACACGTTTTGGTTACTTACTTGACTTTGAGCTATAAAGTGAGCATTTGA
This sequence comes from Beroe forskalii, assembly GCA_011033025.1. NCBI lineage: Eukaryota > Metazoa > Ctenophora > Nuda > Beroida > Beroidae > Beroe > Beroe forskalii. Next base: position 171,324 of record WFMF01000057.1, on the reverse strand, counting down.
TTCTCTTCTGACCAAAATATTAATTGGTCATGGAAAGATGACCTTTAGCCACAAAATTTAAGGGCCAAATTAGTCAATGGACCTAAAATGCAAATTTTGTAACACTTTTAAGAGATGAGGTCAGGTGACTTCACGAGCATGCAAATGGCTATTCTTTCAACGAATGGTGCACTGGAGCATTTTGATGGGTTCTCGAAGCTTCAGAGTCATCTAAGGTTCTTACCTTCCAAAGTTGGGTTGCACGGGTTACACTGTAACCGAGGGGATTTTTGTCAAAAGTGAGGGGATTTTGACAAACCTACTTGTGCGTGAACCAGTGCCCAAAATGAAGGCCTCGATTCCATCAATCTAAGAGATATGAGAGCATTTTCCTATCAATTTCGATGAAGTGAGAGCCTTTAACTCTGAAAGTGTGAGTGTTATCGCACTTTGGCCCTCACTTTTATCATTTGAATGAGAGCCTTTTCCTACCAACTTGTAAGAAGTGAGTGTTTTCTCACTTGGGCCCTCACTTTTATGATTTGAATGGGAACCTTTTAGTATCAACTTGTAAAGAGTGAGTGTTGTCTTACTTTGGCCCTCACTTTTATCATTTGAATGAGAGCCTTTTAGTATCAACTTGTAAAGAGTGAGTGTTTTCTCACTTGGGCCCTCACTTTTATCATTTGCACGAGGGCCTTTTCCTATCAATTTGGAAGAAGTGAGGCTTTTCTCCCACCCTGCTATCATTTGAATAAGAGCCTTTTCTCATCAATTCGGAAGAAGTGGGAATGTCCTCTCACTTTGGCCCTTACTTTGTGCATTTACATAAGAGCCTTTTCCCATCGAATTGCCGAATTGGAAGAAGTGAGAGTGTTCTGTCACTTTCATCATTCAAAATTCAGATTTGGATGTGAAACCTTGAAAATTTTCACCTGCAGTCCTAGCTTAGACACACCCAGAAATGTGAAACTTGAAAAAATTCGCCAGCAGCGGGCTGTTTTAATCAAATTATTCATTACCAAATTGATCTCAGAGGCAGATTCATGTGCAAAAAACCGTCAAAATTTTCGCCTGCGGCAGGCTGTTGTGATCAGATTATTTTACTGAATTGATGCTAGACACAGTATCAGAGGTAGGTAACACCTTCAAAATTTTCGCCTGCGGCGGGCTGCTGTGAATTCTGATCAAATTATGTATCTTAATTGGTCCAACACACTGTCTCAGATGTAAAACTTTCAACAATTTCGCCTGTGGTGGGTTATTGTAATCGACTAATACATTACCAAATTAATCTTAGAGGAAGATTCATGTGCAAAAAAACCTTGAAAATTTTCGCCTGCGGCGGGCTGTTGTGATCAAATCATTTTACTGAATTGATCCCATACAAAGTCTCAGAGGTAAAACTTTGAAAATTTTCGCCTGCGGCGAGCTGTTGTGAACAATGAATTGTGATCAAATTATGTAACTTAATTGATCTAACACACAGTCTCAGATGTAAAACCTTCAAAAATTTCGCCTGCGGCGCCTAGAAAGGGACAGTAGGGATTCTGAATCAAAAATTGCCTTGCACTCGTTAATTTTTAGTGCTTTTGTGAGAAAAGCAAGCCCTTTTATCTTTCAAACTTAGGGGAGCCTTAGGAAACATGAAAAATTTTGGTTGAAAGTGAGGGGATTTGGAATAGTGTAACCGAGGGGATTTTTCCTTTTGGAAGGTAAGCTAAGGTTGAATTTTAGTTGATAAAAAGATAACGGAATGCAAATATTGTAACATCAAATTCAGACTATCTCAAGTGGGCATCATTTTTATTCAATGAGCTAGTATCTGTTACAATATTGGCATAAAACGTTTGAATCTAGCTTTTGATGCATAAAATACATGAAACTAAGTTATGCATGGAGGAAGGGACTACTTATATGGGTTAAATGGGCATGAAAATGCCATTTATGTAACATCAATAATACCTGAAGAAAATTGGTTACAAAATTGGCTTTTTGGGTCTCACTTTCTCTTTGTCAAATTAAAATGGCACCCTGATTCATAATTTAGTGATAAGACTAGATATTTCATGCTTAAATCATTTAGATCATGCCAAGATCGTAACATTTTGACAATTTCACACTATTGTTACGAATTATGCAATATCAGCCCAGTTATCTTCCAAACATGGTTCCATTTTTGGATTTGGAATGTCAATAGGTAGAATGATGCTTTGTAGAAAAAAGAATTGTACAAAAGAGAAAAATGAACTGCCCAGCCAATAAAGTAACACAAAAGTTACATTATTTGCATTTGCAGAGCCCCTGAATGTCAGATCGACTTCTACTAAAAAGTATCATGTTCCATTTTTGATTTCTGACTTCTTCTGAAATTTTCATTACAAATGCTTTCAAAATCACAAAGTTATTGAAGAAAAACGAAAAATAGCATTTTTTGAAGTGGCAGTTTGACCCCAGGTTCTAGCGAATGTGTCCATATGCCGACAAATTTTTACACTTCTGTTCCAAATATGCTTACACATTTGTTCCACTTTTTTAGAAACTCGCTTACGGCTCCCAAAGCAAGTATAAAGGTTATGTACCTTCTATCAATCGTTAGAAACATTTTCTAAAACGTCTCTAGCAACAATTTGAGTACCTATGACCCACTTCCAACCGTCCAAAGTACATAGAATTATGGGTTATACGCATATGAAAGTAGGTGGCTTTGGCGGCTATCTGGTGGCACTAGGGTGGCAATTCAGCACTAAAAACTTATAAATACTATCGATTCAATCTCTCTACAACACATTTATATCATCAAAAAGTCAATCCAAACCAAACTCTGGCCTCTGATATATGCCGACAAATTTTTACACTTTTGTTCCAAATATGCTTACACATTTGTTCCACTTTTTTAGAAACTCGGCTACGCTTCCCAAACCAAGTATAAAGGTTATGTACCATCTATTAATCGTTAGAAACACTTTCTAAAACATATTTAGCAACAATTTGAGTACCTATGACCTACCACCAACCGTCAAAAGTACATAGAATTACGGGTTATACGCGTATGAAAATAGGTGGCTTTGGCGGCTATCTGGTGGCACCAGGGTGGCAATTCAGCACTAAAAACTTATCAATACTATCGATTCAATCCCCCTACAACACATTTAGATCATCAAAAAGTCAATCCAAACCAAACTCTGGCCTCTGACATATGCCGACAAATTTTTACACTTTTGTTCCAAATATGCCAACACATTTGTTCCACTTTTTAAGAAACTCGGCTACGCCTCCCAAATCAAGTATACAGGTTATGCACCATCTATTAATCGTTAGAAACATTTTCTAAAACATCTCTAGCAACAATTTGAGTACCTATGACCCACCTCCAACCGTCAAAAGTACATAGAATTACGGGTTATACGCGTATGAAAATAGGTGGCTTTGGCGGCTATCTGGTGGCACCAGGGTGGCAATTCAGCACTAAAAACTTATCAATACTATCGATTCAATCCCCCTACAACACATTTAGATCATCAAAAAGTGAATCCAAACCAAACTCTGGCCTCTGACATATGCCGACAAATTTTTACACTTTTGTTCCAAATATGCCAACACATTTGTTCCACTTTTTAAGAAACTCGGCTACGCCTCCCAAATCAAGTATACAGGTTATGCACCATCTATTAATCGTTAGAAACATTTTCTAAAACATCTCTAGCAACAATTTGAGTACCTATGACCCACCTCCAACCGTCAAAAGTACATAGAATTACGGGTTATACGCGTATGAAAATAGGTGGCTTTGGCGGCTATCTGGTGGCACCAGGGTGGCAATTCAGCACTAAAAACTTATCAATACTATCGATTCAATCCCCCTACAACACATTTAGATCATCAAAAAGTGAATCCAAACCAAACTCTGGCCTCTGACATATGCCGACAAATTTTTACACTTTTGTTCCAAATATGCTAACACATTTGTTCCACTTTTTAAGAAACTCGGCTACGCCTCCCAAATCAAGTATACAGGTTATGTACCATCTCTCAATCGTTATAAACACTTTCTAAAACATCTCTAGCAACAATTTGAGTACCTATGACCCACCTTCAACCGTCAAAAGTACATAGAATTACGGGTTATACGCGTATGAAAATAGGTGGCTTTGGCGGCTATCTGGTGGCACCAGGGTGGCAATTCAGCACTAAAAACTTATCAATACTATCGATTCAATCCCCCTACAACACATTTAGATCATCAAAAAGTCAATCCAAACCAAACTCTGGCCTCTGACATATGCCGACAAATTTTTACACTTTTGTTCCAAATATGCTTACACATTTGTTCCACTTTTTTAGAAACTCGCTTACGGCTCCCAAAGCAAGTATAAAGGTTATGTACCTTCTATTAATCGTTAGAAACCCTTTCTAAAACGTCTATGACCCACCTTCAACCGTCCAAAGTACATAAAATTACGGGTTATACGCATATGAAAGTAGGTGGCTTTGGCGGCTATCTGGTGGCACTAGGGTGGCAATTCAGCACTAAAAACTTATCAATACTATCGATTCAATTCCCATACAACATATTTAGATCATCTAAAACATCTCTAGCAACAATTTTTGTTCCAAATATGCCAACATTTGTTCCCATTTTCAAATCAAGTATACAGGTCAAAAATCGTTACATAGAAAACATCTCGGGTTATACCCGTAACCGTCAAAAGTAGGTGGCTTTGGCGGCTATCTGGTGGCACCATGGTGGCAATTCAGCACTAAAAACTTATAAATACTATCGATTCAATCTCCCTACAACACATTTAGATCATCAAAAAGTCAATCCGAACCAAACTCTGGCCTCTGACATATGCCGACAAATTTTTACACTTTTTATGGATCTTGAAAATGCATCAGCAAAAAAGAAACGCGGAAATGACTGAATGAATTGATTTGTATTTACATCTTATGTACAAATCGGATTCAAAAGTGTCAGATAGGTTAATCTGTGAAATCAAATACAGAATTTTCTTGTATTTGTGCTGTTGTTGCTGTTGTTGCTGCTGCTGCTGTTGTTGTTGGTGTTGTTGTGGTAGTTGTCGTCGTTGTGGAATCCGTTGAGTCCATCTGGATTCTGGGGGGCATACGAGCCAGCCGCTGAGCGTCTGAAATATTAATTTTTGAGCGGTGCATATGAATAGAAAAACTTCAGAATTCACTCGCATTATATCATATAACCTTAAAATTAAGGTGCAGTTTTAAACTTATTTTGCTGCAACACACTAATTCAATGACGGGGTAGGAGCAGTCCATAATTATTCATATGGTAAATAGGCACAGTTGAGCAGCTGTAGTTTAGAGTGCAGGCGGTAAGTTATAGACAAATAGCTAAATAGCAACAGATAATAGGACATGTGATTGGGATCAAGAATATGGCCACGTTCTGGGTATGTTAGGATTAGTTGCAGTTCAGGTGAAAAATTAGTGTTATGGTTAGGTTCAGAGTTAGGCTTTATAGTAGCAAATGACCGGTTACCATTTCTCAATAAATCCGGTTACGGCTTTGGTTTGCTAAAAACCGCCCAGTTAACCGGTAGATCCAAGGTTGATAGATCGAAAATCCCAAACGGGACACATAACCCTTTGGCCACATGCCCTGAAAACCGCGCGGGATTCCCGAGCGGAATTCCGTATTCAAAATCCCGGAAAATGGGGTTAGTTGCTACATGCCCAGAATTACGAATTTCAGTCACGGATACTTTTATGGTATAATAGTTTAATGGCTTATTAATGATACCATGTATCTACACAGTTTCCGTTAATGGATCAATACGACAGTACATAGGTGTTGTGAAACTTATCCATCATTATGTAAACAGTAATTGCAGTGTTTGTATAACAATTCTGACCAAAAAATTACAGGGCCCGTAGTTCGTATTTTTGAAGTTTGGTGGCTGGGCGAGCGAAGCAAGCCCAAGAACAGGGGCAAAGCCCCTGGCGGGGGGCTTAGGCCCCCGGAAAATCCTTATTTTTATCTAATGCCTCAAAGTGATCATCGGACTATATTTCAGATGCATTTATAATTGGCGCCGTGCTCGGCCAACCCACTGCCTAGTGCCTATCACGTGATCTCCTTTGAGTAAGATGACAAATAAACCAATCAGACTGTTGATCTAACGTTAGGAACGTCACATTTAACCGTCTGATTGGTTTAATGGGTATTGAGTCATAATAGTCGAGTTTTCGAGTCAATTTATGTAACCTGACTCGAAGACTTGACTCGACTTTTGGACTAAACCACTTGACTTGCCAACCAAACGTGATAATCATGATCAGTGATAGTAGTCTTAGTAGAGTGGCCAAGGTCAGTTTAATCAACGAGGCCAGTGGCTGCCACATGGCAGATCATAGATACTTCCCTATACACAAAGCTAAGCTATTAGGCCAAGAGTGTGAACTGCTGGGTGGACAGGCCACCCGACTTCCGGGCATATCCTGGGCTGAGAGCAGTCCGCCAATCCAGGACCCCACAGGACCGGCGAGCGGCCAACGCCTAACACCCGGTGATCACTCACCTTAATTTGACCAGGCCACTCGACTCGAATCGGCCATTCAACGAGAATAAGCCTACCGAATCGACTCTGCCGATCGATTGATCGAATCAATCCGGACAATGTCAGCGATACGTCAGATGTGTGTCAGTTGTACGTCAGACTGGTGTCAATGATAAGTCAGAATGGAATTGGCAATATGTCAGGCTGGTATCAGTGATACGTCAGACTGGTGTCAGTGACAAGACAGACTGGTGTCACTGACACGACAGACTGGTGTCAATGAAACTTCAAACTGGTGTCAGTGATTCACTGATACTACAGACTAGTGTCAGTGACACCAGTGTCCAGTCTGACGTATCACCAGTCTGAATTATCACTGCACTTACACCAGTTTGTAGTATCACTGACACCAGTCTGACGTACCACTGACGTCTGACACCAGTCTGACGTATCACTAACAAAAGTCTGAGGTATCACTGATAGTTGATACCAGCCTGACGTATCACTGACAGTGACACTAGTCTGACGTTTCATTGACATAATTTTGATGTATCGCTGACACCAACCTGACGTACCAATGACAATGGTACGTCACGTTGGTGTCATTGGTACGTCAGGTTGGTGTCAGCAATACATCAAACTAGTGTAAGTGATACGTCACACTGGTGTCAGTGATACGCCAGAATGGTGTCAGTGATACGCCAGAATGGTGTCAGTGATACGTCAGACTGTTGTCAGTGATACTTCAAACTGGTGTCAGTGATAAGTCAGACTGGTGTCAGTGATACGTCAAACTGGACACTGGTGTCAGAGATACGTCAGACCTGTGTCAGTCATACGCCAGAATTTCATTATTGATACGTCACACTGGTATCAGTGATATGTCAGACAAGTGATACGTTAGACTGGAGTCACAACGCGTACTTGCGCACAAAGTACTGACACTGTCAGCTATACGTTAGACTGGTGTCAGTGATACATTAGACTGGTGTCAGAGATACGTCAGACTGGTGTCACGTATGACAGCGATACGTCAGATTGGTGTCAGTGATACGCCATGACCTGCTTATGGGCCCATAACCTGCCTAAGGGCCCATAACGGCATAACCTGCCTATGGGCTTTTATGTAGGGGTCTATAATATGTAGTTAATGGCTAAATAGTAATGCTAACAGTAGCATCAGCACGTATGCGTCGAAATTGATCCTTGCATTCTCAAAATTTCTCACTTAAAATTCCTTCATTCAAAGTCACAGATTCTCAGTGTCCAAACGTGAACCATTGTCTCATTGTATTGTGAGCAAGAGAAGCTAGTATGAAAGTGTATTCCAGTGTTTGTGTAGGCAACTAATTATAATGTAATGTGATAATAGTTTGATCGTGTAATGGTATAATCAGCGGAAACCATTGAACTTCCTAGTAAATTCCGTTCAGAATCTCGAATCTCGTGTTCCAAAACACGAGATTCGGAATTCGGAATTTGACCGGTTTTTTGCTCGGGAATCCCGAAAAATCGCAGTTTGGCACCAAAATGGGGGATTCCCGAACTTCAAAATGCGGGAATCCCGGGCATGTGGCCTTAGTGTAAGAGGTCATTCACGAATCTAAATTCATAGATAAATTGTCCCAGTCACAACTATACACCGCGCACGAGAAATAGGCGGGTAGGATGACGTCATTATCATATCATTATGTAGTGAGTTGAGGACGTTGAACCGCCTATTCCTCGTGCGCGGCGTTTAAGTGGGACAATGTGTCGCACTAAAAAGTACTAACTATGTCCCAGTCGGGATTCTTGGATACTGGCTATTAAGGTCTGGGTCTGTAGTTAGTAAGGAAATCTATGGTTGCATCAAATACATACCCGTATTCCTGCAATACGGTTGGCATTTGCACTGGGGAGAGCAGACTTTCCTTGCGTTGACACAGACGCAGTTGCCTGTTCTGCAGCTGCCCTGCGCAGAGCATCTACAAAACCCCCTCTGAAGACTCTTTGCCTTCTTCTTCACCACGGGTGTGGCAGGTGGTGGTGGTGGTGGTGTGGGAGTGGCACCACAGGGCTGAGGTTCCCGAACAAATCCTGCAAGATCGGGCAAGATAGCGTTTGAACATCATAAAATCTTCATAAGTTCATATTTTGTACTATATACATAACCAATCTTTACCCAACATAACAGTAGCTAGAAAATCAAGGACAAATAAACGCGTAAATATACGAATATATAAGTCTTGCCATATTTCATGAAAACAGTTGACAATTTTGAGCATGAGATTCATGGTACGCGTCATTCCAAGTTTACTCCCATCGAAACTTGACAACATTCTTAGTCCGGTTTAATGTACGAAAGATAGTAAAAGGGAAGAGTGCACAATTGCTTTTCACAATTCACAGGTACCTCCATTTCACGTAAAGGATTGAAATCTAACCTGGGGCTAGCTGGCGTCTGTTGACACATGCATCAGTAAAAGAAATAGTTTCAGTAAAAGAAATAGTTTATTTTACATCAACAATCAAATTATAGTTCCAATATGTTAGATTAGAATACGTACATGGAGTAGTGGCGGCTATTTGAGACACAGAAATTTAGTATTTGCCATGTTAATGCTCGAAAGTGGACAGCTATTTTGATAACTTAAAACTAGGGATAAGAGGTAAGTCAAGGTGGTTAAAGTATAGGCATTTCCTTATGTGCTGATGAAGGGAAGGAGTACTGGCGTTTGTTCCTAACCGCGGGACACATCATGCCTAGCAATAATCAAAACGTGTCATTTGAGCTGAAGTTCAAGGAAATTACCTTCATGTGATTGATCAAGCCTTGTATTTATCTAATATTACAAGTAGCTTGCATAAATATAAATGCCAGCTGGTGTGAAATTTATTATGGCTGAGTCCATGTCATCAACCATAACTAAAAACTTTGATCTCATTTACCTGTTACCTATAGAACCTTGAACCTTTGCAGCAAGAGTAAAGGCCACAGCATGTGTGTAAGGTAACTCTGTTTAATGGGCATAGATAATCATGGAGAGGCCCTGGCACGTGATGACGAAAAGTCTTATGATGAGTCAGTGATCTTAATAAAGTTTACCTCTGGAAACCATTCCTCCTCACTTCCAATATTCTGTCTTCTATTTATTACGAGACACTTAATTTTGCTCTTCAAAAAGCTAATTCCAACTGAGAAATCCTTAATGTCACTAGCTTCTGGTAAGGTACGGAAGGTGTTCCACATGATATTTTGAAGTGTGGAAGGAGAGCAATTGGTGTATGGAATTTAAGGATAATGCTGATACTGAGTAGAACATGATAATTATAGAGATTGTGGACAGTTAAAATGTTCTGTTCATTGAATAGTGGTTTGGTATGTTCTTTTTCAAAGAAGTCGGTCCCAAGAGTTTGTAGTTCGATAGACCGAGTCCTGGCAGCTGTTCGGTGCTTTTCTAGGTAAGCCTCACTATCACCAAACATTATGCGGATGCAGTGTTTTTGTGCGGTAAATATGGGTTTAATTTTATTATGCGAAACACCTCCCCATACTGTTATACCATAGCTAAGGTGACATTCAAAAAGAGTGTGATAGAGACTTTTGTACAGAGTTTTAGGGATGCACTTTTTAATGCGATTCAGTTGGCCAGTACAGCATCTCAGTTTTTTGGCAAGAGCAGAGATATGCGGTATCCACGAAAGTTCATCATCGATTGTTACACCAAGAAATTTGATTTCAGCAACCTTCTTTATTTCAAAGTCATTTATTTTTACAGGCAGGCATTGTAATTGGTCTACACTATTTGTGTTTGATTTTGGTTTGAAGTGCATGTAGCAAGATTTTTTCATATTTATGTGAAGCTTGTTTGCATACATGTAAGAAGAGACTAAAGTTAAAAGAAGGTTTGCTTTTCTGATAGCTTCCTCTTCACTATTACCTACGATAAAGATATTTGTATCATCAGCAAACAAAATGAACTTCCCTAGATCAGAACAGTTTGAAAGGTCATTAACATATATTAAGAACAGTAATGGTCCAAGGACACTACCTTGAGGTACGCCATAAATCACTTTCAGTGGGTCAGAGTCAGTTTTCAAACAATTCACATACTGTGTCCGGTTTGATAAGTAACTATGGAGAAGGGAGTGTGCGTTACCTCTTATACCATAGTGATGTAGTTTATCCAAGAGAATTTTATGATCGATTGTGTCAAAGGCTTTGCTGAGATCTATGAAAACACCTAAGACGTGCTGCTTTTCTCTGAGGGCCTCTTGGATGTAGTTCACTGAGCAATTTAGTGCATGGCTGGTAGAGTGTCCTTTGCGGAAACCGAACTGATAAGGGTTCATTATTTGCTGAGATGATAGAAAACCATAGAGTCGTTCATAAATAACTTTTTCGAAAATTTTACCAAATATCGGAAGTGTGGAGACAGGACGGTAGTTCTCAAACAGTTCTTTATCATCCTTCTTATAAACAGGTGTTATTCTACCAACCTTAATAAGAATGTCAGGAAAAATGCCATTGGACATTGATGTGTTGATGTGCTTTGAGAGAAATGGGCTTATTATGCTACCAGATCTTTTGATGATTTTGATAGGTATGTCACTGGATTTGTTGTTTTCTAGGCTTAATATTATCTCGTTTACCTCATCAGGGGTAGAATCCTGCAGAAATATACTAGAAGAATGAGAGCGTCCGAGAAATACCGTGAAGGGTTGTATTGGTTCTATGTTTATAATACAGTAATCATCAGGTTCGTTTAATTTGGATGCAAGTGAAACAAAGTAGTTATTAAATTCATTTGCGATGATTCTGCGGTCTGAAACAATTTTTTTGTCTATCATAAACTTAGAAGTTAGAGCGGAGTTTCTCTTGCCTCTTAACTCACTCACGGCTGCCCATGTTTTCTTTAGGTCTCCCTTGTGCCTGGAAATCTTGGTGTGATAGTACCTACATTTAGATGCCGTGATAGCGTGTTTAAGAGTGAGCCTGTAGCTTTTGTAAGTTTGATAAGCGTGTGAGTCACCTACACTGTCTGTTTTGCTCGTTGTAGTTTTCCATGACTGGTAAAGATTTTCTTTTTTGTTGATAGAGATAATCAGGCCATCGGTTATCCATGGGTTGACCTTCCAATTTCTTCTAGAAAATTTCGGTTGGTTGAGCTTACTGTAAAGAATTTTTCAACATTGTTGTTGTAAGTATCAAGAAAATCGTCGAGATCATTGCCAAGTTTGTTTTCACATGACAGTTTCTGTAGGTGGTTGATGAACAGTTCAGTATTAGACTCACTGTAATCGTAGTACACAGCCACAGGCTCATGGCAAACATTTCCATGCACAAGGTTCAAGATAGAAAAAACCGACGAGTGGTGAGACACTGACTCCTCGATCGTTCCAGTCACTGCTATGTTTGAGGGGTTGGAGGTGAGGATATTATCAATACAAGTTTTTCTACAGTTGGGCTGGCAATGGGTATACTTGGATATCAATGGAAACAGGCCAAAAGATTGGATCATCTCCTCAAACTTTTTAGAATTCTCATTGCTCAGTGTAAGAAGGTCAAAATTGAAGTCACCAAGCAGATAAATGCTCTCATTTGGACATTTTTTCAAAATCTTTTCTAGTTCCAAGATGTATTGTTTATCATCCCCACTTGGAGGATTGTATGTGACTCCAATTTTCATTTTCTTGTTCCCCATCATAGCAGTGACAAAAACAGACTCAAAGTCAGTGGTTGTTTTACATAAATCATTGTCACGTCGGGTCACGTTCAGCCTTGAGTGAATCGTGGACGTATAGAGCAACTCCTGTTCCCTTAAATTTTGTAGAATTGATGTTTTGGTAGTAACTACTGTACTCAGTAGTTCAGTAGTTTCTGGTTCAGTATTTGTTTCGGCCAGACCAATAACTGAAAATTTATGTCTTAATCGTTGCATATTAACAGCAAGTGAATCAAAATTCGTTTTGTTACCATCAACGTTTTGAAAAAGTAAGGAGAGGTTCTCATTTTTAACTGATGAGGCTTCAATTGATTCATTAAAATCAGTAATAGTGTTATACCGGTTGCAATTGTTTAAGATAAGAAGATACTTGATATTGTATTGAGGTCTTCAAAGCAGTCACCTATTTCAGAATCATATGGTCTATCACTATGTTCAGAGTTTGATTGACACAGAGCTTCAAATGGATTATAAATAACTTCTATATTTACTTTGCAGCTAATGCAATAGTGTTTACTGTTAATTATCTCAAATGATGACTTTTTAAAGCATTTACGATGGATAACAGTTCTACAGCTTTCACATTCAGTTATGACCTGGCCGAAATTTATGTTTTTCTTACAGTGCCAACAGACCTCCTTATGCAGCAATCTGGGCATTATGATTGGCGTGGGGCGTCCGCCCCCTCGTCGCCCACCACGACGACCACGATTGCTGACCACACTGCTGTAGGTCCTACCTTCCTGCTGCTCACCTCCACCAGTACTCCTTTCCTGAGACTTCTTCCTGGAGAACAACGAACTCTTAATCAAATAACTGAACAAGCGCAGTCCAGACTCGTTAATGTGGAGATGGTCAGGCTCATCACGAGAATTAAATTCTCTTGACAAACTAGCACTCAGCATACCTCCAACACTACAGAATCTGGAATGGATGTTGATAATTCTTACATCTTTGAATGATTTAGATAAGTCATCATTAATTAAAGAGTTAAATAATTTGACTTTCTTATTGACAGCCTGTAATTTAGTCGGTAGTAGAGTGTTAACATAGACGCGAGCGCGCTTATTCACGCAAATGATATCGCTGATCTTAGTCTTGAAGTCAACGTAAACAGCCCTAACATGATCATCTGTTGATACTTCATCCCCGCGAATACTGTTTACCCCGCAGTGGACAACTATATTGTTGAAGCCAACACACTTTTATGGGTCTAGTTGATCCACTGTGAATGCTGCAACCCGTCTGCCTGGCATAGCATTACCGAATGTCCCGTTGAGGTCACTGGGAGCATCTCTACCGAACTTGCCGAATTTGAGCCCACCAGTGTTACTATCACCCATGATGATAGTACTATTATTGTTCCTCCAGTGAAGGGATCGGAATGTGAGGCTGAAACGAGTGTCTGATTCACCAAGTGCCTGGTTCTTGGCGATAGAATGCCTGAATAAGTCCTGTGATGACCTGGTCATGACATACAGGGAACCCTGCTTATTAACAGGCTGATCATGAACGATTTCTCTCTGAACATCACGGAATTTGACAGCTGATTCACTGCCGACAGAAACAGTATAAATGCTGGAGTCAGGGTGAATTGCCCGTTCATTGTCACTATGTTCAGGGATGTAGGAGTTGGGCCCTGTGTATTTTGTGACGAGACATGAGTTCAGTATGGGGGGGGGGGGGGCTGGCTAGTCTAGGAAGCTCAATAGTTACTCGGGGGAGCCGAAGTTGGTCAGGAGAGCGAAAATTAGTATGGGGGAGCCCACGCTGGCCGAGGAGCCCAAGTTGGTCGGGGGGCCAAAGTTGATAGGGGGGGATCCCGAGTTACATTGGGGAGGCCGAGTTATAGGGGGGCCTAATACGGGGAGGGGGCGAGTCAGCATAGGAGCCTGAGTCATCATGGGGATAGCCCAAGGTAATATACAGTAATACGGGGGAGCCTGAGTCAGCATGGTGGACCCGGAGTGAGCAGGGAAGCAAATCATAAGGTGGAGCAATATGCAATATAGTCCGGGATAAGGGTGAGTCTAGTCTGGTATGGGTGATACCGTGTTTGGGGGTTAGCCCAAGGCATTCCATAGCCCAAGGTAGGGTGGAGCAATATGCGATATAGTCCGGGATAAGGGTGAGTCTAGTCTGGTATGGGTGATACCGTGTTTGGGGGTTAGCCCAAGGCATTCCATAGCCCAAGGTAGGGTGGAGCAATATGCGATTTAGTCCGGGATAAGGGTGAGTCTGGTATGGGTGATACCGTGTTTGGAGGTTAGCCAGCCCAAGGCATTCCATAGCCCAAGGTAGGGTGGAGCAATATGCGGTATAGTCCGGGATAAGGGTGAGTCTGGTTTGGGTGATACCGTGTTTGGGGGTTAGCCCAAGGCATTCCAGTAGCCCAAGGTAGGGTGGAGCAATATGCGGTATAGTCCAGGATAAGGGTGAGTCTGGTATTGGTGATACCGTGTTTGGAGGTTATCCCAAAGCATTCCAGTAGCCCAAGGTAGGGTGGAGCAATATGCGGTATAGTCCGGGATAAGGATGCGTCTGGTATGGGGGATACCGTGTTTGGAGGTTAGCCCAAGGTAGGGTGGAGCAATATGCGGTATAGTCCGGGATAAGGATGAGTCTGGTATGGGTGATACCGTGTTTGGAGGTTAGCCCAAGGCATTCCAGTAGCCCAAGGTAGGGGGGAGCAATATGCGGTATAGTCCGAGATAAGGGTGAGTCTAATATGGGTGATACCGAGTTTGGAGGTTAGCCCAAGGCATTCCATAGCCCAAGGTAGGGTGGAGCAATATGCGGTATAGTCCGGGATAAGGGTGAGTCTGATATGGGTGATACCGTGTTTGGGGGTTAGCCCAAGGCATTCCAGTAGCCCAAGGTAGGGTGGAGCAATAATATGCGGTATAGTCCGGGATAAGGGTGAGTCTGGTATGGGCAAACCCATCCCAGGCCCTCGTCCGGATTCAAAATCTATATTAATGAGGGGGGTGCCACTGTCCCAATTGTCCCTAACTCAATTGGGACAGGGACATTTGGGACAAATGAGACATTTGGGACAAATGGGACAATTGGGACAGAGAAAATGGGACAATTTGGACTCAAAAAGTGACTCGCAACTGGTAAAAATGGGACAATTGGGACACATGAAACAGAAAAAAATGGGTCTCGAAAAATGAATTGGGACAAGGAAATTTGGGACAGTGACATTCCCCCCATTAATTTTTGATTGCACTTTTATTTAAAATCAAATTTCATTCAAAGCTATTTTGTACTGTAATTCAGTCGTGACCGTATACCGCAACTTTCACAGTCGAGGGGAGAGACTGTGTAAGTTGGACAATGGACGAGGCGTGCCGAGTTCATTATCGAAGGTATACGGTCACAGCTGAGATCATGGAACCGGATTATACCCCGACCGGAAATATCTGGGACCAACTATTCTCGGACCCAACTCGGGTCTGAAGACCATCATCTGAATTGAAGACTTAATTTTTGTTTTTGACTGTAATTCAGTAGAGACCGTACAACTAAACTTAAATGGTCGCTAAACAAGCATGAAAGGGGTATAACCTAACTTACACAGTCAAACAAACTTGAGAGGGATACTATAATACTAAAGTACTAATATATACGTGTCGCCTGTTGGTGGCTTTAGGGAGAACGGCTTTATTTATCATCAGATTTATTCGCCGCCCCCAAAGAAGCAACATCTGACCCGAGCTAATTCCGTGGCTGCATGACAAATTTGCTACGCAATAGGTATTAATTATAGTAACAATATTATATCATCCTGCAGCAGTCGTTTGATCCCATAAACAGCTCCGAGAGGTTTGCTTGAGCTTTGTCTAAAAAAGGTAGACCTGAAAAAGTTTTTATCAATGATAACAGTGATAAAAAACTGTATTCATATTTAGATATTAATATCACTGCGAACCCAGGTGAAGAGCTAACTGAAGAAAATAAAGTGTATTAATATGTGGGGGTTTGTTAAGAAATACACTTTGTACAAACTTCGTATATATATAAAAACTAAATTGACTTAAGACTTTGACATCTTGATACCGTACAACTCGCAGGGACATTTAGTACCCTATCATATCCTCTGTTTCTTGATTGAGGGGTACCATCACAATTCAGTAATAGCTAACCCAAGAATATAAATACTAAGAACTTTTCCTAGTTTTATACTAGTGTAAAAATACCCCTGTGTGGTCTTCGTCACCCTCTTCTCTAAACCTAAGCGTTTGGGACTGTCCTGTGTACTGGAGCTGGTGCAGTGGAAACTACCACGCCAGTGAGTTAGGGACTTGCTAGGAGGTGGAGGAGGTTCTATAATGAATAAGGGGCAGCTGATGAGAGTTTCTGAACTATTTGGTGATTGGTCCTGCAGTGTAAGGGGAAGTGGGAAGTTTTTATGGTCTCAGGAGTGCATTTAAACAGCTTCATTGGGGTGGGGTAGCTGAAAGGAGTCAAAACTCTTTTCTCTAAGGGTGTATGAATACTGCTACTACTACTAGCAGTAGTAGTGAATACTCCATTGTCTACTGTGAATCATCAGCGGTTACCTTGCAGATGGAAGGTCCTCCCTTGTCAACTGCGATAAGGTTTTCCATCAGCAGGTGACAAGAGAGAACGGAGAGGTTTCGGCCCACCGTACCTTTCATTGCTTTCAACTGCAAGGCTGGGCCACCCAGAACTCCGGAATTCCGAATATCACAGTTTAGAAAGAGAGAGGGATTTCAAGCATTAATAATAAATAAAAAAGGGAAGATTCTAAACTGTGAATCATCAGCGGTTACCCTACAGTTGTATTAACAAATAGGGAGGGCTAATAATCTAGTCTAAATCGCAAAAATGAAAGATAAGCTGATAAAACTGTTACGCGTGCGGAAAAATATAACGTCACTGTACTCTATAACACATAAAATTCATACAACATCATATAAAATATTACATAATAAATCAGTTCATACTCGAATCGCCAGATGCGAACTTCTCGTTACCCCGTGCGACTCGTCCCTCGACGCAAGATGCGTGCAGTGCGCACGTGTAGTCTCCAAGGTGCGTGCAGCGAGCACGTGTAGTCTCCAAGGTGCGTGCAGTGAGCACGTGTAGCCTCCAAGATGCGTGCAGTGAGCACGTGTAGCCTCCAAGATGCGTGCAGTGAGCACGTGTAGTCTCCAAGGTGCGTGCAGTGAGCACGTGTAGCCTCCAAGGTGCGTGCAGTGAGCACGTGTAGTCTCCAAGGTGCGTGCAGTGAGCACGTGTAGCCTCCAAGATGCGTGCAGTGAGCACGTGTAGTCTCCAAGGTGCGTGCAGTGAGCACGTGTAGCCTCCAAGGTGCGTGCAGTGAGCACGTGTAGTCTCCAAGGTGCGTGCAGTGAGCACGTGTAGCCTCCAAGATGCGTGCAGTGAGCACGTGTAGTCTCCAAGATGCGTGCAGTGAGCACGTGTAGTCTCCAAGGTGCGTGCAGTGAGCACGTGTAGCCTCCAAGGTGCGTGCAGTGAGCACGTGTAGTCTCCAAGGTGCGTGCAGTGAGCACGTGTAGCCTCCAAGATGCGTGCAGTGAGCACGTGTAGTCTCCAAGGTGCGTGCAGTGAGCACGTGTAGTCTCCAAGGTGCGTGCAGTGAGCACGTGTAGTCTCCAAGGTGCGTGCAGTGAGCACGTGTAGTCTCCAAGGTGCGTGCAGTGAGCACGTGTAGTCTCCAAGGTGCGTGCAGTGAGCACGTGTAGCCTCCAAGATGCGTGCAGTGAGCACGTGTAGCCTCCAAGGTGCGTGCAGTGAGCACGTGTAGTCTCCAACTCCAAGGTACCGCAGGCCATCCCAGCCCTCAAAAGCTGAGTCTGCGACTCACTCAAACCCACACCACGACGATCTGACGCTGTCAGACGCCGACCCAACTGGAGATACCAGTGGTGGATGCTGAGAAACAGCATCAAACCCATAGATTATGGGGTGCTGGGGCCTGCAGTTTATAGACTTGCTTCCCCAGCGCATGGTCTGTGAGGTAGAAACTCTGCCGCTGACAGATTCTACGAAAAGCCGACCTGCAGGAACTCAGTAGGTCTCCTATTCCTTCTGCTCCTCCGCGGTGGGGGTGTCGGAGGTCTCTGATCCGGCGGCGCTACAATCTCTGCGAGCTGCTCTTCATCCACCCCGATACTGGAGGACGTGTCTGATCCTGCGCTGCTTGGGGCAGGGGAAGCAAGGGGACTGCACTCATCAACAGGGGCTTCACTCTGCAGTGGTGTTGTGGGGTGCTCACGATCCATGAGCTGGCATGTCGGCTCCGCTTCAGGTGTGACCAACGTCGTGGGTCTGCTTACACTGTACTCCACCGGGGCGGGCTCAGGTTGGGAAACCTCCACAGTGGTGTCAATGTCCACCACCACAGCTGGTGCCGTCTGTTCCGAGGGGGCGTCTGCAGGTGTTGAAGTGGCTGCCTTCTCACCAACATTTCCAGTGTCAAGCTGGAACTCAGCAGCTGTGGGGTTCAGCGGGTTGGGAGAGAACTTGTTCTTCAGGTAGGGTTTAAGCTTACTGATGCTGATAAGCTTCTCTTCGCCCGCTTCCAGCTCAATCACGTAAACGTGATCACTGACAGCCTTCACCACTCGGTAGGGGCCATCAAACAGCGCAGAGAACTTGTGCTTCTTGCACTGCACCAGTGCCATCACCCAATCACCCTTAGGCTTTCCAGTCCGATAATCGAAACCGATAATTATCTCCGATAATTCATCAAAATAAATTATCGGTTTATCTAGATAAAAATTATTTTTATCTAGATAAAATAGCAAAAAAGCTTGCGTTGAAAAAAATGCTTGTAAATTGAAAAATTTCATAAAAAACACTCACTTTCGGACTGGTTTCAACTGTCACCAGTCTGAATGATCACTGCCTACCAGTCTAGCATATGTCACTGGTACCTTTCTGACCAATCACCAACACCAGTCCGACATACTACAGACACCTACATTTTATGTATCTAAGTTGAAACTATCCTGATGTATACTGACACTTTTATGGATAACTGATACCGACACAAATCCTGGCACCAGTCTAGACACTATTCTGTCGTGTCACAGACACAAGTCAGATATTGCTTATCATTGAAACTGGCCACACATGTATTACTGACACTAACAATCTGCTAGCTAGATGACTAAAACCAGTCTGACTTACCACTGACACACCAGTCTTGCTGTATCACTGACACCAGTCTGCCGTATCACTTCTGACACATGTCTGCCATATCATACTGACACCAGTCTGCCGTATCACTGCAACTGACACCTGTTTGACTTGCTCATCACTGACACCTGTCTGACTTATCACTGACACATGTCCGACCCCATCACTGACACCTGTCTGCCTTATCACTGACACCTGTCCGACTTATCACTGACACCTGTCTGACTTATCACTGACACCTGTCTGTCCGACTTATCACTGACACCAGTCTGACTTATCACTGATACCTATTCACTGACACCAGTCTGACTTATCACACCTGACACACTGTCTTGACTTATCACTGACACCAGTCTGCCGTATCACTGACACCAGTCTGCCGTATCACTGACCCCTGTCTGACTTATCACTTGACACCGGTCTGCCGTATCACTGACCCTGTCTGACTGACACCGGTGCTCTGACTTATCACTGACACCAGTCTATCGCCATATCACTGACACCAGTCTGCCGTGTCACTGACACCAGTCTGCCGTGTCACTGACACACCTGTCTGACTATCACTGACACCTGTCTGCTTACCGTACCGACTTATCACTGACACCAGTCTGCCGTACTGACACCAGTCCGACTTATCACTGACACCTGTCTGACTTATCACTGACACCTGTCTGACTTATCACCCAGTCTGACTTATCACTGACACCTGTCCGACTTATCACTGACACCTGTCTGCCCGTATCACCGACACCTGTCCGACTTATCACTGACACCAGTCTGCCTTCTGACTTATCACTGAGTCTGTCCGACTTATCACTGAAACCAGTCTGACGTATACTTACTGACTTATCACACCAGTCTGCCGTATCACTGACACCTTTCTGCCATATCACTTGACACCAGTCTGCCGTATCACTGACACCAGTCTGTATCACTGACCCCCTGTCTGACTTCTGCTTATCACTGACACCGGTCTGCCTGTATCACTGACACCTGTCTGCCGTATCACTGACACCAGTCTGCCGTATCACTGACACCAGTCTGCCGTGTCACTGACACCTGTCTGACAGATAATCTGACAGATGACTGATGTCTGCCCTTCAGACATCTCTGGTGATCGTTGAAATCTTCTGCCCTATCACTGACAGTTACACTATTTTGTCGTATCACTGACACCACTGACAACTCGCAGTATCACTGACACCAGTATCTGTCGTATTGTTGAAAAAAGTATGACTCATCACTGTCACCAGTCCGATGAATTGCGGCTATTATTGACACTCTTCTGTCGTATCATTATCATTGAAAACAGTATTCATACGGCATATGACACCTGTCCGACTTATCACTGACACTGATGCATGATTGATCCTTTCGGACGCATCTCTGACGTAGTCTGCTGTATAAGTATTCCTAATACTGTTGTGTAGGCTTTCCATTATCGGTAACAAATTTTTTATCTAGATAAACCGATAATTATTTCGGTTTTATCTAGATAAAATTTTTATCTAGATAAAATCTATCAGTTTTTAAAAACTTTTTTGCCACTGTCCATCTGGTTACTTTCGCTAAATATACGTCAGTCTGATATCATGGTGATTGTTGATACACCCGACCGGCGTTAGTGAAAAGTGAGATTGTTGTTAGTGATAACGCAATGTCTGAAAATTGTCAATGGTACGTAATAGTGGTACTAAAGGCGCTTCCGATTGGTTTCAGAGATCATTCAGGATGATATCATTGATTTGTCAGTGTTAGACTGATGCCATAAATCAGTCACAACAGTATTAGGAATACTTATACAGCAGACTACGTCAGAGATGCGTCCGAAAGGTATCAATCATGCATCAGATTGGTGTCAGTGATACATCAGATGGGTTCGATATGCCGTATGAATACTGTTTTCAATGATCAATGATACGACAGAAGAGTGTCAATAATACGTCGCAATTCATCGGACTGGTGTCAGTGATGAGTCATAATTTTTCAACAATACGACAGATACTGATGTCAGTGTCACTTGGTGAGTTGTCAGTGGTGTCAATGATACGACAAAATAGGGTAATTGTTAATGATAGGTCACGTAGATGTCAACGATCACCAGAGATGTGTCTGCAGGGTATCAGTAATACATCAGTCATCCGTCAGATTAGTTTGATCTGTCGCAGGCAGACTGGTGTCAGTGATACGGCAGACTGGTGTCAGTGATACGGCAGACTGGTGTCAGTGATACGGCAGACTGGTGTCAGTGATACGGCAGACTGGTGTCAGTGATAAGTCAGACTGGTGTCAGTGATACGGCAGACTGGTGTCAGTGATACGGCAGACGTGTGTCAGTGAAACGGCAGACTGGTGTCAGTGATAGGCCGATAGGGCATACTGGTTTCAGTGATACGGCAGATTGGTGTCAGTGATAAGTAAGACTGGTGTCAGTGATACGACAGACTGGTGCCAGTGATACGGCAGACTGGTGTCAGTGATAAGTCATACTGGTGTCAGTTATATGGCAGACTGGTGTCAGTGATAAGTCCGACTGGTCTCAGTGATAAGGCAGACAGACCTGTCAGTGATACAGCAGACTGGTGTCAGTGATAAGTCAGACTGGTGTCAGTGATACGGCAGACAGGTGTCGGTGATACGGCAGACAGGTGTCGGTGATACGGCAGACTGGTGTCAGTGATACGGCAGCAGAAAGGTGTCAGTGATAAGGCAGACAGGTGTCAGTGATAAGTCGGACAGGTGTCAATGATAAGTCAGACAGGTGTCAGTGATAAGTCAGACAGGTGTCAGTGACACGGCAGACTGGTGTCAGTGATACGGCAGACTGGTGTCAGTGATATGGCAGACAGGTGTCAGTGATACGGCAGACCGGTGTCAGTGATAAGTCAGACAGGTGTCAGTGACACGGCAGACTGGTGTCAGTGATACGGCAGACTGGTGTCAGTGATATGGCAGACAGGTGTCAGTGATACGGCAGACCGGTGTCAGTGATAAGTCAGACAGGGGTCAGTGATACGGCAGACTGGTGTCAGTGATACGGCAGACTGGTGTCAGTGATATGGCAGACAGGTGTCAGTGATACGGCAGACTGGTGTCAGTGATAAGTCAGACCGGTGTCAGTGATAAGTCGGACAGGTGTCAGTGATAAGTCAGACAGGTGTCAGTGATAAGTCGGACAGGTGTCAGTGATAAGGCAGACAGGTGTCAGTGATAAGTCGGACATGTGTCAGTGATAAGTCAGACAGGTGTCAGTGATAAGTCAAACAGGTGTCAGTTGCAGTGATACGGCAGACTGGTGTCAGTGATATGGCAGACATGTGTCAGTGATACGGCAGACTGGTGTCAGTGATACAGCAGACTGGTGTCAGTGGTAAGTCAGACTGGTTTTAGTCATCTAGCTAGCAGATTGTTAGTGTCAGTAATACGTGTGGCCAGTTTCAATGATAAATATCTGACTTGTGTCTGTGACACGACAGAATAGTGTCACTGGTGCCAGATTTGTGTCGGTATCAGTTATCCATAAAAGTGTCAGTGATACATCAGGATAGTTTCAACTTAGATACATAAAATAGGTGTCTGTAGTATGTCGGACTGGTGTTGGTGATTGGTCAGAAAGGTACCAGTGACATGCTAGACTGGTGGCAGTGATCATTCAGACTGGTGACAGTTGAAACCAGTCCGAAAGTGAGTGTTTTTTATGAAATTTTTCAATTTTACAAGCATTTTTCAACGCAAGCTTTTTTGCTATTTTATCTAGATAAAAATAATTTTTATCTAGATAAACCGATAATTTATTTTGATGAATTATCGGAGATAATTATCGGTTTCGATTATCGGACTGGAAAGCCTACTGTTGTGACGGATTTATGGCATCAGTCTAACACTGACAAATCAATGATATCATCTGAATGATCTCTGAAACCAATCGGAAGCGCCTTTAGTACCACTATTACGTACCATTGACAATTTTCAGACATTGTGTTATCACTAACAACAATCTCACTTTTCACTAACGCCGGTCGGGTGTATCAACAATCACCATGATATCAGACTGACGTATATTTAGCGAAAGTAACCAGATGGACAGTGGCAAAAAAGTTTTTAAAAACTGATAGATTTTATCTAGATAAAAATTTTATCTAGATAAAACCGAAATAATTATCGGTTTATCTAGATAAAAAATTTGTTACCGATAATGGAAAGCCTAATCACCCTCTTTGAAGTATGGCCCGTGCAGGTTCTTGTTGTACCAGTTGTCTGCATAGCGGAAATCTGCCTCAGCATGTTTCCTTGCCTTCTGGACGATGGTCTTGAAGGTCTTGTACAAGGCATAAGCCTTCTTGGAGTATTGAACACCGGGCTCAAAACTGACTGGTTCGTTGTCCACAACCAAGTTCAGCGGGGTGTGAACCTCCTTACCATGCATAAGGAAGTTACTCGTGTACCCCGTGTGCCTGGATTTCTGAGCATTCAAGGCATAACACACGAAGGGTAAGTACAAGTCCCAGTCATTCAGCTGCTTGTCAGTGAGCATTATTCTGAGTGCCTGGTTGACAGACCTGTTCTTACGTTCTACCTTCGATGTCGAACCACAGGTGTAGGGGATACCATGCGTAGATTTCACACCCAGCGCCTTGCAGTGTCGTAGTACTGGGATGTGAAACCCGGGGCATTGTCCGAGATTATTTCCCGAGGACAGTCGAAGCTCGACCTAAGGATCCAGTTGTGGAGTATGATCCTGATGGTTTCCTCACTCCCCAGTGTCTTGACGGGGTAGGCTTGTGTAAACCCAGAAAAGACATCCGTGAGGTTCAAGATGTACCGATTACGGCGTGGAGTCATCCCCTCCTTCTCAGGAATGATGTGGTCGATTTGCAGCACATCATGCCTGTCGTGGGCAATGACGTGTTGCAAAGGTGCCCTGAGGTAAGCTTTCGGAGCCTTCACCTTAGCACATGTTACACATGCCTGGACGAACAACTCAACCTCGTCCTTCATCTTGGGCCAGTAAGTGTTGGAGAGGCACTGCCTGTACGTCTCCTCCACACCCGGGTGCGCAGAGACTCGTGAGCAGTGGTAAAGACGCATGACCTGCTCCCGCAGTGAGTCGGGAATGATGGGCAGGCAGCGCTCGATCTCCACCTCTTTGGAGTCCTTGTCGACCTTGATCCACTTGCGACACAGAACATCCTGCCTTATAGTGAGCAGCTTGAACTGCTTCCACAGCCTAATAAGGTCAGGAGGTGTGCGTATGGCCTGTACTGTCTGAGGCTTAGCTTTGTCCTGGACCCACTTCCTCACCTCACTGAGGATACCGTCCTTCTTCTGCTCCTCAGCGATCTCTTTCAGATCCAGCAGCTGAGGTTGGTCAGAGTCAGTTCCAGCAGTGGCACTCACTGCACGGTCAGAACTTATCGCTAATACCTTAGAAGGGACCTCTACGTTATCCTTCCGCCTGGGACAGATACAAACCACGGCATTAATAGCAGATTCTTCCAACATCTGTGTGATGTCGTCCTCTGAAGCCGAGTTATGTGTACCGGCTACCTGCCAGTCGCTCTCCAAGAATTCAACGGGGATCAGGGGTTCAGGAGAACCATCCCCCGTCATGTCAGTGTCACTGACTTCAACGGCACAGACTGCTGCTGTGTCACTTCCCAGGTCAGGTCGTGACAGGTCACAACTAGTGTCTGTCTGCGTGGACACGGCCTTAACTTCAACAACTGTTCCTGTTCTTGAGTAAGGGTGGCTGTCTGTCTGAGTCTGAACACTGCACTCCCGCCTCTTGTAGATGTAGCGACTCAGAAAGTCTGCAGTACAGTTAGCCGTACCATCTACGTGCTTCAGTTTGAAGCGGAAGTCTGCTAGCTTGTTCAAATGCCTGATCATGGTGGCATCACACTTGGAGAACAGCTTCTCAAGAGCTAGTAAACTGAGACAGTCCGTCTCCACAAGGAACTGTGTCCCTTTCAGGTACAAGGCCCAGTGTTGGAGCGCTTCTACCAAACCGAGGAATTCTAACTTCGACTGGGACCACAGCCGCTTGTGGGCTGGCACCCTCTTAGAGAAGTACCCGACTGTACAGTCTTCCCCGTCTTGCCACTGTCGAAGTTCGGCCCCATATGCGTCTTGGGACGCATCGATCGTGACTGTATAAGCCATGTCCTCGCAGTCCACCCGAGGGATTGCCAGAGTGATCCCTTCGGCTATCCGCCGTTTAATCTCGTCAAGGGACTCCTGGCATTCCTTGGTCCACAGAATTTTCCTCCTCTTGCTGGACTTGTCAATCAGCTGGTAGATGGGCTTCGCCAGAGCCCCATAATCCTTGCAGAACTTGCGGTTGTATGACAGGAACCCCGCAAGCTGCATGACCTCCTTCTGAGTAGTAGGAGGCTCGATCTCCTGAACAGCCTTGATGCGATCCGCATCCATCGACTGCCCTGCCGCGGAGAGTGTAACCCCGCAGAAGGAGACTGATTCTTTCAAGAAGTTGCACTTCTTGGGCAACAGCTTCAGGTTGGCTGTTGCCAATCTACCCAGAACTAAGTCCAACTTGTCCAGGTGGGACGGAATGTCATCTGAGGCAATGCACAAATCATCCAGAAAATAGCACAGCTGGTCGAGACTTATGTTTGCCAGTAGAGTGTCCATCATTCTGGCAAACTGACTGGACGAGTTGCAATGCCCCATTACCATCCTCCTGAAGATCCACATCTTCCCATTCGCAGAAAAAGCAGTCAAAGGCCTGCTCTTCTGGTCATACTCGATTTGAAAAAATGACTTGGAGAGGTCAAACGTCGAGTACAGTCTGGCACCACCAATCCGGTCGCACACATGGTTGATATTGGGGAGCTGGTAAGTGTCTGGCATGCATTGGGAGTTGAGTTTTCGGTCTCTCAATTCACTTAAATTCAACGTAGAGCACCATTATTTCACACCACTGTTTCCGAGTGGTGTTATAAAATGATGGAGATTTTATACTTTCATATCACTTCCAAATTCCCACACCCCCACTTCCTACTGAGCAACTCATAGATTGAGAATCTTACTTTGAGTAAAAAATCATAACCCGGGACGACATTCAGATTTGCGGTAACACGTGAGGTGACGAGAAATACACAAAAGATTTTGATAAGCTATTGTGTCAAAAGTTGGTATATACAGAAGTGTGTTTCTCAACACAACCCCAGATTGGCACCGTCTCTTATAAAACTTCACCAGAAAGCATAGGTATTGGATCTTTTGGAAGAGGTCCTAGGTAACCATTTTTTTTCTAATTCTACAAAATGAAAATGGAGCACCTAAAGACCCAAGGTGTGTTTATCCCACTTACCCCCATGAGAGAAATGCGCCTCTATCTTGACAGATGTTGCCACAGTGTCTCCTTCCTCCTGATAGCCCCACTCAATCATCAGACTGTTCTCTGTTGTCTCGTTCACCAGAACCCTCAGATCCACCGGCTTTGGGGGCATGTCTGAAATAGGGAAATGTTAGTTTGAGCCGAAATTAATCCGAAATATAGTGGCAAATGGGTCAGCATGAGGGTGTCAAGCGTATCTATGGAAGAGGAAGCCAGAGTTCTGAAATATCAAGTTGTGGGAGAATTAGTGTACGATGAACAGAATCCCCTGAGGCTTTTAGTTCGCATGAATGACCCATTGACCCAAGTAGATGAGTAGACATTTTAAAATTAAATGGAGTAAAGGAGTACATTTAGGGTTGTGTATTGTGTAACGATAGAATTGGGGTATGGTTTAACTGCCGGGGCAGTTTCGGTTTGTAGCCGATTTTCGGTCACCGAAAATCGGCTACAAACCGAAACTGCCCCGGCTGGTGAGGTTTAGGCACCAGAAACACCCTGCTATGCCAGTAGGATCTACTGTCAGTCTCCTCAATGATCCCTGCCTTCTCCATTCCCTCAAGGTGTTCCTGCATAGCTTGCCGGTGCTTGTAGGGAATTGGAATGGGAGGTACGTGCTGAGGCTTGGCATCCGGCTTCAGCTGGATTGTAGCCTCGAAGAAGTTACACGTTCCCATATCAAATTCGTGCCTAGAGAAACACTGCCGGTGCTTCCAGAGGATGTCTTGCATCCGCTGCTTGTCGGCTCCCTTAACCGGCATTTCATCCACCTTTAGCTTCTGGAACAGCTCAGCCCGGCCCCAGTCCGTCTCCTTATCAGCAGTGGTATCCCCACTCGCAGTGGTATCCCCACTCTTGCTGATTCTCTGGACTGTCACCTGACCAACTTCCCTACTGCCACAAGGATTCAAAAATCCGACCAGTTTCCGTTTGTACAGCACCACTGGTTCCTCTGACATGTTTATCACTCACTTTGGGAACCTGACCCCCTCACTGTAGGCGAGGCACTAGCGACCAGGATGTCACTGTTCACTGCTAGGTTTTCATATGGCTCCAGGTAGCCACTGAGAACTGCCTGCCTGTCTGCTCCCTCGACAGTTCCCTTCAGAAACATCACCGAGTGGGGTGGTACCACACATGTTTCTGTAGCTCGGACTCTTGAGCGAGATCCCAATGGTTGGGGCCTCCTCAGAAACGACGACGTGCCCTGCTTAGATGATACCAGTCCGGTACCAGTGTGTATAGCCACGTCATGTGCGGCAAGGAAGTCCATTCCTAGCAGCACATCACACTCCATATCAGGTACGACAATGCAAGTCTGTCTCGCAGTGAGACCTGCAATGCTCAGATCAAGTTCGATCTCCCCCATGTTGGGGATGCTGTCCTTGGTGAACGACGTCAATCTCAAAGGAGATGGACGGATGCGCTGTTGGAGCCCCAGGCCATTCACCAGAGACGAGCTTGCCAGAGTAGCCTGGCTGCCCGTGTCGAGCAAAATCGTGATGGAGTGCTCATTGGCTTTCCCCTCACAATCACATTAGGGTTGGAGCCGATGAGCCTGACCTTGCTCACAACTTCACCATTCTCATACTCGTGCTTGCTGGGCCTGGAATACCGGCCCTCATCTAGTTTAAAGACCTGGTAGGACAGTCCCTGGCGATGTGTCCCATCTCGTCACACCTCCAACACTGGACGTTTGTCCGGTCTCGGACCCCACCACGTCGAGAGTTCCCCCGTGGCCGAGAGAATCCCCTGGTCTCAGCACGCTGTTCCTGCTCAACAGCCCCAGTGCTCTTCGCGCTGCTGCGGTCCTGCACCCTGTACACCGTGAAGGAGTCGTCTGAAGGTTCGGGTTTGGTTGCCCGACGCAACTTCTCAAACTTCCGAGCCTCTATCACGGCAGTTTCGAAGTCTTCAGACGCTCCACTGGAGCTAATGACCGTGTTATACAGATCTGTGTCCCGGATCCCGGCAAGGAATGCATTTAAACATGGTTCTTCCCGATCAGAGGCATTGGAGTACGCCTTTCTGCCAAGCATTCTTATCCTTGATGCAAAGTCATCGACGGATTCTGCCTCCTGAGCTGACGGACGTCGGCCTTCATCAGCTCTTGGCGTAATCCCCTGATCTCTGCCTTAGGGTAGAATGCATGCTCGAGAATAGGTGAGAAAAGGTCTGGAGTGACCCTTTCCCGAGCCGTCATACGCTCAGTCACCGTTTCCAGCATTCTGTACGTTCTATCATCGACATTGTTCAGCAACATGTCCAGTGCATCAATGTCGTTGATATTACCGTACTTCATGAACTTCCTGTATCTCGACAACCAGATACTGAAGTCCTCGCCGTGTTTGTATCGGTCAGGTTGCGTGACACGAGCAGTGTAACGGGTCTGAGACGATACAACAGGTCTAGGAGTGGGGGTATCCCTCCCCTTGGAGCAAGATGACGAACAGCAGCTGTCCGACTCCCGGACCAGCTCGGTTCTGTCAAGGTGCTGGACATGACAGGTCATCATGTCGCGGGGTGCACTCTCCTCACTGGGGAGCACAACCACGCTGCTTTCCCCGTGACGGACAGAATGCTCATCTCTCATCCGGAGATTAGCATTCCTACTGGCTTCCCCCTCGTGCCGAGGCGACTGGGCACTTGCTGGAGCAGGGTGCTCTGACTCATGCTGTCCCGCATTAGATGGGATCGAACCAGTGTCAAGCTTCAAGTCGAGCAGAGCTTGGTTCAACCGATCAAATGCAGCTTGAGCATCCACCAACTGAGCCGACTTAATGGCGTGTTGGGCAACTTGGTAATCTGTCGACGGACAGTTACCGGTCGGTAACCGGTCGGTTACCGACCACTTAACGGTCACTTAACGGTCGGTTAACGGTCGGTTGACGGACGGTTACCGCCCACGGACAGTTACCGGTCGGTTGACGGATACTTAACGGACGGACAGTTACCGGTCGGTTACCGGTCGGTTAACGGTCACTTAACGGTCGGTTAACGGACGGTTACCGCCCACGGACAGTTACCGGTCGGTTAACGGTCGGTTACCGGTCACTTAACGGTCGGTTAACGGACGGATACCGCCCACGGACAGTTACCGGTCGGTTAACGGTCGGTTACCGGTCGCTTAACGGTCGGTTAACGGACGGTTACCGCCCACGGACAGTTACCGGTCGGTTAACGGTCGGTTGCCGGTCACTTAACGGTCGGTTAACGGTCGGTTACCGCCCACGGGCAGTAACCGGTCGGTTAACGGTCGGTTAACGGACGGTTACCGCCCACGGACAGTTACCGGTCGGTTAACGGTCGGTTGCCGGTCACTTAACGGTCGGTTAACGGTCGGTTACCGCCCACGGGCAGTAACCGGTCGGTTAACGGTCAGTGACCGGTCACTTAACGGCCGGTTAGTGTCACAATCAATTGAATGCGTTATATATTAATTAACTAGCATATTATCTAATTGATAAACTATCGTTTACAAATAAAATAAAAACTAAACGAGAAGTAACCTCTAGTTTAGTAAGGTGGGAAATACCAATTTCATCACGTATATAGCTAGAAATGTCGTTGTGCCATAACATGAAGGTGTGAAATCTCACGATAGGAACATGGGGATTTCACGAGGATTTTTGTAGCAATGGTTACGTATCATTAAAAAATAGCACCTTTTCCGGAGGCCAGAGAAACCTTTTCAGCTTCATAACTTCCTTTAATCGTCAGTGCAGTTCTCATCTCTTCAGTTCTACTACGAGTACATGACATGTCCTGGAGGTTGATGCGAATCCAAATTCGGGAAGAGGAAGTATACTCGGGGACGACGTGTTAAGGGGAAGTGGGTGCTTGGTGGTTGCTGTCGGAACAGCGGGGACTGTTTCCTTGTTGAGTGTCCAGGGAACAGGCGAGATAAATACACACTCATCCGTTTCATCAAGAAGTAAGTTTAAGCAGGAACTGTCATCCTGACAGACGGCTCCCTTTCTCATCACGGCTTCACCCGTCTGGTGGTCAACCAAAGAAGAGGCTTCGTGGACCTACTCACTGTTGAACACACCAACACCTGTGAGGGCATGTGGTTTCATGCCAAGAAGCACAGGCGGCTTGGAACTGGACAAAGCTGATCAAACTCCTCTAGCATGGCGATTGCTCTGTGTGTATTTATGTGGGTGAAGAAGCGAAACCTTACCAGAACTGGTCCTTCCATCATACAGAACTTCAGCAATGAGATCCCTGAACTGATGAGACGAATTTTTGATTAAGTTATATAATATCGTATTTTACCGTATAAAGGTATAATTGATTTAAACTTTGTTTTATTAGCTGATGCTCTGATGCGGCGTAATGGGGGGGCTAATTCATATAATTTAAATGTTAAAATTTCCTACTTAGTGCAACATTCACTTACCCATGATAAACAGATGGCAATTTCTTACTCATCAGTTAAACGGTGTGCCATATATTATATTTATAAGTGTTTGTCAATGGAAATATATTATACATCATCATCTAATAAGTGCCATTAAAGCATTAAAATTGGTTTTTAACTAATTACATAATCATGTAGCATCCGAATGGAGAGAGGGTTTGCAATTGCTGACTGAAGAGAGGGGGTTTGAGGGTCTGGAAAACAATTGAGATGCTTAAAACGACCTTTAGCGACCAGTAACTGACCTTGGGCGGTAACCGTTCGTTAACCGACCGTTAAATGACCGGTAACCGACCGGTAACCGACCGGTAACCGACCGGTAACTGTCCATGGGCGGTAACCGTCCGTTAACCGACCGTTTAGTGACCGCTAACCGACCGCTAACCGACCGGTAACTGCTCGTGGGCGTTAACCGTCCGTTAACCGACCGTTAAGTGACCGGTAACCGACCGTTATTAACTCTCCGTGGGCGGTAACCGTACGTTAACCGACCAGTAACTGCCCGTGGGCGGTAACCGTCCGTTAACCGACCGTTAACCGACCGTTAAAGGACCGGTAACTGTCTGTGGGCGGTAACCGTCCGTTAACCGACCGTTAAGTGACCGGTAACTGACCGGTAACTGTCCGTCCGTTAAGTGTCCGTTAACCGACCGGTAACTGTCCGTGGGCGGTAACCGTCCGTTAACCGACCGTTAACCGACCGTTAACTGACCGGTAACCGACCGATAACCGACCGTTAACCGACCGGTAACTGTCCGTCGACAGATTACCAAATTACCGGCGTGTTGGTCTGACGTCTCTGTTGTACGATGGTTCCCATAATTGCCTAAACGTATTATTTCCTTATTTAGTTATTTATTCTGTAGTTTATCACTTTGTAGAAACTCCGTAGGCTTTGAAACATTTACCTGCTCGGGACAGTTCTCAGTAATGAGATCTCGTCCCAATCAGGCTAATGAGAGTGCCCTGCGGTCTTTCACTTTCACTTTCACTTTAGCAATGTTTATTTTACTTTATTAGATCACTGCAGACGCCCTGCAGACTACCTTAGTGACGTGTGTGAAAGTGGCGGGCTTTTATGCCACGTAACTTTTATGTTTATCTTAGGATCTCGCGTGAGAGCGTGAGCTGCGACTCACGAAAGATTGTTTCATCATTTCTTTGTTCAGTTATCATTACGACACTCTTATTGACGTTACCTATCCAAGACTTTTATTCTTTTGTCTATCAGACCCTCACTAAGTTGCAACAAGTTACAACATCTCATCTGCCAAAGCCTCCAGCTCAGCCTTGGTGGAACGCAGCTCGAAATGAGCATCAGTCAGCTGGGTAACAAGAGCAGCTAGGTCTCTCGTGGTAGCCATACAACTGCGCGAAGTCCTCAACAGTAACAATCAGAAGCAGTGCTCAACTAATCCAGTTGTAGCACCAACAGAAAGGTCAGAAGTGGTATCCAACTAGGGCAGTTCGAATACCAATCCACAAGTACAAAAAGTGGTATCCAACTAGGGCAGTTCGAATACCAATCAACGGGCACAAAAGTGGTATCCAACTAGGGCAGTTCGAATACCAATCAGAGGCACTTCAAAGAAAAGTTCCAGAAACCTCCTAGCTATCAATCCGGGCAACAGAACGAGTTTACAAAGGCCACCAGATATTAACAAATAGGGAGGGCGTACCCGGACAAAGAGAAACACTGATAGCTAGGTATAAAGTATAATACAGATCAGTATAGCAATAGTAGGTGACAATCTGAACGTCAAGCGACCCCGAGCTCTCTCGGGTCCTCCATTATATACTACCCATAAACCCAATCATTGCACTCCACTAAACTAACATTTGACAGATAAGCTGCTAAGATACCGCTAATGAGATGATTAAGTGTCAGCTAAAGTGAGACATCTTGACGCGACATAACCCATTAGAAAGTGAATGCGTCAAGACTAAAATAACCCTCATTAACCAAAAGTCACTTCCGTACTAATTAGTAAGCTAAACAAAACCCGAGTGCAAAAGTACGTTACACACGAGGGGGGTACAACAGTTGCAATGTCCTCCCATGTCAACTGCGATGTGCATGTCTACATCAGCAGGTGGCAAGAGAGAACGGAGAGGTTTCGGCCCACCGTACCTCTCACAGCTTACAACTGCAAGGCTGGTCCACCCAGAACTCCGGAATTCTGAGCATCACAGTTTATTAAGCAAGAATCTGCACTCAAGCATGTGAAATACTACAATAATTAATCGTTGTGCCCTTTTTCTCTGACCTCTGTGGTCAATGTCATCGATTATCAAGCTACATAAGTGATGTTTAAAGAGAATGAACGAGAAAATCGCTCGCTTCAAATCCAGCAAACAAAAATTTGAGAATTTGGTTCAATTACAACTGCAAATATCTTGTGTGACTCCGTCAAAGATGCCCAAAATTCACGGCGTTTAATTGACACTTACCACGTATTTGACGGGGGGTTTGTGTTTTCTCGCTAGCTCCAGGAGATCCTCTTTGTTGCTGGCAGGGAAAGCAATACCCCGGGCGGTCAGCCAGTCCTCAATGTCCTCTTTACGCCAGCTGCTGACTGGGGATCTGGAGTCGTCTGAGGTAGGACTGGATAAGAAAAGGCATCCCTGATGAAGCTACATAAAATGATACTGAGGTATACGCCAGGGCGATTGATCAACAGGAATATTTCACTATTATGGAAAATACATCGCAACAGTATAGAATAGATGTTATGTTGGACCAGGATCAGTATACCTGTCATGACGCAGTGGTAGGATGCTTTGTCAATGATCAGCGCAGTCTTGTCAGGGAGGTTGGGGCCAAGCTTCTCCTCCACATACTCGTGGTAGTGATCACCATTCATCTCTGAATGGTAATCTCCACTCCCCGTCTTCCCAACGAACAAGTCCAAGGCGTCGTCGACGAAGCCGTCCTTACTCACTAAGGAATGTTATTCGTAATTAATACAATGTCATATTGAGAACTGTGTTAATAATCGCCGAGACGAAATCGAGACGATTTGCACTTTGCAGTGCTGGAATTTGGTTCGAAGTCTCAGGTTATCATCTGACATAAAGCCTATAGAAAGGGTTCTAAACTGCATGAGAGAATGTGTGTTCATCAACCAAAAAAGTCTGCTCATCAGGAAATACTGCTTTCGATCTATTATTTGACGGAATTTATTTTTGGAGCATAAGAACATATTTGTAAATAAAAAGATAAACTAACTGAAATGATTCAGAATCAATCGGTCACCGGAACCAGATTTGATCTTCATTGATCCCTTAAAACCATTGAAGTGGCTGTCTTTCGCGTTATACTCCGGCCACTGAAAGATTTCTATCAGAAAGAAGAAGAACGCAGACAAAATTTCGAAAATCTAAACCCCCCTCCTCTCACCCCTATCAGTAGAGAAGCATTTATTACGATTTTTAAACGCCAGTTTTATGCACTTCCCGTTGTCCGAATTTCACGAAACTTGATAATATCGTGCACTGTGATTACTTAAGCTGAATAGCCAAAAATCTTATCAAAAGCTCATTTTATCTCAACTTTGTGGGCAGTTCCGCAGTTCAATTTTTGCAACTTCGTCCTATGACCCATGCGTCTCTACTATAGTACTATATGACCGTTTGCAATACAAAATACTCCGTGTCTGCATATTTCTTGCTTCACACGGTTATTGTACTTCGACAAAACATCTACATAATCGCTAAATTTTCAAAAGCTTTATGGTCCGTCAGAGTAGAAAGATAACATTGCTTCAATTGCTACCTGCCATGTATGAGAGACGGTGTGGTTCGCGTTCACCCACGTTTCATCACCATGTATGTAGATGCGCTTCCGAAGATGCGCTGTGCCGAACGACTAGACTCCTCACATTTAACAATTAAGTCTGAGGAGTAACGGTCGTGCCGCGAGCGGCGAGGCTGATAAATTGGCGTGCCAAATAGTCTAAATAGCAGAGGGCAGGTGACTATACAAACTATTGAACGCTTAACTATAAGTGCCGGTTGGGTAATAAACCCCAATGGCCTCAACTCAAGAAGTTAACTGCCTAACTGGCTTGAGCCGAAAACATATGCGATGAAAAAGGCAAAGGCTTCTCCTCCATTTTCTTATTTACTACTAGTATCCAGGACAAGAAATGGACAAGAAATGGACAAGAAATGGACAGTTTTAAACTTTACAACACTACTTTATACAATCAAATTTGAGGAACCCAAAGCGGAAAGTTTGATTTGATAACAGATTGTCTGTGTGCTGTCGGAATCATTCTGATTAGTACACCGTCCTTCTGCAATTCTTGCTTGAAGTCTTGGTGGGAGTGCATCAGGTGCTGGTGTAAGTGCAGTGGTTTTATCCCTATTCCCTGCCCTCTCGTCCTCAAGTTTCATTTCAGGCACTGTTTAGAGAGTGCATCCCACCATGGTTCTAGCTGAAGACAGCGACAACGAGACCATAGCTGCCAAATTTTGAAAAAACCGTCGAAGGGCAAGATTTTTGACGAAAAGAAGGGCAAAAAGAAGGGCAATAGGTACCTTTTGGCATACCTAGAAAAATTTGCCATTTCAGCAGGCAAACCACCATATGAACCCATGCTACCATAGGTTTAAAGGTACCTTTCTGAACACCAGTTACACCACCCTATTATGGGTACCATTCTGAACCATCAGTTACGCCACCAGTTGCGCCAACCAATTCTGGGTACCTTTCTGAACCACCAGTTACACCAACCAATAATGGGTACCTTTCTGAACCACCAGTTACACCACCCTAATATGGGTACCTTTCTGAACGACCAGTTACACCACCCTATTATGGGTACCTTTCTGAACGTCGTTCAGAAAGGTACCCATAATAGGGTGGCGTAACTGGTCGTTCAGTGAACGACCAGTTACGCCACCCTATTATGTATATGGGTACCTTTCTGAACGACCAGTTACACCACCCTATTATGGGTACATTTCTGAACGACCAGTTACACCACCCTATTATGGGTACCTTTCTGAACCATCAGTTACACCACCCTATTATGAGCTTGTATATGTTTGACATTTTGAGCCGAATATCATGTTGAAGCCAATCCAGACTTTTCCCCCATTTCAGAGCATTGAGACGACACTCTGTTTGAAAACAAACATTAGTAAAAAAATTTGATGAATTATTCAGCAGCATTCGACAGTTGCGTACCAGCATATGCAGTAAACACAAATTAGTTAGTTAGTTTGCCGTACATCTCCACCAAGTCTTCTTGAGCAAAAAGCAATCTTTACCCAACAGAATGGGTATTAAATCAGCAAATCTTTATAAACTTACATAGCATGATGTTATTAATATGTCAGACGAATGGTTAACAGTTTCACAACTAAAAGGTTTAAGTGATTACTTACTGTTCCGGTTGCTCTCGAATGATGAGTTGCCAAGGCTCCGTTTCCTGATCAGTTTGGTGAGGGTACTTGGGCTCACATCACATAACGATGCAGTAAGGCTGTGATAGGAAACCCTCTGGTTTGGCGGAATTTTAGCATCTGAAAATAAAGACCCGGTGGTTTAGTTGGTTTGGACGTGCCTGTTCTCATCCCAAGACATAAAACAAAAACTTATTATTCACTGTCTTGCAATGAGTTCCAACGACTGCCTACTCCACAAACGCAGGAAATTTGCAAAACAGGTTTATAAACTTGAAAAGAGATTTCATGAAATTCATCTGATCATATCTTATCAGTTCACAAACACAACTTTCAATCAGCCTCTAAATTTAAATTTAAATTGGTCGTTAATAAAGGTCGATCGAGTAAGGGCCAAGTAAATAAGCTGTTATCAATCATCAACCTTGAGATACTCTTGCAACTCTCTCCTGATAAGTTCCTCTCTTTCTCTTTTGTCTGTCTATGATGTGTTGATGGGGTGATGTGGTGATGTGTTGATGTGTGGATCAGTGGCTGCCTGTTGAAGTGATGAAACATGAAAAACGAAAATTGCAAAAAAGGAAAAAAGAAAGAAAAATATTTAAAGAAATAAAAGGAAAGTAAAATGGAGCAATGGTGATTTAGTAGGACTCATGGAGGAAGCCAGAGAAATTCAGTCCCGTGTTTTAAAGGCAGTTAAGAAGAAGGAATCAAGTTGCCACACAGCTTTCTCAAGACTCATGTTGCTTGGTCAAGTTGGTAAGGCTATAAAGCTTATCAACAGTAATGGGGACATTAAAGGTGTACACAAGTTAACGCGTCAAGTGAAAAGTGTTTTGGAGAGCAAGCATCCTGATGGTAATGTGGCACCCTCTGAGTTAAAGTTAAAGATCACTAACCCTGCTCCACAATCTGTAATATTTGAACAGATTGATGCCATTTTGGTTCACAAGACTGCCAGAACAGTGCATGGTTCAGGTGGACCAACCCATATGGATGCTGATGCATGGAGACATATTATCTGCTCCAAATCATATGGCAAAGCATCAGAAAAACTTTGTGAGTCTATTGCTGAGCTTGCCAAGCATATATCAGTACCAAACATGTAGAACCTTCAGCACTAGAAGAATTTCTCTCATGCCGACTGGTCCCCCTGGACAAAGGTAATGATCACAAGGGTGATATTGGGGTCAGACCAGTGGGTGTTGGTGAGGTTCTCAGGAGAATTGTGGGTAAATTGGTTATCAATGTGCTGAAATCAGATATACAGAATGCAGCAGGCCCTCTTCAAACATGTGCTGGATTGAAAAGTGGAATAGAAGCTTCAATACATGCCACACGGGAAGAATGGGATCTACCAGTGACTCAGGGTGTGCTCCTTGTTGATGCAGATAATGCATTCAATTCAATCAACAGAAAGCTTGCTATTCATAACATCAGGGAACTCTGTCCTCCATTCCATCAGTACATCAATAACACATACCAGAGACCAGCCAGACTTGTTATATGTGATGGCTACAAGACTGATTACATGGCATCTGAGGAGGGTTGTACTCAAGGAGATGTTGCTGCAATGGCTTTTTATGCACTTGGCATAAAACCACTCATCTCAGAATTGGCAATCAAGACTGATCCAGCAAGCTGTAAACAAATATGGTATGCTGATGATTCAACAGCATTCGGTAAGCTGACTGAGATGCGCAAGTGGTGGGATATTTTGTGCTCTAGGGGTCCACTTTATGGCTACTATCCCAAGTCATCTAAAACAATCCTTATTCTCTTATTGTAAAAGAGCATTCCTTGCAGATGGCTAAAGAAATCTTCAGTGGGTCAGGCATCAAGATAACAAGTGATGATGATCGTCATCTGGGTGCTGTCATTGGAACTCAGGAATTCAGGGAAAGGTATGTGAGTGACAAAGTTTCAAACTGGGTTAAAGATGTGGAAGCAATGTCTACCATTGCCATGGATGATCCTCAAGCAGCATATGCCGCCTACACTAAGGCACTGTGCCATAGGTGGACTTATCTTCAGCGTACTGTACCAGAGATATCACATCTTTTTGCTCCATTGGAACATGTGATCAGACACAAACTCATCCCTTCAATTGTTGGACGGGAGGTTTCAGACACAGAGAGAAGCTTATTCACTCTGCCAGTACGCTTAGGAGGACTAGGACTTTGCAACCCAGTTGAAATCTCACAGGCTGAATACAGAGCATCAGAATTGGTAACAGCCAATCTCAAGACTATGATTAAAGACCAAAGCATGACTCTTACAGGTTATCAAACAGAATCTGTAGCTGAGGTTACATCTGAATTGTCCAGAGAAAAGGAGCTAAGATTGTTAAGGAAGTTTTCAGATATCAAATCTGGTATAACTGATGAACACTTTGTAAGGTGTATCACCTTAGCCCTGGAAAAGGGTGCTGGGGCATGGCTTAATGTCCTTCCTGTTGGATCTCTTGGTTGGGTGTTGAATAAAGAGGAATTTAGGGATGCAATCAGGCTCAGATATGGATGGCAGATACCCAATATCCCAGCATACTGTGTATGTGGATCAAGAAATTCGGTAGACCACACCTTAACATGTAAAAATGGTGGATACCTTATTTTCAGACACAACAAAGTCCGTGACACCAATGCTGAGTTTTTGAAGGAAATCTGTCAAGATGTCAGAACTGAACCAGAACTTATTCCAATTGACAATCCGCACCAACTACCAGGAAACACAATGGAAAGAGCTCGCCTCGACATCTCTGCTCGTGGGTTATGGGGACCTTTTCAGAGAACCATGTTTGATGTTCGAATCTTCCATCCAAATGCAGATTCATACAAGAATCGTGATATCAAACAGTTATACAGTCAGCATGAGAACCTCAAGAAAAAGGAATATGAGCAAAGAGTGATACAGGTAGAGAAAAGTAGTTTCACTCCATTGGTGTACACCACTTCTGGAGGAATGGCTCCCATGGCTAAAGCATTCCATAGGAGGGTTGCAGAACTTGTGGCTGAGAAGAGAAGTGAGGAGTATAAAGATGTGATGAGTATTATGAGGACTAAACTGTCTTTTGCATTGCTTAAGAGTGTTCTGGTGTCAGTCAGAGGCTCTAGGGGCAAATCACCTAGAGTTGCAGAACTTCCAATATCATGTTTATCATTTAACTTGGTACCAAAAGGCCTCACATACAATTCTTTTGTTCCAAATAAACCATAATTTTTCTTCATAAGTTTTTTGAAGGCATCTGACATTGGGTTTGTTTATATAACTTAATAACTGTTTTTATTTTGTTTTATTTGAAATTTTGAATTTTTAGTCGTTTATCTAGGCAGGCAGTATGTATTTTGTACTGTTTCTAATTTAAATTATTATTGACTGTGAGATCTTCACACAGGTAAAATTGATCAAAATCAGGTATTTTTTATTTTTTACTTTTTATCTAATCTTATTATAATGAACAGTATGTATTGATTGATATATTTAACCCAGATCGATATCATTGTTAATTGGTCGTCCCCAAAAATTTCAAAGGATGTCCTAATTGAATTAACTTTTATTAATTAGCAAAATTTTTTATGTACATAATACCGTACAGTGCGAAAAAAGGCGACGTGTAAAGTAACAAATTTAAGCTTTGATGTACAATGGTAGCAATGGCTCCACAGTCCACTTCAGCCAAAATGAACGAATTGTGGCCTATCATGATAAAATTAGATTTCATAATGCGCCATATGATTTATGAATATGGTATGAAATTATCGCAATTATTTTAAGGTGCTGATCCATAGGAAATTATTCATTGCGGTTGAATACTATATGGCATTATTATGATACACCAAGCTTGATATCCGCCAAGGATTAATATGCCCACAGATCAAAAGTCGGCGGTTAAAATGTTGTAAATTGTAATTATTATAGAACGATGTGTTGAGTTGATGACGTTGAACCTCCACTTTTTCGCAACGAGGTGAGAAGAGGACAACATCAAATTCGATTAATTAAAGACATCCTCCGATTCCAAAAATCATTAATATCATAGCTTTACGTATGGAAAGTTAGGAACGGGGCGATACCGCGGGGGTAACGCTAGACTTATTGTCGGGAGCCTCAAGTAGAACACAAGAGAGGAAATTAGAGGACTACATCATATTCAGTAGCATATTATGCCTTACCGTAATCAGTGCATCAAGCTCTAAAAATAACGCCATGTTATGAGATATGGGAACGGGAGGAAATAGAGTGACATGAATAGTGTAGAATTTTCTGGAGAGCGAAAGTGAGTTTTTGAGAATTTCTTCTGTAAATGAAAAAAACAAAATGACACAAAATTCTGTGAGATTTTGTCGTCCCCATTTGGACCTTCGTTCCCAATGATATCGATCAGGGATATTTAATTTATTGAGTGTATGATACACCACTCGTCATGGACACCTGGTGCTTTCTCAGCCTATGTAATATTTATTAATTTATTTATTAGTTAGATTCAGTAGTAGTTTTGTCCTCTTTATTACCTATACCTACTTATTTCTGAAAAAGGTTACTTCTACTTTGAATTTGAATAAAAGGAAAGTATTAAAAAATAAAGAAAATAATAGAAAATATGAAGAAAAGAAATACCTTTATAAATTATTCAATTGAATTTTTGTCATTGTTACTTTTATTTCAGATTTGTGGGAAAAATGCTGAGTCAATAGACAATTAGGGAAACTGTCACTGTTTAAGTACATGAACAGGATGAATGTGACAGGATTTGAGAGCGCCCTAACATAAACAAGGCGCCCAGGATCACTGAGTGAAAAAACAAAACAAAAAAACTTGAGATACTTACTTGCTTGCTCTTGCCACTTGTTCTTGAAGTAGTCATAAACTCTGCATATGACTCTTTTCAATTGTTGATCTAGGTCACGCTTTCCCTGAGTCCTTCCACGGCGCCTTGCCCCTCCACTTCCTCGAGCTCGACCACCGGTTGTGACCCTAACTCCGCCTTGAGCCCCACCTCTGACTCCTGACGTCATCATTTCATGTACTGTGAATTTATTTATATTATAGGGGAGGGGGGAAGGTCACTGTCCCAATTGTCCCTGTATCCCAATTAACTGAAACATTTGGGACGAATAGAGAAGTGGAAAAATCGCGATCTTTAAATTGATCCACGTTTTTTCAAATAAATGTTGACTACTTCCGTCTGAAATTTACATCCATACTACTTTTTTACACTAAGTAAGTGAGTACGTTTGGTTGTGTGTGTTTGCAGCAGTTAAGTAAATTTCATTATCTCAAAACCAATGATACGATAAATGATGTGGCAGTTTTACCACAGCTTAACTGCCGCTATGTCACAACTCAGCAGCTTTTGCTTTGAAACAGATGTGAATGTGAACCATGTAAAAAAAACATCCAAAGAAGTGGTAAGGCTTCTCAAGTAACTCATGTAGGCGTTTCTTTTTCATGAAAGAAACGCGTGGATTGATACCCATGTTGTGGGGGATGACACCCACTAAAAACATCATAGGTGGTTTAAAAAACCAAATTTCTGCTCACAAACACATCTATTAAAGTGGCAGAGACAAATATGAAACTAAAATTGAGTCTCATTTGTCTCTTCCACTTTTGTCACAAATGTCCTACTTGTCTCCTATGCCCCTGTCCCAATTCATTTTTGAGTCCCTTTTTTCAGTTTTATTTGACCCAATTGTCCCAATTGTCCATATTGTCAAAGCAAAGAAATGTGGAGTCTGGACTTTATCGGCCAAAATTTGAATTAATAACAGCAAATTAATAACAGCAAAGAATTGGAGCACAATTAAATGTCAGAAGAAATCTGGGCTTAATGATTATCGGTCGCATTTTAAATTGAAGACTAGCAAATTTAAGTTGATTACATTAACAGCAAACAAGTGGAGCACGGGAGCCCGACTTATCACCCCAGACATTTTACCTCACAGCCCTTTTCCATCGACCATCTCCCCTAACGGGGAAGGGACATTTCACCTCAAATTTTCCACCTTCGACACTTTAACCCATGATATTTCAACGTTACACAAAGGTTAGGGTCAAGGTCAAGGTTATGGTTAGAGTAATTAGTGCTAGTTAGAGTTAGTCAAGGGTCGGGTTAAGTTAGGGTTATGGTTAGGGTCAGGGGAGAGAGATTAAGTGCGGTGAGGTTAAATGTCTGAGGCTAAGTCGGGCTCTCGTGTTCTTGAAGTCAAATAATGTCGAAATAATGAAGACATGACAAAGATACGTCTGAATTCACAATTTTTTAAGAAAACTGTAAGACAAGCCAATCTGCATGACAAAAGAAACCATCATAAGGGCTGGCTACTGAAAGGTTCACAAATTAAAAGGACCATCTATTGACCATCATTATCTCTGCCTCGAGTCATCATTCCAATTTCTCCACTATAAAAGTGACAATATAATAACTTGATAATTGTAAGAACAACTGAAATTTAGTGAAACTTCCATCGAGATTTTTCGAACAAATTTACCACCGACTGACTGCAACTGACTGCAACTGTTAAGATAAAATAACAGTGAACAAGGAACATCATGTAAAAATGTGGGATGACGAATCAACTTCGAAGTCACAATGTTTTCAAAATACCATCAAAATGTCATAGTCCATCGCAACGAAAAGTGTTGCAGCTATCAGATAATGTCTTCACACTCAGATCAGTGTTTTACCACTTTCAGAGTGGAGACGTGATTTCAGATCACGTCTGCACGCTCAGATCAGCATTTTGCCACGCTCACGGCGGAGACGTGATTTTAAATCACGTCTCCGCTCTGAAAGTGGCGAAACACTGATCTGATTGTGAAGACATTATCTGATAGCTGCAAAACTTTTCGTTGCGATGGACTTTGACATTTTAACGGTATTTCGATGTCATTAGTTCACAATTCTTTGCTTAATTACGCAAATTATTCAAACACTAGCAGGCCCGTTGGGCCTGCTATTACAATGCTCACTCGGCGGCGCTACGCGCCGCCTCGTTCACGAATTCTTACCAAAAACAGTAAGAAAGAAGATAAGTCGAAAAAAACTGAAGTTGCCGTAGTGCGTTGTCTGATGACTCAAAGGTTAATGTTGATGTCAAATGAGGAACAACGAAAGTTTCGCCGCGCGCTTGGGTAGGGTAAAATCATGACTAACGGAAATTTGTTTGACTTACC
Organism: Beroe forskalii; assembly: GCA_011033025.1. Lineage (NCBI taxonomy): Eukaryota > Metazoa > Ctenophora > Nuda > Beroida > Beroidae > Beroe > Beroe forskalii. Next base: position 127,536 of record WFMF01000057.1, on the reverse strand, counting down.
GTGAATTATTTTTCCTTCATTTTCATACTGAATAAAGCTACGTAAGAAATGGAAATGAATAAAGATCAATTTTAGGCCTTGCGTGGTGCGCACGCGCACTCAGACTAAGCACGAAAAATCAAATTCATAATTTTACGCCGCGCATTTACTCTTGTAAGTTCGTTACTCTATCTGAGATAACTTTGCGACGCGCGCAGAGTTTCTGCACTGCGCGCAAGATTAAAATGCGCGCGCCGCGTTTTGTTTATTTCATTAGTTCAACAACGTTACGTTTACGTGCAGGGTTCTGAATCGAACTTAGTGAACCTCTTCTTAATTTTGAAACACGCCGAGACGTACGGACATCGTTCGATTAGATTTTTTTCATCGGTTGAACTCTACTGCTAAGATATTTTTTGTGATAACTTCCTACTTTCCTAAACTTTCGTCCAAAATATTCCTACATGCCTCATGAACTTTAAAGTTTAAAATCATCAACCTTTAAAAGCAACAAATCGACAGCTTCAATCACTAACGTAATATTAACACTACTTTTTGAACTACTTTATGTTGCACGTGCGCAAATATCCAATCTCCATAGCAACGGTACCTCCTTACTCCCGTTTCCATTCGTTTTCCTTGATATTTTCTTGGCAAGCTCAAATTTAATTGTGTACGGGAGCACAAACATTATTCACGTGCTCTTACGAAATTATAATTAAGACAATAAAAATGCTGAGAGTGGTAAAACGCTGTTCTGAGAGTGCAGACGTGATCTGAAATCACGTCTTCACTCTCAACGATTTAAGTCATTGCGGGAGCTATAATTACGACATTTTCTGACCAATATCGATTCCAAAACCATGCCAACGTTAAGCTATGATAACGTGCCGTTCGAAATGGTGTATTATTTTATGCAACGACGAAACTTGGTGAAATTGCCAAATGCCAATGTCGTGAATGTTGAATCGCCCTTTTGCGTCCAAAGCTATTATATAGTGATTATATAGTGATTATATATAGTGATTATATATAGTGATTATATATAGTGATTATATATAGTGATTATATAGTGATGATATGTAGTGATGATATGTAGTGATGATAATCGTTCATTTTTCGCCAAAATCACGTCTGGAGAAGGCCGACTTGTCGCCACGCTGAGCGTGGCAGATCAGCAGTGTTCTGTCACTGGGACCGATACCCTAAACCTAACAAATATAAATCCTGACCCTAATCCTATCGATAATGAAGGCTCCCGTTTAGTTTTACATGGAAGACTAGCTAAGGGTACACTATGACTATTGATAGGGAACAAAAGAAAACACGTGGGTTAATAAGTATTAGAATTGAATAATTATCATCCAAATGATTAATGTATGTATAATATAACACTAACAGCAACCGCCCCAAATAACTTTAAGTTACTAATGTAATACTAAGTTTAGGAAATTGGCTCATCTGTACTTAGTGACAGTCTCAATGCCACTGGTAGTACCTGTACCACTCTTTACCGACTATTATAATACCGTTTTGGCGTAACGATCTGGTTCAACCAGATGGTTGTCAATGTCAACAATTGAGTTAGAGAACTATCAGGTTAAACTTTAATAGATGATAAAATACGTATCGGTATATTATTACTTATTGTAATCTATAAAACACAGTACAAAGTTGCAGCGAATAGACCATGTCATGTCTTGGGGGTTTAAGGTAAATTTATAATTAAAATATAGGTATAAATATGCAAATTAAAATCATGCATTCAAGAGTAACAAAAAATCTAAGTTAATTTTTACATATAGGTCAATTTTTGTCATTCATACATTCAACTAGCAAGTAATTTATATGAGTTTAATAATAATTTAAGGCCTGAAAAGGTATGAGATGCTCTGGGCTAAAAACGGGTCATCAGTTGGGCAGGGTGATTGTGCAGTACAAAGTGTACCACACGCGGTTTTTCGGCCCCCTAGCCCAATAAACCATATACCCCAGGGGCCATGGAAACAGACAATGAGTACACTGTACTGTATCCATAGTCTTCAGCTTCAAGTTCAAGTTCACAAATTCATGACTTAATACCGTAGAAATCTTGATTTGGGCAGAGTAACGTATAAAATTTGATTTTCTGAAAATGATTGTTACATCACCATGACCAAGTTGCACTTGCACAGTACACACTGACACGGGAGTCACTGTGCACCGGTGTGATACTGATAGTGATAGGATTAGGAATCATGTATGGTGTACCGGTACGGAGGTGAACAAAGTGTCGCACAACTTGCAGATTATTTCATTACCAATACCACGCGGCCGTGTCCCGACGCATTCATACAGTTGCACGGTGCGCACAAATGTGCCTTTTGCGGCGCGTGGTAGCGCGCCAATGTTGAATGCAATTTCCATTCAAAAGAAGCACATCTGAACGCCGCAAAAAAGCACAACGTGCCCCGTAATAGAATAGGCGGCGCACAAAAGAGTCGGGTCATCACTGTCATTCTCTTAGTTCTTCTCGCAATTGCTACTAGGTTTGTAATTTGCTTTGTGAAACATGGTAGTGCCTTACAACATGATAATATCAACAGGTCGTTGAGTCAATATTGGAAGACTCGCCAGTACCTGCCTACACCTTTTCAGCATGAAAAACTGAAGCAATATTTCAACAGTAACACGTTCGAAAATTTGTGCAAGTGGAACCCATATGCTTGTCCGCCACACGGTAAAAATAAAATGTTAATCAACCTTAAGCTCTTAAGAACTCCTCCATTACTTACATTGCATGAAATTTTCTAGTTTACACATCCAAAACGGTTAAATCCTACCACTATTGTCCACCAGCCTCAGCTACAACTATAATAAGCGCTACTTAAACAAAAATAATAAGGTCGTAAAAAATTTCTAATGCCAGTGACAGGTTTAAAATAGTAAGTTCTAAAATACGGCAATAAATTAAATCAAATGTAATTAAATTTATGAAAATTTGTTCATATCAGCATCACGTAGTATAATTAATTAACCGATTTTAATTTTTCCTAGTGCAATTGAAGTATAGTAATCAAATTAAATAGTGGACAATTTGGGTATTTTCGAAAAATCCTCATATTTTTGAATATATACAACAAATTTGGTGCGAAGTTTGGGGGTTTTAAAGATAATCCCAACATTTTCGTTCAGCCAGAATATCGAATTATAGCATATCAAATAAAACTTTCAGCATGAGTCAGTGTAGCGGAATAAGTCACACAGTCTGTTATATCAGATCTTATCACTAACAGAGGCATAAGTCTTGCGTTAGAGGCAAATATTCAAAGATTCATTTAATTGGCATATTTACGTATTTTGTATATTATAACAGGGAGGTATGGATAAAATAAAAACGAGATACTCCTAAAACCTGCAGTGGGAAGGCAGAGTTAGAATACAGCTGCCCGAAACTTCAATATCATTCCAGTTTGTTAATTCCTCGCAGTCGCATGCTCAAGTCAGTTTAATCAATTAGCCCCAAAGTTCGTACTTCATTATATCCTAAGCTGTCTATCTCATGATAAAAATTTTCCAAAAGTCAAAGTTTGTGCTCACAATTACACAATCTTGTGCAGCACGAGTACTGGTAGTGATTTGCGACTACATTTAAGTAGAGGGAACGTAAGTTTTTGCTAACCATTGGATTTGCAAGAAGAGATGCAGATAGCTGATAACCACTGGATTTGCTTCTAGAGGGGGTTGTTGATGTTAACCACTCGATTTGCTACTTGATGTTCGGTTACGAGGCACCACAATAACGCCCTGAGTCCCGTCTGCAGGAAAATGTAAACGTTAGACATTACAAGGTAGCACTTGATGTCAGCATAGCTGATATAAAATAATGTTATCAAAAAGCTAGACGTTTCAAATAAGAAATTTTACCGTCTTGAAAGTATCTTCGTTCTTCAACATACTTGATCATGAAGGCGCTTCTGCGCTGTGCTATGTTAAGCATACCATCACCAACATGGGAATGTCTATACACTAAACAGTAAACCTAACCCCCCTGCAGTCCAGGGGTAATATTGTTACCTTCAGCTGAATAAAATGAGACTGTAAACATTAGACAAACATAAGAACATTGTCTACAGTCTACACAGTCCGATGTTAATGTAGTATTACTATTCTTACCTTCATCTGAGTCGGACATGAGAGAGAAGTTGAGGGAGGACTGAGTGGTCCTTTCCTCCTCATCATCATTGTCATCATCATCTGGAGAATCATCTGAGGAACCACTCATCTCCTCATTCATCTCACCATCAGACAGAGAAATGTCATCTGAATAAAATGATAGCGAGGGTGAGCAAGTCAGTGAGTGGGGATAATATCGTGAAATTAATCGGGGAAAAGTAAGGGAGTTTGTTAATCAGTATGATGACATTCCAAACTGAAAACTTGTTCGCCACGAAATGTATGAGATCTCTGCGACCCTTAGATGATTGGGCTTTGGTATTCGATCAAAGCGATAGACTATAGTGAGTAGTGACCTAAAAGTGACCTAAAGTGGCGCTGTAGTCAGTGGTGCTGTAATCAGTGAAGGCAGGCGATGAGGTGTTTACTTGAGGTGAGTTGGAGTTTTGAGGTGAGGTGCGTTCTGGAGTTGACAAGGGCGAAGATGAGGTGATGCCTGAAAAGGACAAGGGTGAAGATGATGTGATGCCTGAAAAGGAGGAAATGAAATGAACGAATGATAGACAGGAATAGTGAGACACCTTGGAAACAAGTATCGATGCAATAAACCATGACCAGCTAAAAGGGTGAAAACTTACATGTGATGAAAGAAATAGGTCAAGGATCAATGTGGTTATAACAAAGATTACAGATTACTAGGTTACTACAATATTAAGATATTTCTGCAGTACAAATGTTTCATCACTCACCGTCGTCTTCAAGGTCGCCGACTGATTCGTCATCGTCGTCCTCATCGTCGTCTTCGTCCTCAACGTCGTCGTCGTCTTCGTCATCATCCTCCCGGCCAACCTGCCAAGGACAATTCATTCAAAATCAAAAAACCATTTACAAATCATATCTCTTGACTTCGTCACGCCGGTATTCTTGCAGAATTTAATATCTAGCCGGTTATATTTCAAAAGTTCAAATTTGTGATCACGAATGCCATCTTTTAGCTTTTGAGAGAGCGAAAGGCCCCATTTATCCCATGTCATAAATTAAACAAATTCCACACAATTTGAAGAATTCAAGAATACATCTCAAGCAGTGAGACTCCCACAAAACGAGTCACAAACCTTGTAGAGCTTGACAACAGAGCCTCCAGTCCACATAGAGGTAAACTCTTCGTTCGTAGACTCAACTGTCACCACCAGTTCATCTCTCCTGAAAGGGTAATAAACTCCTATTAGAGTCTTAGACTCTAGAATGGAGCAAAAAAGGAGATATCATCCTGGATGTGACCGGAAAAAGTTCCAAGAAATGGTCATCCAGCAGATGAGTAATAAACCATGGTTTCTACTCTTCTGGGCCAATATTTCACAAGGTACCTCGGGGTGATGCGGTTACCCTCAACTGAGTAAATTAAGGACAGTTATAAATTGATCTTGATTATTCCAAAATACTGACATAATGAAGCTATGTCTAAGAGTCTATAAAACCTGCAGAAGTTGAGGTCTATGATCTGTCTGCCGGCATCGTAAGTCCCGAGGGAGGGGTAGCCGCTGTTAGCTGCGAAGGTTTTGAAGGTGCTCTCGAAGGGTCCCATCACGTGCTTGTAGGAAGGACTTATCTCGTGGTCGTGTATCTCTTGTTTAACGTGCGACACTGAAATGCGGGGTTTGTCGGAAGATGGGGAATTACTTCAGATGAGAGCACAAGATATCAAAGAGTGGCAATTCTCTCAATATAGTCGCAATATTGAAGTCCGGAGATTGAAGAAAGCTATCAGCCACGTTCAAAAGCAAAACCAATGATCTTATGACCTATGAAACAAAAAAACTCAAAAGTTACTCACATCCGTACATGATGTCCCGAGAGTGGTTGTATTTCAGGAGACAGTTGTCCAGGGAGTTGATGGTGTTGAGGAGCTTGAACGTTCGCATATCCCAGATCTCAGTGTTGATGATTATCTCTATTCCTGGTAATGAATCAACATGTTAATTTTTCGAGTAATTTGGTTCTACCCGGGTCCTTGCGACATCTCTGTAAGGGATTTCAGAGGATAGAGCATAGTAGAGGTGTTAAATGTCGTTTAGGGGTTGAAACTTCAAAATGTCGATCAGGAGTTAAAATGTCGTTCAGGAGTTAAAATGTCGTTCAAGGGGTTAAAATGTCGTTTAGATGTTGAAATGTTGTTCCCTAAGGTACCTGCAGGGGTGAAGACCCCGCTGACGATGTTGTTGAACTTATCAAACTTGTAAATAGGAAACATGGCTCTGTAGTCCCAGAGCACACCGTCATTGAGGACCAAGTCATCTGTGAAGTTGAACACTGCGTGGTTCTTGTGGTATCCGTCCGACCTGTGGAAAGATGTCTAAAACTCGTGGCAAGAAAAAATGGTGTCAAGAACTAGTGTCATGAGTGACAAAATTAATCCAAAAGTCTTGGCTATTATAAAGGACTGTATTTGCAATTTTGGGCCATAATCAACTTGTTAAAATCATGTTTACATATTGCGGGAGGCATTAAACAAACGAATTACATACCCAGGAGGATTAGCAAGGACTGATATGGTCTTCCCCGTGTAGCAGTCCACGAGACAGCACTTGTGCTCGGCCATGGTAGCCAGGAGCAGGTCGTCTGAGAGGTGAGAGAAAGTGGCGTGGTCCACACGCTCTATAACATGCCTCCTCTCCAAGACATCCTGATTACTGCTCTCACTTGAGGAAGAAGAGGAAGGTCTGATGGACCAGAGGGTGCAGGCGTTGTTAGGCTGCCTGTCTAACTCAGCTTCCTGAAGGTACATGTGTTGTTAGGTTGCCTGTCTAACTCAGCTTCCTGAGAGTGCAGGGCGCAGGCGTTGTTAGGCTGCCTATTTAACTCAGCTTCCTGAGGGGAGAGGGGGTGAAGGTAAGAGGAGAGAGTGGAGCAGGTCATGAGATGAATTTGGAGACAGGCCGGTGAGGATAGAGTTGAGTGGTTGAGGGTTGTAGTAAACGGATAAGTGGGGATATCAAGGACTGTAATTTCCCCATTTGTAAAAGTACTTGGCACAACATACCGCAGTAGAAGAGGAGACCATCATTCTGGCAGAGTTAGACAGGGAAAGGGAGGTGATGGGTTCCACGTCTGAGTTGTCTGTGGTTTGCACGCAGTAATAGGGCGGGTGATCCATCATCTTGTATACCTATGGTTATGCCCCTAGTAAGTAGTATTCCAATATGCTACCTCGTGATCAAGGGTAGGAAATCCTCTTATAACAGTGCTCAAGAAATTTAAACTTGAAAGCTTGAATGTGATCTGAAGACAAATAACTGCAGGCAAGTTAATGTACATATCAAAGTTCCAAAAGCGCATGGAGAAATCGCTTACCATTTCTATCATCAAGGATGCTAGACTTACTCTGATCTGTTCCTCAACTTACTCTGATCTGTTATTGACTTACTCTGATCTGTTATTGACTTACTCTGATCTGTTATTGACTTACTCTGCTCTGTTGCTTGACTTACTCTGATCTGTTGCTTGACTTACTCGGGGGGGGCCAACGTCCCGCTTTGTCCCGCTTTGTCCCGTTTTGTCCCGCTCCAAAAAATGTCCCGTTTGGAAAAATAGGTGAGCAACGGGACAAAAATGGGACATAGCGGGACATTGCGGGACAAAGCGGGACATTTGTCTCTTGAAGACTTCACTGCAACATGAGACTCATTTTAAAACCTTCCAACTATTTGATATAGTCAGATACATCACTACATGGGCATTCTATACGTATATCAAACAAAATGGAAGAGATAAGGTCGACTAAACAAGGGAGATTAAGGCAGGAGAGAATGGGTCCAAAAATTGCTATTTTTCTTATGAAATGCGATTGTTCTTGAGTTTTCGAGCCGGAAATTGCTGTCTGATACAGATTAAAAAACTTTTGAGATGACTAGTGTCCAGTTATCCAGTATGCCAGACCAGGTATCCTTGATTCTTCGAACCCCAGGCCTGATATACTGATGTAGGCATTAGAAATAAGAGATACGTCCTGGTTTTACGTTCTGATTATATGTTTTCAGGATACCTGGTCTGGCATTTATGATCACAATGTTTCAAATAGATGTGGCAATGTTTTTAGTCCGACCTACTGTGGCACGGCACTTTCAGCAGTCAATGCCATGTTAACAAGACAGTGTTATTGTCGTGGTGTCAGAAAAGCACGCAATTAGCCTGATAAAGTCAATAACTCAGTCGTACTACGAGTCCCTTATTATACAAATACGCCACACTGCGTGTCTCTTACATCATCAGGACGTGACACTTCATGTACTTCATCCAAAGAGCATCTAACTCGTCCGACTTCTGGAGCAGGGTCGAACAGAACCACAATGTAAACTTCTTCGCAAATGGATGTGGATCCCCTTACCACTACATGTTTAGGGACAAAACAACACACCTCAATCAAAGAGGAATTAAAGTAATCATGGGGAACTTTAGAACAAGCCTTCATCAAACCTTCCCACTGACTTCATAGCTGCTAAGCTCATCCTTTTCTGTTTCAAGTTCTCCATTTCGATTCTCCCTCGCTTCCTTCTCCTGTATGGACCTCGTGCGTTCCATCATCACCTGGAACATTGCCAATGTCAACGGTATCCTTGGGCTCAAGTCAGAAGATCCTGAGTTTATTAATATCATCTCAGATCACAAGATTATTTGCTTACAAGAGACTGTTTCGGAAGTTTCCATTAATGGCTTTAACTCGTACAGTGATCTTCGCAAATCTGGCAACGGTGGTGGAGTTACAACTCTTGTTCACAAAGATATTGCTCATCACTGTACAGTGATCAACGCTGATGAGCTGAAGGAAGGAACTTCAGCCAATATCACAGTCATCAAGTTCTCTGACCAAGCATCTCATACCAACAGCTTTATAGTCAACTGCTACATACCTCCTGCAAACAGTCTCATCAAAGGTATCCAACACAACTCAGCATCCAATTTCGATGCTCTTAACTCCGCCATCAGTAATCTAAGAGAAAATATAGGGGATGAAATTCTCATATGCGGTGACCTTAATGCCCGCATTGGTGAGGCACTAGGCTATGATCAGCCTTTGGTTAGCAGAGCCCAATTCCTATCGGACGAAGATCTCTACGACATTACTGATGTTAGCGATATCCATGACACAGCTCCAATTTCCCAACTCAGGAACAGCAATGACAAGCATAGCAACAGTCACAAGAATCTCCTTCTTGACCTGGTTGGGTCACAAAATCTTCTGGTCCTCAACGGTCGTACCTTGGGCGACTCCTCGGGCAAATACACTTGCTTCAAGTGGAATGGCAGTAGTGTTGTAGACTTGTTCATCAGCTCCACCAGTTTCACCCATAGGGTGAAATATCTTTATGTAGCAGACCATACGCTATTCTCTGACCATAGTCCTGTTATCCTCCAGCTTTGGAGTAAAGCTCCAAAAGAAACTCTCAAAAGAGCCACAGTCAACAACAATTACGACATGGCACCTTTTAAATACAAAATCACTCCTGATGGGATGAACAGATTTAAGAATATGCTGGATGAAGACAATATCACAAGTCAGATCTGCACACTCCAGGACAAAATTGCCTCCATCAATTCTGACATTAATGAGACTAAGGTAATCTGTGAAGAGTTCTCTTCACTTATCAATTCTGTGGCACAGAAGTGTTTTGATACAACCAAGTCGGTGACTGCAAACAAGCCGAAATATGATGCTTGGTTTGACCCAGCATGTCATACTGCCAGGCGTCTTCTTAAAAGGTCTGTCCGTGTTGTTGATAAAAACCCTGATAACAAGAGTGTCATGGACCGTCACCGCCACAATGTCAAAAGCTACCGTACCATCATTAAGTCCAAGAAGGACAAATTCCTTCAGAAATTGAATGACAAAATCAATAATGGCAAGATTATCTCTTGGAAGGATTTCAAGAAGCTTAAGAAATTCAAAAAAAATGAAGTTAAACTTGACGAAACTGAGCATCTGGATCCCTTTCAGAAATTCTATGGGAAGCTTTATTCTGATGAACATCCTACAGTTGACAGTCAAACTAAGACAACCCTTCTCAATGATGCTATTGATATTGTCAACTCCAGTGTTCCCAATGAAGACCTTAATAAACCTTTCTCACTTGATGAGCTTCAGACTGCAATCAAAGGCCTGAAACCCGGCAAAGCTTCTTCTTTTGACCATATCAGCAACGAGATAATCAAAGCCTTCAGCAGTAATGTCCAGAATCTGCTTCTTTCCCTCTTCAACACTTGCCTCACACTTGGCGTCTATGTATGGAATCAAAGTGTTATCACCCCCCTTCACAAGAAAGGCAGTATTGATAATCCAGACAACTACAGAGCGATTGCTGTTTGCAGTTGTGTAGGCAAACTATTCTCATCTATGCTGTTGAATCGGCTCCTAGTACACCGAAATGCTAACTTTCCAGATCCCCCAAATCAGGCTGGCTTCAAAAAAGGCAGTCAATGTAATGATCATATCTTTACCCTCCTTACTATCATGGAGAAGTACAAAAAATCAAAGCAGAAAGTTTATGCTGTCTTTATTGATCTTAAAAGGCCTTCGACCTGGTATGCCGGCAAGCACTCCTGTTTAAGCTCGCCTGTTATGGAATCAATGGGGGCTTCTTTAACATCATCAAGAATATGTACAGCAATTCTTGTGGGCACATCAAGATCAACAATCGGCTAAGCAAAGCTTTTGACATCTCAAAGGGCACCGAACAAGGTCATCCTCTCAGTCCAGAGCTTTTCAAGGTTTACTTCCTAAAGCTGTCCAACATCCTCAACAAGTTGCCAGTAAACTCTCCGTCACTTTCTGGACTAAGTGTGACTCATCTAGCCTGGGCTGACGACCTTGTGATTTTGGCTATGGACACCGAATCGCTTCAGAAACAGCTCTCTGCAATCGAAAGCTACTGCAATGCCTGGGACCTTGAGGTGAACATTTCTAAGACCAAGTTCATGGTACTCAATGGAAGAAGCCCTGACCACCCATACAGCAGTTGGAGGCCTACCATTAACGGTGAAGAAATAGATCTTGTGACATCCTACTGCTATCTTGGAGTCATCATCAGCAGCAACGGAAAGTTCAGCCAAGCAGTTGAATCTCTTTATAAGAAGGGTCTTGGAGCATACTTTTCTTTAAGAAGCACAATTGACAGAAGATACATTAAGCCAGAAAACCTCAATCAGTTATTCAACTCTCTCATCGCTCCAATTCTCACTTATGGCTGTCAGGTGTGGCTTCCTACTCTTCCCATTATCAAACACCTTAACTCCAGTCTAGAAATGCATCATAACATCAATCATTGCCTTCCTAAAATAGCAAAGTTGGGTATGGAACAAGTTCATCTACGCCATACCAAATATCTTCTTGGCATCCGGCGTAATTCTTCCAACTGTGCAGCGTGGGGTGAGACAGGCAATTTCCCTCTAATCATCAACTGCCTAAAACTTTGCATCAAGTTCTTTAAAAGAGTCATCGACCTTGATACATCAAACTTTGCTAAGGCAGCCATGAACGAACAAATCTCTCATGGTCTATCCTGGTTTACCAACATTAAGTCCACAATCATGAACTTTGGTACTGAAAGTGACTACCACTTCAATCAGAACTCTTCCGATCTTATCAACTCTACTTCGCTTGCCAATGATGTCTCTCCTCAAATCTTCACCAGAAAACTTCAAGAATCCTTTAATCAATCATGGAAGAGTGTTATCGACCAGTCAAGTAGACTATCATTCTACAGCAAGCTAAAGAATGAAATCGGCTGGGAAGCTTACCTTGACCACTCCCGCTCATATGATGACAGGAAAATATCCTCAAGACTCCGCTGTAGTGCACACAAGCTACACATCGAAACTGGAAGACACTCGAACACGCCAAGAGCCGACAGAGTGTGCGATTTCTGTTCAGCAGAAAAAAATGGCACGCAGATCATCGAGGATGAAGACCACCTCCTTTCAATCTGTCCAGTTGGTGAAGCACACAGACAGAAGATGAATTCTCTGCTCAGTGAGCTTCATGGCTCATCTGACCTTTCATTAGACAGCATCAGCATAGCGAGGATAATCCCAGTTTTTACAAACACCTCAAACATCAACGAGGATCATTATTCCAGGCACATACAAATAGTGACAAGGGCCATCAAATGTATGTATAATTGTGCCCTGAAATACAAAAAAAGTCATCAGCTTATCAATGGAACCTGATTTATCCATCTTCATTCAGCAACCAGTTCTTCCCTTTGCTCCAGCAGCCCTTTTCTTCCATTCTATTTCTTCTTCCTGGTAGCGATGATGTCTAAGTGTCCCACTCAGTTTGGATCCCAGATGGCTGAGTGGAAAGAGGGGTGTTTCCGACTTGCGCTGGTAGTGATCCAGCCACCTGCTACATATGTGTGGGAAGCGGGTGCCCCTCCGATGCTCGCCTGGTTGCGTACCGTTGGGCTCGTGTCCCATGCGTGGGGCATGCGCAGATCAGGGGATGTCATCGTTACCAATCATCTTCTTCCTCCCAGTTCTTCCATAGCCTATTCCGCCATCAGCACCCCATCAGTTTGCGTCTCATCTGGACCTGTCCTCCCCCCTTTCAGTCGCCAGAGCAGGGGTCTCCTGTCGACAGGACACTGACTCCCACACATTTGTTCCCATGTTGCTTACCCCACCCCTGTGCACTCCTTGACCTTCCGATCCCTGCTCCACCCTATCACCTTTTGCCTGTTCTACCTCTTAGTTTCGCTCCCCTGCTCCTTCCCCAATCCGTGATTTGCCTCCTTCCCTGTCCCCACTTCCCGTCAGCACACTGGTCAAATCACATTTTAGTATCATAACTCAGCTTCATCAGTTTCAGTTTCTCTGAGGTTACCACACTTACTTGACCTCTCTCATCTGATCATCAACGCACCATTAGTTCATATTATCACCAACTCACCACATCACTGTATTTAACATACTGCTGAATTGTATGTGAGATTTGTATAACAATGCTTTTGTTATAAATTATATTTAAAATACCTGTAAAATTCCTGTACTATCTGAGTAATTTCAAACCATCACTATCTCTCTATGTAGACTACGTGTATCTACTATTTACGTATCTGAAACCAGTACATCAGACTACGTGTCAGAGATATTATTTGACACCAGTAGGTAAGTGTTGACGTCTTTTGGCGTAATACGGCACGGTGCCTGACACCAGTACGTCATACAGAGTGTCCTTACTGCCTACTATCTTTAAACATCAGTCACATAATGTGTCTATAACACCACAACAGCTCTGACACCAGTATAATATTACCAACAATTCTGACACCAGCATTAGTAAAACATCATAGTCTCTTAAACCAGTACGTCATACAAGGTGTCTCTGTCACCACTACGCAACCCTCTAACACTATAGTGTTAAAACGCCTTATGAAGAGTCCCTGCCAACAGTACTGCAGACAACTCTCAAACATCAGTGAGGCTACCCGGGGTGTCTGACACGAGCAGGTTAGACTACGTGTCTCTGTCACCAGCCGGTGAGACTACGTGTCTGACACCAGCAGGTGAGACTTTGTGTCTCTGTCACAAGCAGGTGAGACGTGTCTCTGTCACCATGTGAGACTACGTGTCTGACACCAGCAGGTGAGACTTCGTGTCTCTGTCACAAGCAGGTGAGACTTAGTGTCTCTGTCACAAGCAGGTGAGACTACGTGTCTCTGTCACAAGCAGGTGAGACGTATCTCTGTCACCAGCAGGTGAGACTACGTGTCTCTGACACCAGCAGGTGAGACTACGTGTCTCTGACACCAGCAGGTGAGACAACGTGTCTCTGTCACCAGCAGGTGAGACTACGTGTCTCTGTCATCAGCAGGTGAGACTACGTGTCTCTGAAACCAGCAGGTGAGACTACGTGTCTCTGTCACCAGCAGGTGAGACTAACTACGTGTCTCTGACACCAGCAGGTGAGACTACGTGTCTCTGTCACCAGCAGGTGAGACTACGTGTCTCTGACACCAGCAGGTGAGACGTGTCTCTGTCACCAGCAGGTGAGACGTGTCTCTGTCACCAGCAGGTGAGACTACGTGTCTCTGACACCAGCAGGAGAGACGTGTCTCTGTCACCAGCAGGTGAGACTACGTGTCTCTGACACCAGCAGATGAGACGTGTTTCTGTCACCAGCAGGTGAGACTACGTGTCTCTGACACCAGTGGGCGAGACTAGACGTGTCTCTGACACCAGTAGGTGAGACTACGTGTCTCTGTCACCAGTAGACAAGACTCGGTGTATCTGACACCAGGTTGGTGAAGTATGATATCGAGGGCATAACTGCGATTTTAACATTCTAGTATATTCCTTTAGTGATAGCCATTTCATCAGATATATATCCTGTGTGTGATGAGTGTAGCTCATGATGTATGATAAAATGTCACGTGGGATTATCGTGTAAGAGGCGGGCAGACTTTTTAAGGTTAGGTGCAAGAGGCGTTATCTCGGACTTATCATTGTTCATGTTGGGATTATGGCTTGTTGGTTGTACGGTGTGTTTGGGGTTGATCTTTTTAGATACATTATTATATCTCGTTTTTAGCGACCGATTGCGAGTATGATATGACGTAGTTATTATTGCTCATATGATTTAAATTATAGACGTCATCATCCGTTATCAAACTCGAGAGTTTCCTTAACGCGTTCAAAAGTATCCTAGTGCTATTCGACGCTATAACGTCGGATAGTCACCTTATCACCAAGGGTCGATAAACCTATACCCTTTACCCTGGAGCGCCCTTCCTAGCCGCTCTTACCACGAGTCGTATTTTTCTCCATTTGGTGGCCTCGGTGGGATATTTCCATAGGTTTTGGGCAAAAATTATTTTTAGTATCATACGCCGGGGCAGTTGGTTCGACTGGGTTTAAGCCTTTGAGGCGTAAACCAAGTCGTTCAAACTGTCTGGGGGTATATGGTGAAGTATTATATCGAGGGCATAACTGCGATTTTAACATTCTAGTATATTCCTTTAGTGATAGCCATTTCATCAGATATATATCCTGTGTGTGATGAGTGTAGCTCATGATGTATGATAAAATGTCACGTGGGATTATCGTGTAAGAGGCGGGCAGACTTTTTAAGGTTAGGTGCAAGAGGCGTTATCTCGGACTTATCATTGTTCATGTTGGGATTATGGCTTGTTGGTTGTACGGTGTGTTTGGGGTTGATCTTTTTAGATACATTATTATATCTCGTTTTTAGCGACCGATTGCGAGTATGATATGACGTAGTTATTATTGCTCATATGATTTAAATTATAGACGTCATCATCCGTTATCAAACTCGAGAGTTTCCTTAACGCGTTCAAAAGTATCCTAGTGCTATTCGACGCTATAACGTCGGATAGTCACCTTATTCTTATCACCAAGGGTCGATAAACCTATACCCTTTACCCTGGAGCGCCCTTCCTAGCCGCTCTTACCACGAGTCGTATTTTTCTCCAAGGTGGTGAGACTGCATGTATCTGACAGCCTGACATCAGTAGGTAAGACTTCGTGTCTTTGACACCAGTATACAGTCAGTATGTGAGACTAGGTGTCTCTGACACGAGTAGGTGATATGACGTGTCTCTGACACCAGCAGGGGGGACTACGTGTCTCTGACACCAGGTGGTGAGACTGCGTGTATCTGACACCAGGTGGAGAGACTGCGTGTATGTCAGTATGTGAGACATGGTGTCTCTGACACGAGTAGGTGATATTATGACGTGTCTCTGACACCAGTAAGGGGACTACGTGTTCCTGACACCAGTAGGTGACACAACGTGACTCTGACACGTTGTGTCAGAGTCACAACGTGTGACACGAGTCTCTGACACGAGTAGGTGATATTATGACGTGTCTCTGACACCAGTAAGGGGACTACGTGTTCCTGACACCAGTAGGTGACACAACGTGACTCTGACACCAGTATGTGAGACTGTGCGTCTACTGTCTCTGAAACCACTGGTGAGACACTAGTGTCCCTGACATCATTATGTAGAACTGGAGGTAAGACTACGTGTTTATGACACCAGTAGGTGAGACTACGTGTCTCTGACACCAGTAGGTGAGACTACGTGTCTCTGACACCAGTAGGTGATATTATGACGTGTCTCTGACACCAGTAAGGGGACTACGTGTTCCTGACACCAGTAGGTGACACAACGTGACTCTGACACCAGTATGTGAGACTGTGCGTCTACTGTCTCTGAAACCACTGGTGAGACACTAGTGTCCCTGACATCATTATGTAGAACTGGAGTTAAGACTACGTGTTTATGACACCAGTAGGTGAGACTACGTGTCTCTGACACCAGTAGGTGAGACTACGTGTCTCTGACACCAGCAGGTGATACTACGTGTTTCTGACACCAGCAGGTGATACTACGTGTCTCTGACACCAGTAGGCGAGACTACGTGTCCCTGACACCAGTAGGCGAGACTCCGTGTCTCTGACACCAGTAGGCGAGACTACGTGTCTCTGACACCAGGTGGTGAGACTGCGTGTATCTGACAGCCTGACACCAGTAGGTAAGACTACGTGTCTCTGACACCAGTATGTTAGTATGTGAGACTTGGCTGACACGAGTAGGTGATATGTCGTGTCTCTGACACCAGTAGGGGGACTGCGTGTTGCTGATACCAGTACGTAAGTCGTAAGTCTACCTCAGTTCATCACTTGTTTTGTCCGGTTTGTGCAGCTTCTACCACTTTTCTTCACTTTTTTGAGTCAAATTTGTCTCCATTGTCCTTGTCTGTTTTCATTTTCTGAGTCTCATTTGTCTTTGTCACATTTGTCCAAACGTTCCTTGTCCGTTCTCACTCGTTTGAGTCCCATTGCCTTTGTCCCAATTGTCCCTCTCATCCCAATTGTCCATGTCCCAATTCCATTTTTGAGCCCTATTAGTTATCCACCGGTTATGTCATCTTTTATAGCCTGAGGCACTACTTGGCAAGGTCACATGACCGGCGGATTTTTAATACGCGAAGTGTATTCTCTGACCCAACTTTTCATGCCCAAATTCACTTTTTGAGTCCCTTCTGCCCCTATCCCAATTTCCCTGATCCGTTTTCACTTTTTGACTCCCATTTGTCGCTGTCCAATTTATCTCAATCTTTCTTGTTCATTGTCATTCTCGCCTCACAAATTTGAGTCCACACTCCTACTCTTCACTCCTCTTCAGACCATGCACAAGCTCTAACCAGTGGCATGCCCAAAGGGCACAAGGTTAAGAGGGTCTCATCACTCTTTTATTTCTTACCATAGGGATCAAGGTAGTTAATCTTCGAAGGGGCGCCCCCGACCAATTGTTACTCCTAGAGTATCACCACCTGGTAACAGGTAAGAGGTTGCTTGCAAGGCTAGTAGTGCAACCAGGTGGGTCCCAGTAGAACTCTCTGCAATTGAGAGTTGCCACCCACCCCGGAAGGGGATGTGGTGGTACGTTGGATATTCTGATATTGCACCAAACAAACAAATTGTCGTTCTCTTGCGTACCATTTGTCAATGTCCCATTTGTCCCAAGTGTCCTAAAGGTATTTCCTTAAATTTTCAAAATCAAATGCATTCAAGACCATTGGGCCATTGGGGTGAGCGTTTAACTTTGCAGCATATATTTGTGAGCTATGAGGGCAAGAAAAGTAGTCCATGAGACTGCGATCTAAGGTCAGATTTCCCACCATGAGGTCGAAAATATGCCTGGGATGAAGTTTCACCCCTTATTCAATGAATTCAATGCCCGGTGAGCCAACAAATAAACTTTTTCCTTAAATATTGGAAATTTCATATCAGAAATGTCCCGGTTTGTCCCGCAATGTCCCGCTTTGTCCCGGTTTGTCCCGCTCCAAAAAATGTCCCGCTCCAAGATTTGGGTGAGCAATGGGACAAACCGGGACAAACCGGGACAAAGCGGGACGTTGGCCCCCCCCCCACTTACTCTGATCTGTTGCTTGACTTACTCTGATCTGTCCGTTGTTGCATCCCGCGACGATGTAGTTGGAGAAGGTGAGGCAGCTGGTGAAATCGATATCCTCCCACTCCTCAGAGTTCCTACTGTCTACTCGGAGAGTGTAGTAAGGTTTAAACTTGCTGAACATGAACTTGTAGTCTCTGAACCGCCCGTTGATACCTGAACATGGGGGAGGTGATGGGGAGTAAAGATCTGGCATTAGATGGTTACTGTAAATGGGCATGAAGGGGAGTGGGAATGGTTTCTTCGAGGCGATTCAATGAAGATTTTGCCGAGGAATCAGTCGGCGAATATATTTGGGAATTTCAACAGATTTCAATCCGGTGGCTCTCAGATGGATCAGTGGCCGTGTTAATCCCTACTACCTCCTTAAAAAGTGTAAAATGTAAGTGTACCGAAATGGCGAAATAATAACATTTTCAATTACATTCCGTGATCAGTATACTCAATAGTCCCCATGAGAAGCCATGGCTAGGAAGGAAGGGATCTCACCTCCGTAAGGCACGCCGTAGCACCTGCGCTGGTGTCTCGAGACAATGTTAACCGGTGCTTCGTACAGCTCGGGGTGGGGATCAGGGCATTTGTGATCCCGGAACAGGGAGAAGTCCGGGACGATAGACATGGGATGTTCACACTGAAATGAGGGGATGTATCAGGACAATTATATGATCATAGGATGCTCACACTGAAATAAGGGAGGATATCAGGGAAGATGGATGTATGGACATGGGGTGCTCACACTGAAATTAAGAGAGGATAGACATGGAGTGTTCACACTGATAAAAACGTAAAACTAGGAAATGATGAAAGTTGTGATCCGCATATTGTCAAAAATGATTCTTACCTACTTTCTTCTGTACTTATAAAATGACCTGTAAGTGGCCCTAATTGGCCCATTTCATCAGCTCCTACCAACCTGCATGTGTTGGTCTCTCATGAAGTTGTGGACCAGGTCGTTTAGGGATGGTGGCTGGTAGGCTTTAGATGTCGTTCTTGCTTCCAGAGCTTCAAGGTGGTTCTTAACCGCAAAGGACTTCTGTGGGACCTGAAGGAGTGGGGTCTGTAAAATGCATTGCTGAGAGTAAAGTCCTTTGAATGTGGAATCAGTGAAGCACAGGTTGGAATCGCTTCAGAACAGGATAGGAGAAAACGTCTACACTGAGGCCCGAACCCACAGTTTGGGATTAGAATTTAAGCCACTTATTATAATCCTACAATAAAGTACCTTCGAAGTGGTGGGTCTGCAGGCAGGGGTATTGGGGGTGGAACAGGTGATACTATCCAGATCATTGCTGCTAGAAACCCTAGACCTGGCATTCCTGATCACGAGTTTCTTGCAGGGTGTGACTGGGGACATGAGATGACTGGTGGAGGGAACTTGGGGTCCAGATGTCTTTGGGTAGAGGGCTATGTCCTTGTCCAACTTCTGCTTTACTTCGTCCACAAGGGCGTTAGCGGCATTTTTCAGACCGTGTCTGGGAGGGAAAAGGTGGGTAATATGCAGGCCTTGTATTACAGGGTGCTACGCAGTATCCAATATGTGAATCATGTCAATGAAGGGAGCAAGTTATGGGAGTTGGCAACCCTGCTCATATTCATATTTCGGTTGGATGAAGGATTTTATGTTACGTGCAAAGAACGTGACTCTTAAAGTGACATAAGTAATGCCGTTTCAGAAATATCTGAAATTATTAAGTCAAGTGCACATATCAGAATTTTCGGAATAAGAATTTTCAGAATAAGATCGGATAGATTTCTTACTCTAGAAGAGTAGAATGTAGTAGGTGGTAGATCTCATCTTTGTTGAAGTTTATGGGGGTTTTAGACACGATGTCAACCTTGGTCATCTTGTTGATGGGCGAAGGTTCACTGGTAGACTTGTCTGTGGACACCCCAAAGAGAACCTCCAGAAGGGACCTCGTGTAGGTACAGAACTTTGAGTGGGTTTCCGCATTCTCTGAGAGGTGAAGTCAAGGTTAGAGCGATAACAATGGATGATTTGTCATTTTGATCCGGAGTTTGGAGATCAGGCATTGAGCCAAATGAATCAAATCAGTTGTATTATTGCCGTGATCGCCTTATATTTAAGGCGTGCGCAATAACACACGTGAAGACACTCATTAATGAATTAGTTATCTGAGGACACCTGACCGATTTAACGATATTCGGTTACTTCACCTCTTCGTCAACGATGCGACGGTATATTAGTAGCTAATTAATTTTCCTAAATCTCAGCTCAACCAGCGTGAATATCACGGAAATGGGCATCTAAAAACGTGCTGATAATGTACGGTATTTCTCATTTATTTGAGTTTCATGTGTGGCAGGACTTTGATTCAAGAACCAGGTGGCTCCACACCGACACTGCTATAATGGGAAGATAATTTAAAATCAGTATAATCCTGCATCGATACCTAACACCTAAATGGATGAATTGTTCACGAAACATTTTGGTTATGGTGTTTTAGATTACTTCGAATTTCGCGTGCATTATTCATTAGCCTTATAACCGATTACCTACTTTACAAAGGATATTTGTCTGATGCAAACAATCGCAGAATTGCACCTATCAGTTTTGTATCCTGCGATTTAACTGCGTTAATTAATCTTTCAAGAATTAACTTTTCTAATTTCTCTATCAATGAAGCAAGTTTCATGCGTTAGATATGAATACCACAAATAAATTACTGCCAGAAATTTTACCAGAATTCCGTTGTACTCATACAGTACATTCTTACTTTCTTATTTTCCTCGTATTTTCCCCGTGTACGGGACACCTTGATTCTATCAGTAATCTATCCCTCACTTCCGTTATATTAGTTTAACTAATTGGGGCTATAGACCTTCTGATAATGAGGCTGATACCACTTAGATCGGTGTCTAGCCGTGTTTATCTACCTCGTTACCCGTATAGGGCCATATTCTGATTAGATCGCTGATAGATTATCCTAGTTACGTGGCCGAGTTGGTTCCATCAGTATTCCTACGTGGCTTACCCTAAGAGTTTGTTTATGTTAACCCCACGCTTAGGCGCGGCACGTGTCCGTGACATGTGACGCGCAGAGACTTTATAGGTCGGCTTCACGCCGATCCAGGGGCTTCTTGCTAACCTCGATCAGTGACTACTCGTTCTCTCTAAGTGTCAGTTCGATTTTTTTTTGTGCAAAATCCACGGACCACCACATCACCTTGCGGAGTGGGTGGCAACTCTCAACAGCAGAGAGTTCTACTGGGACCCACCTGGTTGCACTACTAGCAGGCTAGTACCCTCTTACCTGGTACCAGTTCGATTGTACTTCTTACCTTGTGCAGTTTTATTATATGTACTTTAGAGGCGTAAGACGAACACGCAGACAATATAGAGCCCTGCGTGAGCAGGGCTCTATATAATATTTAAATGTCGACAGGCTGGAGACATTTAAATGATTTAGAGTGCGAGGCGAAGCGAAGCTGAGCCGAGTGCTCTAAATCATATTCTGCGGTGAGTTTGAGCCTCTAAAGTACTATAGTAGTCGAACGGTGTACACAAGACACACCCTGTACACAACAAGCACACATTACCTTATATGGTAATAACAAAAAAATGCTTGTTTACACAAAACAAAAAAGCGCATAACTCAGCCGTTTTTGAGCAATTTTGATCAAATTTTCAGGATATTACGGGCAAGATATGACCAATATAATCCTGGAGTAGCTAACATTTTTGACCTCCAGAAATTGAGATATGACAAATAAACTGGTGTTTTGTTTTAAAGTTACCGCTTAATAAGTGGCTTTTCGGTCATAACTCCGCTTCTGGGGCTCAAAAATGAATCTAAACTTCACTGAGATGTTGCTTATATCTAGCTCTAAATATCCTGAAAGTTTCATCAAGTTTGCTCGAAAAACCTCGGAGATATGCACATTTTTGTAACGCAAATACAAAGGTCGCATAGATTTACATTTAAAGTTGTAAGTCATAACAGACACATGATATAAAACGCGTGTAGAACACGACTCTACGCATATAGTACTACCCTTTAAATCGGTCAAAACTTGTCGTGAGACTACTATACCAGTATTTTGCCTGACAGTCCCTTCCCTACCTCATCTCTGTGTCTCATATTTTGTACCCTTTATCTTCTATATAGTACCCCTTTTGTGTTTACTATAATTCCAACCGAAAATGGTTCAAAACTATTTTCCGGCCTTGAATTGAAAATAAATTCATGTCTCATAGAAATTTGTAATTTTATATAGACATATAATAGAGTCAAATCTGGCCCAGAATAGCTCAAAATCGGAACAAATTCTACACCAAGCGACCTTGACTGAATTCCATAGTTTTTTGCCCAAAAAATCGATCTAGCAACTTTCCGGAACTTTCCGGGGTGGGGAAAGTGCCGAAAATTCGATTTTTTAGTGAGGCGCAGCCGACTGATCTATGAAAAATCGTAACTTGGCTCAGGAAGGTCCTAGAGACTTCGTTTTGGGCTTAAAAGAAGCGCAATGGCCATGTTTATATACGACTTGTTAATAAACATATGCCTTAAAATGCTCAGGAACAGAGTTATGGGCGAAAAATAGGGTTTCCATTATCTACTTGAAATCTTTTATCTAGATAAATAGATAATTTTTTCGCCATTATCTAGATTATCTAGATAAACTAGATAATTTTTGACTCCGAAATTTATCCAAATTTGACACAATTTTCAACGTTAGAAATGCACGACTGTTGCAGTGGAACATCATACTATAACCAGCTGTCGGTTATTGAAATGGATGATATTAATGGCCACCAAAACTTCATGAGGATATTAGGATTTTGAATAGAGTTAAGGACATTCATTGCTTCATTTTGATTGAGTTGAAATCAGTTATCGCCCATAAATTCTCCCATCATAAAGTAACAACATTATCTACCCATTAGTTGCTATAAATACTTGCATTATTCATCGGAAAAGAGTCAATGAATGTGGAAATAAAGTAAATTTCATGATGATGGCCTCGGAGTTGCTGGAATGCTGGTAAAATTGAGAATAACTGAATAAAAAATAAGGAATCAAATTCCCTCGTATTAAATAATCATAACAAACCAAAGTTGACAGTCCCTTGACTCTTGAGCTGAATGCATTAATATTGACCGTTTTGTAGGTTACTTTCAAATAAGCAATCACTTTGCCATAGCTGGAGGCTACTTTCGTACATATTTACAGCCTACTTTTTGTCAAAGGGCGTCAATAATTTGAAATAAATTGGAAGCAGAATAGCGAGTGTTACGAGTAGGTATTTAACTTCTGTTAAAGCGGCAAATGACGATTTGTAAGATGTGATAAAATACTTTGAACAACGCATTCTAATTCTGTAGCTATTCATATCAGTCAAATCATCAGTTGAACAGATAGTACTTGATGCCAAACAGCCTGCCCATGAACCTGAGGGCCCTAAACATTGAACAATGTCCATATAGAATCATGAAATGAGTTGCCCAAGTCCTATGCATAGCCATAAATTGTCTTACTACCTAAGATCTCCGAAACAGGTATGAAAATGAACAGATCAGAAATTTTGAAAATTTGAAATCCTACAATTATTGAAGAAATTCAGGAAAAATGGCGATTTTAGCTGAAATTTCGGCAAAAGGATATGAAATTTATCTAGATATCTAGTACAAATTATCTAGATAAATAGATAACGATTTTTTGCAAATTGTCTAGATAATCTTATCTAGATAATATCTAGATGGAAACCCTAGCGAAAAACTGATTTTTGGGCACATGCGATACATAGCGGAGGCTATTTTTGTATCTCAGCTCAGGAAGGTCGTAGAGACTTCGTTTTGGGCTCAAAAGAAGCGCAATGGTCATGTTTATATACGACTTGTTAATAAACATATGCCTTAAAATGCTCAGGAACAGAGTTATGGGCGAAAAACTGATTTTTGGGCACACGCGATACATAACAGAGGCTATTTTTGTATCTCAGCTCAGGAAGGTCGTAGAGACTTCATTTTTGGCTTAAAAAAGCGCAATTACCATGCGTATATACAACTTGTCGATAAACATATGCCCTAAAATGCTCACGAACAGAGTTATGGGCGAAAACGTGATTTTTGGGCACCTACGTTGAGGCGATTTTTGTATCTCAGTATCACAACTCAGGAAGGTCGTAGAGACTTCGGGTTTGGAGAAGTGGAGAATTCGTGTTAATATGTACGTCATATGCCGTGAAATGTTTTGAAACAGAGTTATGGGAGAAAAACTGATTTTGGGCACCTGTAATACATAGTTGAGGTGATTTTTGTATCTCAGCTCAGGAAGGTCGATTCTTTAATAGGACCATTAATCTGCAAGTATCTTAGCAGAAAACGGTCATGGTATGATTAATCAACCTGCCCGGTGACAGCAATGCAGAGCATAAAGACTACTACACTAGGCCAAGCGTGTGAACTCCTGGGCCACCCCGCACCAGACTGCCGGGTTATATCTAGAGCATGTTAGCAGAACCCAGTCCTGGACCGCACAGGTCTGGGATTCCACTAGCGCCCACGGCTTCAAATGGACTGCGAAGTAAGTCGTTAGGTCAGCTATCAGCCGAAAGTGGCTATGTACCACCTCCCTACGACTAATGATGCACGACATGGTCTGCAGCAGTAGTCTGAAAACATAGAGTCCCTTCTGTTTTGGCTGCACATGATGGATGCAGCTCCAGCCTGGTACAAAAGGGCATAAACTCAGCCCAAAGAGTTAATGGCTCTTTGGAGGTATTACTTATTATACACACTGCAAGACTTCATTCCAACTCTGATCTTGAACTTTGACACGATTCTTGAGAAATTCTATGCAAGAACAGCCTCATCTATGAAATAGGGCCCGATTCCGGGACCAGGTGAGCTGGTCGTCCAGTTCATGACCATGCTCATCGTGCTAAGTAAAAATTCTTACCTTCAAAACACCTACGCAGTCACACAGTTCACTCAACCGAGTGTACGGGAAACAGTGCAGGAAAGTTAAATGATGCGTTGAACATTTGAATATTTTTGGATTGTATGCCATCAATATTAACAGCATCTATAAGAGCATCTATTTGAGCATCTATAATTGATATAAGATGTGGTCATGGAGTGACCAAGCCCTGTGCTCCTGTGGTAAATCATTTAGTTTACTATTGCTAAGCAGTAAGCTTGGCAGCTGTATAGCCCATCAGAGCACCAGGGGGCTAAATGCTAATGTAAACATAATGATCCATCTACGACCTGTATCATATGGTTGATACCCAAAAAGTCCATTGCACTGCTTTCTGGCCTTGGATTTTTATATCAGTGCCTCAGTGCTGCCTCATGGCCCAGGAGTGAATCACCGAATCAGGTTGTCGCCCAGGAATATTTAAAAGTTTAAAGTGGTACATAATATCTTAATATAAACATGGCCAATGTGCTTCTTTTAAACTTTTTAAGCCCAAAACGAAGTCTCTACGACATTTTTGGCCAACTACGACGCAAAAATCGCCTCTGCTAGGTATCCCAGGACCCCAGGTGCCCAAAAAATAAGTTTTTTGCCCATTAATCAGTTCCTGAGCATGTTAGAGCATATTATCATGTTTATCAATAAGTTGTAAATAAACATGGCCATTACGCTTCTTTTATGCCCATAGCAAAGTTTCTACGACCTTCCTGAGCTAAGATAAAAATCGCCTCCGCTATGAGTATGTGTCAAGTGTGCCCAAAAATCAGTTTTTCGCCCATAACTTTGTTCCTGGGCATTTAAGGGTGCATGTTTATTAACAAGTCGTATATAAACATGGCCATTGCGCTTCTTTTATGCCAAAAATGAAGTCTCTACGACCTTCCTGAGCTGAGATACAAAAAGAGCCTCTGCTATGTATCGCGTGTGCCCAAGAATCAGTTTTTCGCCCATAACTCTGTTCCTGAGCATTTTAAGGCATATGTTTGTTAACAAGTTGTATATAAACATTGTCATTGCGCTTCTTTTAAGCCAAAAATGAACTTTCTACGACCTTCCTGAGCTGAGATACAAAAATCATGTCGGCTATGCTTCACGGGTGCCCAAAAAATCAGTTTTTCGCTCATAACTCTGTTCCTGAGCATTTTAAGGCATATGTTTATTAACAAGTCGTATATAAACATGACCATTGCGCTTCTTTTGAGCCCAAAACGAAGTCTCTACGACCTTCCTGAGCTGAGATACAAAAATAACCTCCGCTATGTATCGCATGTGCCCAAAAATCAGTTTTTCGCCCATAACTCTGTTCCTGAGCATTTTAAGGCATATGTTTATTAACAAGTCGTATATAAACATGGCCATTGCGCTTCTTTTAAGCCCAAAACGAAGTCTCTAGGACCTTCCTGAGCCAAGTTACGATTTTTCATAGATCAGTCGGCTGCGCCTCACTAAAAATCGAATTTTCGGCACTTTCCCCACCCCGGAAAGTTCCGGAAAGTTGCTAGATCGATTTTTTGGGCAAAAAACTATGGAATTCAGTCAAAATCGCTTGGTGTAGAATTTGTTCCTGAAAAAATTAGGATTTGACTCTATTAATATAGCAATTTATAATTTTCTATATCACCGGTTTTACTCATTTATTTCATAATAAAATACTTAATTCTAAATTCTTGTTAATTGCAAATTGGTGAACTTTCTTGATTTTTCCGAAATTCTACGCTAGGTACTAGTAGGTTTCTTGAATTTTTGAGAATCCGAGGATAAGTTTCTTATACCCCCCTTATAAAAGTTTTCATATATTAAAAACTGAGTGTAATCAACAAAACGAAGTACAGAAGTGCTGCACCAGTGATATCTCACTATAGCATATATTTGATATTTGTGTACTAGATATCGCGATACAGCGATGTTTCTGTACCGCATTTCACCAGCGGCGATTGTGTAACCTAAAGCTGAAGTTTGTATTTTTATCAACATGCTAAAGTACAGAGTTCCTGGTACCTCTGTAGACCCACGTCTACCAGCAGAAGTTATCATTCAATATTAATAGATTGGGCTACTGGTAGCCGATATTGGAACTGCAAGTTCTTTGTTGTACACGATTTAGGTAATTATTTCCTTGATTCTAGCGTAGGACATTGTCTTATTGCTTACCTAACTCCGATTCGCACTCAAGAGAACCTTGTATCGCACCCCCATACATCACCTGGTGGCCGCAGTTTACTTATTAATACTTTCCACCTAAGCAGCATGAAATTATATACTTTTACATCTTTTTTTCATTTACTAATTCCATTGTCTTAAAATCGACTCTGTAAGGTACAAACCATTTGAATCTGGCTCGTGACGGCGTTTTGTTTTTACAAAAGTATTGAGGTTAGGGATAGCTGAGATGGTGCTTTGTGGGGCTTGTGCACGTGTGTATACTAAACGACACGATAGAGATATAGGCGGTTCAACGTCATCAACTCATTACATTGATGTACTTTGGAAACCTTTCAACTGTTTTAAGTCATAGGTAATTTACGTTCTCAATGGAAATTTCGAGTTTGGTAAAAAGATTACGATAGAAGACTATTAACTGTAATTACTATTGTAGGAGAAAAGGTATTACTTAATAAGAATAGCTTAGTTTTTCAGAAATATGCAATTTTAGATAACAGTACAATTTTAGATCAATTTGTTTAGGTATTGGCACGCGAGGTTCTTCACATTCTGTACTGGATAGTTTTGCAGCTTGTTGCTGACCTTGAGCAACTTACTGTATGATTAGCCTGGGACTGAATGTGGGGCTGGACAGGCAGATGCCTGTAACCTCCCATTCATTTTAACTTCCACTTTCAGGTTTTAAATAGTGTAACATTAAGATGTTTCACCCGAATTTAACACTCATGGATCTTTTGCCTCTACTGAACTCTTTCCTTTTCCTCCCCCTTCCCTCTAAACTGTGTTGCTCAGGAATCCGGAGTCCTGGGTGGCCCAGCCTTGCAGTTGTAAGCTGTGAGGGGTACGTGGGCCGAAAACCCTCCGTTTCCCTTTGTCACCTACTGATGGGACTCCTACATCGCAGATGGCAGGGAGACCTTACAACTGTAGGGTAACCGCTGATGATTCACAGTTTAGTCTCTTCCGCCTCTTATGTCAATCCTTGAATTAGAAAATCGATATACAGTATTTTGTTATGTTTGTAGTATACCCATACACCATTATAGATAAGACATTGGATTGAACATTTTGTTCAATTGTGAAAATCAGCGATAATTCTTTCGTATCAAGATATTTGTAGTTTTGATGCTTTGCTGCGAGGATTCGACAGAAGGAGGAATTTTCAATTACTCGAAAGTTAGACGTGGGTTCTAAACAGATGTAAATGTGGATGATTTTGATTTCAATGAGCATTCAAATTTGTTGCCCATCTTTTCTCCGAATCGGAACTTTGTACTAGAAAACCATTATTCTTGAGTTCTTCTTATTCACTGTTATGTGCGCTCGACATTCATTGTAATCTGTAAAACACAGTACAAAGTTGCAGTGAATCGATCAACTCATGTCTCTGTGCTATGAATAATTTATTTTGAAAACAGGTATGAATGTGGACATTCATGCATTCGTTTAAAATTCTGAAACATTCATACATTCAAAACAAAGGCAAATATTGTGACTTTAATAATTTACAATATTTATTGATTCATATTCAAATCCTATTCAATTATTCGGAATTTCGTTACGTTGTGTCGTTGTACCCCTACCCCCAGTAACGAAAAATTGCATCAATGACTTCGTTAAATTTATTGTACGTCCAATTGACTATACGTCCAATTAAAGAGAAAACGCAAACGCGTTTTCTCGTACCTAATAAACAAGCATAATATGGTATATTTAAAGGTGAATTATTTGCAAATCATCGTCTAATTGTAATGTATTTATTAATGATGTCAAGCTGTTAATTAATAAGAAATTTTAAAAAATTGTACAGTACACTCAAGAGTTTCATACGATGTAAGCCAACGTGTTTGCTTACGCACTGGCACAACTACAATGTTAATGAGTTTATGTGATCAACTGGGAGGTGGCTAGTAATTATACTGATTAATGATGGTTATAGTCTCGGCGACAAAATGAAAGAACTCTGATTTTTAATCTGATTTTAATAAACGTTGAAATCGGGAATATTTTCGGAATTCTACTCCGTCATCAACCTCAAAATTGATTGTAAATAGTAGTGTTCTTAAGTTTTAAACTTAAGAACACTACTATTTACAATCAATTTTGAGGTTGATGACGGAGTAGAATTCCGAAAATATTCCCGATGTCATTTTATTAAAATCAGATTAAAAATCAGCTTCTTTCATATCAGTATGCGACTAATAAACAGTGATCCGATCATTCAGTCTAGTAATTATAGTTCCTATTTCGTTGTTCGCCGAAACTTTGGATCGTTTTGTCATTGTCTTATCTGATACATTATAGTCTTCATTGTATGTTTATAACTAGAAAAATGTTATTGATTGAGGTAAACGTTACGGCTGTAAATTTGCACTTTTCAGTTTGAGATTATATGTTTTGTTGCAGTGTTTTATACACGGTTGTCATGAACTACATGTATGTATAATCTAGGCTCATCTGTTATCATTAATCCTTCTTAGTGTCAGCCCGCTAATTGCTAACCCTATCTCACCACCTCAGCTTGCCATGTCGAAGCTGTACCCGCCAAACAACCTGCCCTTCCCCCACAACGCGTACCGGGGCATGGCCCTGCCCGTGTTCGTGACGCCTGAACGTCTGAGCCACCTGCAGGACCACCACACCGCCCGGCCAGGAGACGTGTGTCTGGTGACGTACCCCAAGTCCGGGACCACCTGGCTCTCCTACATCCTCTACCAGCTCCATGACAAGCCGGAGCTCCGGAGTTTGGACGAGGCGGTGCCCTGGATAACGACCATGCCATCTTCTGTAGTGGAGGACCTTCCCTACCCCAGGATCTTCAGATTCCACCTTCTCCACGAGTGGTTACCCCAGTCCATCACCAGGGACACAAAGATTGTGTACTGCTACCGCAACCCCAAGGACGTGTCGGTCTCGTATTTCCACCATACCAAGTTCTTCAAGCAAATATACGATGGCTTTGAGTTTGAGAGCTTTGAGGAGTTTTTCAAGCACTACACCAGTGATAACCCACTTCACTACGGTACGTGGATAGAGCACGTTAGGAGTTGGTTGCCCCACAGAAATGATCCTAATGTCCTGTTTGTAGCATTCGAAGACATGGTGGAGGACCTGCCAAGGGTTATCGGGCAGATTGCCAAGTTCTTGAGACTGACAGTGTCAGAGGAGAGGATCAGTGAAATCGCCAACAGCAGCACCTTTACTAACATGAAGAAGGATGATAGATTGAACAGAAAGGACTTGGGAGAGAACGTTGTTGATATGAAAAAGGATTTCATTAGGAAAGGTAAAGTTGGTGACTGGAAAAACTTCTTGACAGAGAGCCAGTCAGCGATTTTTGATGAGTTGTGCTCAACTTTACCAGAGGATTTTAACATAAGATTTGAGATGTGATTTCCAGCAGACATATGTATTACAAATCAATATAGAGAATTATTTTAAGAGATTAGACACGATTTTGGTTTTTTAAATTCGATTATAGTCGTTGTATAATGTATACACTCTAGTTTAAACTTGATTTTTAAAGCATGAAAAACTTTTGATTATTATAAAATTTTAATAATATCAACATGTCACTGGATTACAATTTTTAATCTTCAAATTAGTTTCTAACTCATAAAATAGAAACCCTTTTCATATTTTCAGAGGATACTATTGAATAGTTATTGAGAAAACTATGAAGTGGAAATATCTATTAATTGTTTATGATTATTCAAATATCCACCATTTACGACTATTCAATACAAAGATTGTCACCCAGAAAGTTTAAAAATAACCATAATACTATTATGATTGGAACTTGATTTGATTAAAAAATCAATAAAATATACGATAAGGTTACGAAATATTCGCCAAATGCAACATCAAGATAATAAAACATTATTTAACTTTAAGGGGGGGGGGGGGGGGGGGGGGAGGGGGGTGGGTGGGGTTCAACCCAAACTTTTTGGAAAACACGTTTCTGAAATAATGGTTGATACAAAAGGAACACCCCTGGGGCCAACTTTTTGGCTGGGTTTGGTACCCCCAGACCCACTGGCACCGCCGTGGCGCCGCACCCAAAAATGGGCACATTTTTAAAAGCGACTTGGGCGGGATCTGAGGTTTGCAATCGATAGATAATGGTCTCCTGAGTTACCATAAAAAACTTTGAAGTCGATATCTCAAAAAATCGCCGAGTAATGGCCGAAAAACGTATGCATACGCGTGTTGTGGCAGCCTATTTTGGCCCATAACTTGGCCAAATATCAATATTCCTGGATGAAACCAACTTTATTCGATTAATAGCGTTGAATTACGTATTCTCGGCAAGTTCGGGTTTGATTGCAGCTCAAATGGCGATTTGAAGTCCAAAAAACCTCTAAAAAACCACAAAATCGCCATTTTCTTGGTTTGCAGTGTTGCAAAAATCGACTTTACTTTTTTTTCAAAATCTCAGCCATTTTTCAATATTTTACATGAAATTTTAAGAATCGCTTCAAAACTAAATTCCTATTATGTTATAGAGCGGAATTTTGATTTAGGTCCCCAAAATTTTTTTGGGGACCTAAATAAAAATTCCGCTAATTATCTATCGGAACCATTATCTATCGATTGCACACCTCAGATTCCACCCAAGTGGCTTTTGAAAAAATTTGCCCATTTTGGGCCCATTTTTGGGCACCGAGCGCCAGTTGGTCTGGGGGTACCAAACCTAGCCAAAAAGTTGGCCCCAGGGGTGTACCTTTTGGGTCAACCATTATCTCAGAAACGTGTCTTCCAAAAATTTTGGGTTGAACCCCCCCCCCACCCCCCCCCCCCCCCCCCTTAAACAACTCAATCCTCATTGCCCCAAAGTTCATTGCTGTCAGGTCCTATTATAGGACTTTCTTTAATGCTCAATTCAGCCAAAACCTCCGATGTCTTCGAAACAATCCATTTCTTGGGAGCCTTTTTTCCTGCGTTTACCTCCGCTGTCTTTGAACCAATCTTTTTCTTGTCAGCCCTTTTACCTGCGTCCATCTCCATAGACTTGTAAACAATCTTTTTCTTGTCAGCCCTTTTACCTGCGTTTAAGACACTAGCTTGCTCATCAGCAATCTTACTCAACCATTCTGGTTCATACTGCTTAGCGTCTGCCAGCATTCTCATGAAGGATATAGCCAAGTGCTTGTCTTCAAGTTCGCGGAAAAATGATAGTGAAGTCCCCGTGTTTCCAGCTCTGCCCGTCCGACCAATTCGGTGAATGTACTCCTCAAATTGATCCCGAACTGGCCGTCTTTTGATCTCACCACCCTTCAAAGCTTTAGTATCTTCATCGTGATACTTAGCTATTTTACTCAGGTTAAGAGGCAGTTCGAAGTTGATGACATAAGACACACCCTCAATATCCAGCCCTCTAGCAGCTACGTTAGTAGCAACAAGAATGGGGTAGAAACATTGCTTAAATCGTTTGAGAGCATCTTCACGAGCGCCTTGTTTCATACCACCATGAATTGCAGTTGCACCGAATGACACAAAATTTAGGTCATCACATTTTGGCATGTTCTTGAAGTTTTTGAAAAACCTACCATTGCAAAAGCTGTACATGTGTTCATTCACGCATTCTGCTATTTCTTGGGCCTGTCTCTTCGTTTCAACAAAGATGAGTGTCTTTAATCCGCAACACTTTCCCAAAACATGACACAAATAGTCGACATTATTGGGGTGGCCAGGCTCCCGTTTCCAGCAATTGTGTTCAAGAAAAGTCTTTTCTGAATTCACATAAAGATCAACCAATATTTCTTTCAAACGGGGCAATTTTTGATCATCATTGTCTATGTATTCGAATTCCTGCTTAACATCAGGTTGTGCTGAGCTTATTTTTCCTGCCTTGATGATTCTGAAGTTCTTCTTCATGGCTCCAGCTGCAATTTCTTGTAAATCCGATCTGAATGTGGCGCTGAACATAAGGGTCTGCCGGTATTCTTTGCTGGGCATATCAGACAGCCCAATGATTGTCTTCAAATCCGGTCTGAACCCGTCATCAACCATCTTATCGGCTTCATCCAGCACCAAGTATTCTGTGTTCTCCATGCTGATTGTGTAGTCCTGAATGAAATGTAGGATTCGTCCAGGCGTTCCAATGAGGATATTGCAACCTTGTCGGACCTTCCGGCGTTGTGGCTGGCTTTTAGCTCCCCCAAATATGACTTTAATCCCACATGGATGCTTCATTCTAAGGGTTAGTTTGAGAGCCGTCCGTTGAATCTGTTGTGCCAGTTCTCTAGTAGGGGCGACTATCAGCACTTCTGGTTTCTGAGCTTCATCATTTCCCACAGCAGTTTTCCTGAAACCTTTCTCCACTACAAACTTAACAATAGGAATAAGGTATGCAGCTGTTTTTCCAGTTCCAGTTTGAGCGCATCCCATCACATCATGCCCTTTCAGAATGGTAGGCAGAGCGAACCGCTGTATTGGGGTAGGAACTTCAAAATTGCAACTCTTCTTATTAACGATATTGAAGAGTATTTGGCTTTCCAACTCCAGGTCTTTAAAGTTTTTGATTGGTTTAACTTCATCTCTTGGAACAACACACTTACACTTGAATTCTTCCTC
Organism: Beroe forskalii; assembly: GCA_011033025.1. Lineage (NCBI taxonomy): Eukaryota > Metazoa > Ctenophora > Nuda > Beroida > Beroidae > Beroe > Beroe forskalii. The sequence continues at coordinate 93,728 of WFMF01000057.1, read as the reverse complement.
ATATAACTGTGCTATTTCAATTTAGAACACTTATCACATCTTGTGCCAGGGGTAAGGACCGTTACTTTTGTATCCCGATAGGCTGAGAATTTTATACCCGTTTTCAGACGGTCCTCTTCATAAGACCGCTCAACTCGGGCTATCTGAGGGCACCCCTCTGCGACATGTCCTGTTTCATCACACTCTGAACAGATATAACTTTTACCACGAGCCATGATCTGACAACACTAGAACTATCGCCTGACTAGAAATACCGCCTTTTATTGGAAGTCGGAAGTGCGAGGATCACCAACAATGTCCTATCCTGGGAAACACTTGAGATAATTATATTTGTTGGGAAGAGGGTTATAAGGGTAATCAATAATCATCCACTAAGGGAAAGCCATAAAGGACGTCTGCATTCCGCAATGAGGGGGGAGGAGGGAGTCTGACCAATGCCGACGTTCACGGACATAGGGGGAGAGGGTCTGTGGTGGGGGCTGTTGAGACTATAATTGACACGAGGTTGGTTTGTTGGTAGCTTTCAAATAGCATGTGCTAATCTTCTTCAGCCAAGGGTGAATGGTGTGTGGGATGTTTGTGCGTTGAGGGTGTCAGATGGCAGTGGACATGGAATGTGAGTATTGCGTTGAGGGTGTCAGATGGCAGTGGACATGGAATGTGAGTATGTGCGTTGAGGGTGTCAGATGGCATTGGACATGGAATGTGAGTATGTGCATTGAGGGTGTCAGATGGCAGTGGACATGGAATGTGAGTATTGCGTTGAGGGTGTCAGATGGCAGTGGACATGGAATGTGAGTATGTGCGTTGAGGGTGTCAGATGGCATTGGACATGGAATGTGAGTATGTGCGTTGAGGGTGTCAGATGGCAGTGGACATGGAATGTGAGTATGTGCATTGAGGGTGTCAGATGGCAGTGGACATGGAATGTGAGTATGTGCGTGAAAAGATCAGCTGTCGATAAGGGAGTCACGAAGTGACGGGGTGCAGTATAGTGTGAGATGAGAGAGTGAAGTGGGAGAGGAAAAAGTGTGATGTGAGAGGGGTGGTGGCTGTTAGAGGGGGTGTTTTGCCAAATGCGGACGTCCGCAGTGTATTGAAATTTTGGTCAATTTCAAGGGTATTTCAAAAGAAAATCGTGAAATTTCGGGCCCGAGAATGATGACCCAAAAGATTTTCGGGGAAAATGCGAACGTCCGGGTTTCATGGAATGCGGACAAGGGGGGAGGGAGGGGTCTTAAATGGCCGAAATTTACTACATTAATTTACAACTCAAAGCTAAGAAAATGATGTCACTGAAATCCATGTACGGGGGATAACACGTCAATGGAGCATGGAGATGGTAATTCAAAACCCAGTAGCAGAGTAGAAATTAGATTTGTTGCAACTGAGTACAATTTTGCAACCACAATACATAATATTGCTGGTATTGCCTATGAATAGCTCAGAATTCAACGGCCATTAACAAGCAAATACAGATCCAGAATGTACAGATCCAGAGTAGTTATTGGTCTCGTTACTAAAGCGAGTGCCGTAGGCACGAGATTTAGTAACGAGACCAATATAGCGCTTTTATTTTTCGCTCTTAAGACGATTCACATGCACCTACATGCATTTTCAGCCACGTAATTTCAGGGACCAATCACAGCACGGTATTCCTTTTGCATCACAGTTCCCCATGATTCAGACGCCCTAAAACGTGACTTTAAAGCGGCAGTACTATTGGTAATTAAGATGTTCCGCGTGACCCTAATGCCCCTCTTTGTGACACGTGACTTGCCACGAGAAGACAAAGCACCCAATAACTGAAACATTGCTCAGTTATTGAACGTTTTCGATGCTAGAGCTCAGTTATAGCACGCTTCACCAACAGCAACAGGAGGACAATTCATTTCTTGGTATTAGGAAGTTGAAATAGTGTGCTTTTGTCTCCTGCTTTTAGTTTTAATTTCTGGCGCAGTTGAAGAGGATACAATAGGTACTTAGAACAACGATTGAAAATTGTTCTCGTCCGTTGGTACCGCATATTAGTTGTCCAGGAACCGCTCTTGTCCAGGATTAGTTGTCCAGCATTAGTTGTCCAGGATCCTGGTTCTTGGCCCATATCCAACCTTGAACACTCCCGGGTGCAGCAATGTGTAAAGCTATATCCGTACTTAATTAGGAAGCGGCTGATATGATCTCATTATTGGACCTCAAAGAAGTATGTTGATAGCGTACACCCGCGTGTTTCTCGTCCGCTGGTACTGCAAGCTTTTCTATAGTAAGTTGCGAACCGGATCCTTCTGATCTGACCGACCAGGGATCGCCACGTGTCACAGTCACGTGGTGAATCCCTCTCACAGGGTCCGTCACGTGGTTAACACGTGACCAAAAAAGTTGCTTGCGTAACACCCGGGTTCCTGTTACGAGAAAAACTCACGAAAAAACTTGCAAGAAAACTTGCGAGAAATCAGGATTTTCATCAACATAGTTCCTGTATACGAGTTTTTTTGTTTTGCTTGGACGTAATTGACGCTCATAATTCGATATTCCCATTATGTGTAACATTCCATCCAAAATCAATTATTCCTTTTTCGTATTTTCCTTGCGAGAATTCTTGCGAGGAAAATGTGCAAAAAAACGCGTTCAAATTTCTCGCGAGTATTCTCGCGAGGAAAAAGGGTGGTTTTTCTCGCGAAAATTTTTGTACAGGAACTGCGGCGAAAACATTTCTCGTAAGTTTTCTTGCGAGTTTTCTCGCGAGTTTTCTCGCGAGTTTTCTCGTAACAGGAACCCGGGTGTAACGGTCACGTCGAATGGAGCGAAAAATAATCTTAAATACAGTCAAATTCATTCGTTATAACTGAGGAGAATCAACTTGTGGAAATCATCACCGTAATCCAAGAGGCATGTCTCAGCACTCACTGATGGGGCGAGCAATCAGTATTTAGTAAACATGATACACACGGGAGAATGGTGCACTATAAAACACTTGCTAATAAGATAAAGGCGTTGAAGACAATGATGAATTACATAAATTGTATACACGTAATAGATCCCATTTTCAACTAAACTGATAACAAAGTTGGTTCGATGCCATCCATAAAGGACGTCCGCAAAATGCAGCCATTTTATACCCCTCCCTCCCCTTTACTTGTCCGCGCTCCAGAAACGTCCGCGTTTTTCTTGAAAATCTTTTGGGTCATCATTTTTGGGCCCGAAATTTCACGATTTCATAGTCGAATTGAACAAAACTTCCATAAACCGCGGATGCTCACATTTGTCGAAACACCCCCTCCTCCCTATGTCCGGAAACGTCCGCATTGGCCAGACACCCCCTCCCCCTCATTGTGGTCGTCCTTTTTAAATGGCCCCTAATAAAACATTATGGTCGTATGAAAGTATACCAATGACCCCCTGGTGAACCCCTACTGACCCCCTGGTGAACCCCTACTGACCCCCTGGTGAACCCCTACTGACCCCCTGGTGAACCCCTACTGACCCCCTGGTGAACCCCTACTGACCCCCTGGTGCACCCCTACTGACCCCCTACTGACCCCCTGGTGAACCCCTACTGACCCCCTGGTGAACCCCTGCTGACCCCTGGTGAACCCCTACTGACCCCCTACTGACCCCCTGGTGAACCCCTACTGACCCCCTGGTGAACCCCTGGTGAACCCCTACTGACCCACCTGGTGAACCCCTGCTGACCCCCTGGTGAACCCCTGCTGACCCCCTGGTGAACCCCTGCTGACCCCCTGGTGAACCCCTGGTGAACCCCTACTGACCCCCTGGTGAACCCCTACTGACCACTTCCTGATCATAACTCTAACATATAACATGAATGTTTTAAAAGCTGTAGGGGTTCACCAGGCGGTCAGCAGGGGGTCACTAGGGGTCCACCAGGGGTCTAAAGTTCCAGAGGGGTCAGTCAGAATCAGCAGAGGGGTCAGTAGGGGTCGTGGTATACTTTCATACGACCAACATTATATTGCCTACTAAAATACGACCACAACTCTCTCAAGTCTCAAGCACTGAGCGACTAATTATGAAGGGAATTGAAAAGAAAATATTCGATGCGGCGTTCGCTTGATTCAGGCTAACTATCAGGATTGTAGATTTGTAGGCCAATGAAAACATAAAATTTCATATGGCAACATAACATCAACACTGCCAGAGTATACTTGATACATAATTTATAATGATATACGCTTATACAATAATATGTCAATATTGTCATCAACTTCAGTTCAAGGTACGTAGTTTGAGCATTGAGCGATGCGCGTGTATTACATATTTACATTATGTTTATAATATAATATTTATCCCATTTATATTATAAACTTATAACTGTAGTACACTGTACTGCAGTATACATTATACAAGCTTTAGTACACTGTACAGCTTTATACCTTATGGAGGCTGAGGAGATGACGTCACTGTGATCCATTGTACGGGGGATAACACGTCAATGGAGCATGGAGATGGTAATTCAAAACCCAGTAACTGAGTAGACAAGTTGGAAGTGAGTACAATGTTTTCTTGTTTACAAGCAGCTGCAGAATATTGCAGGATTGATTCGACGGCCATTTAGAAGAAATGATCCAAAATGTGATCTATAAAGTTAAATGCAGTTGAATGCAGTCAAATGTACAAGGTGAATTAAATTAAAATTATCTCGAGAATTAACTGATGAAAATGTTTTGTTCAATGGATAATTAAACATTGCCTACTAAAATACGGCCCCAAATCAAGTCTCGAGTACGTTAGGAGTTGGTTGCCCCACAGGAATGATCCTAATGTCCTGATTGTAGCATTCAAAGACATGGTGCCAAGGGTTATCGGGCAGATTGTCAAGTTCTTGGGACTGGCAGTATCAGAGGAGCGGATCATTGAAAACGCCAACAGCAGCAGCAGCACCTTTACTAACATGAAGAACGATGATAGGTTGAACAGAAATGACTTTGGAGAGAATGCTGTTGATATGAAAAAGGATTTCATTAGGAAAGGTAAAGTTGGTGACTGGAAAAAACTTCTTGACAGAGAGCCAGTCAGCGATTTTTGATGAGTTGTGCTCAACTTTACCAGAGGATTTTAAGATAAGATTTGAGATGTGATTTCCAGCAGACTTCTGTATTACAAATCAGCCGAGAGAGTTATTTTAAAAAGTTAGACAGATTTTGGTTTTTTAAATTCGATTTTAGACGTCGTATATAATAGATAAACTTGATTTTTAACGCATGAAACATTTGTGATCATAATAACATTTTATAATATCAACATGCCACTGGATAACAATTTAATCTTGAAATTAGTTTCTAACTCTAGAGAATACTATTGAGAAAAGTTATTGAGAAAACAATGAAGTGGAAGTGTCTATTAGGGGCTGTTGAATGTCCAAAAGTCAAACGTATAAGATAAAGGATTACCATAAATTGTTTATGACTCTTCAAATATCCACCATCTACCAATATTCACTACAAATTTAACAATGTCACCCAGAAAATAAAAAATAAGCATAATACTATTATGATTGAAACTTATATTGATTAAAACATCAATAAAATATACGATAAGGTTATGAAATATTCGCCACATACAACATCACGATATAATAATTAAACATCATTTATACAACTCAGTCCTCATTGCCCCATAGTTCTATGCTGTCAGGTCCAATTATAGGACTTTCTTTAATGCTCAATTCAGCCAAAACCTCCGCTGTCTTCGAAATAATCTTTTCCTTGGGAGCCTTTTTACCTGCTCGTAAGACACTAGCCTCTTCCTCAGCAATCTCTAACAACCATTCTGGCACATCTTGCTGAGCTATCTCCAGCATCCTGACGAAGGATATAGCCAAGTGCTTATCTTCCTTCTGGCTAAACAGTGTTATGGAAGTCCCCGTGTTTCCAGCTCTGCCCGTCCGACCAATTCGGTGAATGTACTCCTCAAATTGATCCCGAACTGGCCGTCTTTTGATCTCACCACCCTTCAAAGCTTTAGTGTCTTCGTTGTGATACTTAGCTATTTTACTCAGGTTAAGAGGCAGTTCGAAGTTGATGACATAAGATACACCCTCGATATCCAGCCCTCTAGCAGCTACGTTAGTAGCAACAAGTATGGGGTAGGAACATTGCTTAAATCCTAGGAGAGCAAATTCACGAGCACCTTGTGACATACCACCATGAATCTGCGTTGCACCGAAATGCACTAAATCCAGGTCATTACATATTGGCATGTTCTGGAAGCTTTTCATGAACCTAGACTTGAAAAAATTATACATGTGTTCATTCACGCATTCTGCTATTTCTTGGGCCTGTCTCTTCGTTTCAACAAAGATGAGTGTCTTTAATCCGCAACACTTTCCCAAAACATGACACAAATAGTCGACATTATTGGGGTGGCCAGGCTCCCGTTTCCAGCAATTGTGTTCAAGAAAAGTCTTTTCTGAATTCACATAAAGATCACACAATATTTCTTTCAAACGGGGCAACTTCTGATTATTATCGTCTATGCATTCAAATTCCTGCTTGACATTAGGTTGAGCAGAGCTTATTTTTCCCGCCTTGATGATTCTGAAGTTCTTCTTCATGGCTGCAGCTGCAATATCTTGTAAATCCGATCTGAATGTGGCGCTGAACATCAGGGTCTGTCGGTATTCTTTACTGGGCATATCAGTCAGCCCAATGATTTTCTCCAAATCTGGTCTGAACCCGTCATCAACCATCTTATCGGCTTCATCCAGCACCAAGTATTCTGTGTTCTCCATGCTGATTATGTAGTCCTTAATGAAATGTAGGATTCTTCCAGGCGTTCCAATGAGGATATTGCAACCTTTTCTGACCCTCCGGCGTTGTGGCTGGCTAGCAGCTCCCCCAAATATGACTTTAATCCCACAAGAATGCTTCATTCTAAGGGTTAGTTTGAGAGCCGTCCGTTGAATCTGTTGTGCCAGTTCTCTAGTAGGGGCGACTATCAGCACTTCTGGTTTCTGAGCTTCATCATTTCCCACAGCAGTTTTCCTGAAACCTTTCTCCACTACAAACTTAACAATAGGAATAAGGTATGCAGCTGTTTTTCCAGTTCCAGTTTGAGCGCATCCCATCACATCATGCCCTTTCAGAATGGTAGGCAGAGCGAACCGCTGTATTGGGGTAGGAACTTCAAAATTGCAACTCTTCTTATTAACGATATTGAAGAGTATTTGGCTTTCCAACTCCAGGTCTTTAAAGTTTTTGATTGGTTTAACTTCATCTCTTGGAACAACACACTTACACTTGAATTCATCATCATTTAGCTGTGCTATTTGCAATTTAGAACACTTATCACATCTTGTGCCAGGGGTAAGGACCGTTACTTTTGTATCCCGATAGGCTGAGAATTTTATACCCGTTTTCAGACGGTCCTCTTCATAAGACCGCTCAACTCGGGCTATCTGAGGGCACCCCTCTGCGACATGTCCTGTTTCATCACACTCTGAACAGATATAACTTTTATCACGAGCCATGATCTGACAACACTAGAAATACCGCCTGATTAGAAATAACGCCTTGAGCTGGAACTTGGAAGTGCGAAGATCATCAACAATGACCTATCCTGGGAAACACTTGAGATAATTATATTCGTTGGGAAGAAGGTTATAAGGGTAATCAATAATCATCCACTAATACTAATCATGGGAAATAAAGATAGTTATGACAGATAATTGACCTGTAACGCACATCTAAATATTGAATATTAGTTAGAGTGAATTATCAAGACTTTAACATTGTAGGTTATTTGCCGACATAAATTTACAACTCAAAGCTAAGAAGATGACGTCATCGTACGGGGGATAACACGTCAATGGAGCATGGAGATGGTAATTCAAAACCCAGTAACTGAGTAGACATTAGACAAGTTGCATGTGAGTACAATGTTTGCAACCACAATGCAGAATATTGCGGGTCTTGGGTATAAATAAATTCAACGGAAATACAGATACAAAATGTGATAAATAACGTTAAAAGCCGTCAAATGCACTCGTTCTAACTGAGGTGAAATCAACTTGTGGAAATTATCACCGGAATCTAAGAGGTACTCACTGATGGGGCGAGCAATCAGTATTATAAAATATACATGTTACAAACGAGGGAAATGTGCACTGTCACTATATAACACTTGCTAATAAGATAAAGGCGTTGAAGACAATTATGAATTACATAATTTGTACTTACATAATAGATCTCATTATCAACTAAACTGATAACATATAGTTCGTTCGATGGTATAAAGGGTCATCCATAAAGAACGTCTGCAAAATGCAGTCATTTTAGATCCCTACCCCCTCCTTCCACTAACGTCCAGAAACGCCCGCGTTTTTCTTGAAGATATTCAAGGTCATAATTTTTGGGCCCGAAATTTCACGATTTATTCTCGTGAGATATTATATAACACGATTTGACCTAAATTTCCATATAAGAACGGACGGGTCTTTTGTTCAATTTATGAAGTATAAAGGGGTTTAAATGGCCATTTTAGAGCAAAAATCCTTGGTCTAAAAAAACACTACGGTTAAAAAAGGCCGGCTAAATAAAGGCCAATAAGGTACGTCCACAACTCTCTCAAGTCTCAAGCACTGAGCGACAAATTATGAAGGGAATTGAAAAGAAAACATCCCAAACATTCAATGTGGCGTTCACTTGATTCCCAAAATTCAGGATTGTAGATTTGTAGGCCAATGAAAACTTAAAATTTCACATGGCAACATAATAACATAACATCAACACTGCCAGAGTATACTTGATACCTGTGCCAGAATGATATACGCTTATACCATACGCTATGTGCTAACAATATTAAAGCATTAACTTAAGTTCAAAGTACATAGTTTCAAGCATAGAGCAAAGCGCGTGTATTACATAACTTATTATTATATTTATCCCATTTATATTACAGTATTATAACTGTAGTCCTCTATGTACACTGTACAGCAGTGTACATTATACAAGCTTAAGTACACTGTACAGCTGTATACAGTAGGGTGTCATATGCTTTCGTCCTTTGTACATTATACAGGTTGTAGAACAGCGAACAGAAATTAAACAATCTTTTCGCACCAACTCCGAGTTTCATGCAAAATATTGTAATTTTACAATTGTCAAGGTGCGATAACAAATTTGGCAAAAATGGCAAAAATACAAACCCGGTTGGCGGTTAGGTACTCCTTAATAAAACTATACAAACAGTTTAAACTCGTAAAAATGCTTAAACATCGGATCTGTACGAATCAAATGGCTGTTAATCTAAAATCTGAAAATTTGCATTTAAATCGTCGTTAAGAATTGGAAAATTAAGTCGATAAGTCGCTTAAATCGCTGAGTCTCTGCACTCAGAAATTACGGACAGAAAAGTAGAAATATGGTTAAAGACGTACATAGGACTGGATGTTGCTACAATTAAATTAGAGTAGTAATTGGTTGATTGACAAATCGAGCGCCGAAGGCGCAAGATTTTGTCAATCAACCAATTACGCTCTAATTTTTCACTGAAATGAAAATACGCATCGAATGGCGTCAAAAAATTTGACACAGGCATGCAATTTCGGGCACTTCCACCCACGTGACTCTCGGAGCCAATAGCAGCACGCTATCAGCCCCGCATGACTGTGTCCTATGGCTCTTACGCGGTACAACGTGACTGAAATGCCTAAGCGCTATTGGTTATTATGATACTCCCCGTGACACTCATACTGATCCCTACGCCACGTGACGAGGTCACGTAAAGATGCCGTTAAATAACGGATCGATGTTTCATAATAGCACGCTCTATCGTTGTTATTACTAAATAATTTAACGGTCTACCAGAAAGAGCATTGAATTTTAAAACCTAGAAAGTTATAAATTGTAATATCCAGCATAGCTTCGGATATGTGGTCGATATCGCACCGCTCACATAATTTCATGAAAAAAGGCGCATTGAATTCCTCGACTGGAAGTGGAACACATTTTGATTTATGCTATCACAACGGCATTGCTTATCGAAACATGTAAAATCTTCATGCTTTCATGGGGTGGAATTAAAAATAGAAACTATTCCAGAAAAAGCAGCGAATTCTTCTGATTTGATTAATGATTATAGACTAAAATTTGATCATGAAGGAGGAAGCAAGCTTGGAGTTAAAAGTTTTGGAATTCAGGATAGGTATCAATGAGCTACAAATTTGTACTACGGACGAGAGGAAATGATTCAACTTCCCTCTACTGTAATTCAATGCTCTTTCTGGTAGACCGTTAAATTATTTAGTAATAACAACGATAGAGCGTGCTATTATGAAACATCGATCCGTTATTTAACGGCATCTTTACGTGACCTCCTCACGTGGCGTAGGGATCAGTATGAGTGTCACGGGGAGTATCATAATAACCAATAGCGCTTAGGCATTTCAGTCACGTTGTACCGCGTAAGAGCCATAGGACACAGTCATGCGGGGCTGATAGCGTGCTGCTATTGGCTCCGAGAGTCACGTGGGTGGAAGTGCCCGAAATTGCATGCCTGTGTCAAATTTTTTGACGCCATTCGATGCGTATTTTCATTTCAGTGAAAAATTAGAGCGTAATTGGTTGATTGACAAAATCTTGCGCCTTCGGCGCTCGATTTGTCAATCAACCAATTACTACTCTAATTCCACCCCATGAAAGCATGAAGATTTTACATGTTTCGATAAGCAATGCCGTTGTGATAGCATAAATCAAAATGTGTTCCACTTCCAGTCGAGGAATTCAATGCGCCTTTTTTCATGAAATTATGTGAGCGGTGCGATATCGACCACATATCCGAAGCTATGCTGGATATTACAATTTATAACTTTCTAGGTTTTAAAATTACCGGGGCCGGGGCGTATCATTATCACAAATGTTTTCTCATCAATCGCCGGTTGGAATGACGCCAGTATGCTATCTTTATTGATCTAAAAGTGAATAATTGATTACACCTAAACGCCACCAAAGAGAATTAGGCAAGTAGGATGACGTCATAATCAAAGCTCAATGTAGCGAGTTGATGGCGCTGATTGTCTAGCGCAGCGTTTAACCGCAAGTTGAGCTGAGCATACAGGATACAGTTGTAGTATGTTGAGAGCAGTTCGCGTCGTTATCTTATTTGTTGGCAGTTAGAGTGTCGTCGGTATGCTATCATAGACAGTGAGTTAGTGACGTTTAACCGCATGTTATTTTTTATCAATCTATGGGTTAAGTGCCGTGACGGGCCTGCTTATAAGCACGTGACACCTGTCACGTGCAAATCAGCTCACACAAGGTATGTCATGTGAGCATCACATGGCTACCACGTGGTTGTGACGAGGTTGCGCGGGCAGAACGGTGAAAAATTAACCTTGAAAACAAACAGGGATGCTCACGGGCATTAAACAGCTCATCAGTTGGGCAAGGGTGATTATGCAGTACAAAGTGCAGGTATTATAGAAAAATATACACTCAATTTTTTGGCCTCCATACATTAAACAAGCTGTAGTACAGTTTACAGCAGTAGTAACGCAAGACATAGAAGCACAGCAGCAGCAGCTGAAATTCCAAACATAACATGTAAGATTATACAGGGAATAGCCACGGCGTACGTGTAATATGATAAAGAGGGTTAGTTATTGGAGTTCGAGCCTCCGGCCATTGCATTTACTGCATTGTGATTCGAAACAATATGAACAGCACAGTAATTTGAACAGCACGGATCGCATGTGAAGCATGTGTTTTATACGGAGAGTTGAAAGTCAGGCTGAAGTGTGGCAGTGAAATGTCTCCAATCACGAGACGTATCGGTGTGCAGCTATATTGGCTATAGATTGAGCTGAATAAATCACAGTAATTGTGACGCATTTAAAACAAATCATTGTCATCAGAAAGTCAAATCAGGTAGTTTATGGTCGAAGCTGAACAGTCAAGGAAGCGTACTGTACTTAAAATATTAGAAATGAAACGAAGATTATACTTTGTGGAATAAAATCTAACTACCAACAACACATATTGATGACCGAACTCTTCGAATTCAAAGCACGTTAACTGAACAATAAAAAAGGATCAGTACATAACTCCAATGATTTGCTTAGAATGATTACGGTTAAGACTCTATCAGGGATCAGTTGAAACGCCTCATAATAAGCCAAGAATGATACGCCAACTCGAGAATGGGGCCCACTGAAGAAGAAAAATAAAGTAACGAAGTAACAAGCCTTTCTGATTCTGGTCATCAACTTAATAACTTATAAAGAAAAACACACGTATTGATTTATATAATTCCAAATGGCTGTCGCTCATGTAACGGTTATAATACGAGGCTAGATATCCGAATTGGGAAATAGGTAAACACACGTCATCAACTTACTTATTTTGAAGTAAGCCAGTGACATCACTGTACTTACCCATTTCCTCATGCTTGTATTATCAAATCCATTCTAATTAAATTCTAGGTCACGTGCTCACGCAGATAAAGATTTATTCTCTTATCTAATCTAAATGCCCTTGTAAAATAAAAGTTTATTACGAATAATGAAGGGTGAAATATAAAGATAAGAATTAATTCGGAAGGATTAGATTTTAATCCTCCCCGGATAATGCAAATATATCAAATCTCAATCCTTTTGTGCTACATTTATACGTGCAACGGAAAGAAGAGGAATTCCCAGTTATATGGTAAATTTCCGAGATAGAAACTAAGTATATTTTTAAGAGAAGGCTTAGAGTGCTAAATTGATTTTAAAAAGGTACATAAAATCCCATACTATGCTTATATTCTACTGGCTACAAACCAATTAATTCTCACGCTTTCCTAATATTCCCACGATATCCCAACATCTCAAACGGTGGGCCGAAACCTCTCCGTTTTCTCTTGCTGACATGTTTTACGGGACTTGTGTCAAGCCGCGCCGCGAATTTCAGCACTCCAAATGCGCGCGCTTCGCGCGCGCATTTGCAATTTCCTCCCAAGCACGCTGCAAAATTTATCAACAATGCACAATCCCGTTCACACACTATAGTATCAGTCGCAGTTCCGACTTGTTGTCTATCTCCTTTATAGTTGTAAGTTTACGAAGTAGGATTTCAGCTATTGCCTATTGGTTTTGTCACAGTTTTGAAATTTGGGTATCAAAATGTATTGTGCTTTGATTTGATATTGATTGTCCCTCAAAACCATTAATATTCAAATATGTCTGCTTGAAAGCAATAATAAAGATGGACATGCAATTTCAGCCTGATGATGTCGAACGTTTTAACTTGATACAAAACATGTTTTTGTGGTGGCTTATGCCTTATTGCTTTAAAAGTAAGGTTCATTGCTAATCAAGAACTGGGAGTTTTGGTGGCATATGCGTGAACAGTGTGTGAAATGGGAGTCAAAAGTCTCATGTAAGTATGGGACGTGGCAATTTGAGGCGATATATTACCCAAAACTTATAGCTCCAAACCAACAACGCTCAACCCTTGGCCACGCCAAAATCCCACATATGTGAGAAAAATGTGTCAAATGTGTATCAACTATCAGGCCATGGGACGTGGCGATTTGAGACCAGATATGCCTCCAAAACGTATTATTATGATGGAAAACATATTTCAGAGTTCCTGAGTAACAAACCAACCATCCCAACTTTCGGCCACGCCCAAATCCCAGGTCCCATAAATGCGCCGCGAAAAGTGTGTCAAATGTTTCAAAAGTCCCATGGATGGGACGTGGCGATTTGAGGCGATATATGACCTGAAAACATATTATTATGATGAGATAACATATTTTAGAGTTCCTGAGGTGCTAAACCAACCACGCCCAACCCTCGGCCACGCCCAAATTCCATGAATGCTCGAAAAGTGTGTCAAATCTGTGTCAAGCCATGGGACGTGTCGATTTGAGACCAGATATGCCTCCAAAACGTATTATTATGGAAAAACATATTTTAGAGTTCCTGAATGCCAAACCAACCATCTCCAACTTTCGGCCACGCCCAAATCCCACGTCCCATAAATGCTCGAAAAGTGTGTCAAATCTGTGTCAAGCCATGGGACGTGGCGATTTGAGACCAGATATGCCTCCAAAACGTATTATTATGATGGGAAAACATATTTTAGAGTTCCTGAGTGCCAAACCAACCATCTCCAACCCTCGGCCACGCCCAAATCCCACGTCCCATAAATGCTCGAAAAGTGTGTCAAATCTGTGTCAAAAGTCCCATGGATGGGACGTGGCGATTTGAGACCAGATATGCCTTCGAAACGTATAATTATGATGGGAAAACATATTTTAGAGCTCCTGAGTGCCAAACCAACCATCTCCAACTTTCGGCCACGCCCAAATCCCACGTCCCATCAATGCGCGAAAAGTGTGTCAAATATGTGTCAAAAGTCCCATGGATGGGACGTGGCGATTTGAGACCAGATAGGCCTCCAAAATGTATTATTATGATGGGAAACATTTTTAGAGTTCTTGAGTGCCAAACCAACCACGCCCAACCCTCGGCCACGCCCAAATCCCACGTCCCATAAATGCACAAAAAGTGTGTCAAATGTGTGTCAAAAGTCCCATGGATGGGACGTGGCGATTTGAGGCGATATATGACCTGAAAACGTATTATTATGATGGGATAACATATTTCAGAGTTCCTGAGTGCCAAACCAACCATATCCAACTTTCGGCCACGCCCAAATCCCACGTCCCATAAATGCGCGAAAAGTGTGTCAAATATGTGTCAAAAGTCCCATGGATGGGACGTGGCGATTTGAGACCAGATATGCCTCCAAAACGTATTACTATGATGGGAAAACATATTTTAGAGTTCCTGAGTGCCAAACCAACCAGCTCCAACCCTCGGCCACGCCCAAATCCCACGTCCCATAAATGCTCGAAAAGTGTGTCAAATCTGTGTCAAAAGTCCCATGGATGGGACGTGGCGATTTGAGACCAGATATGCCTCCAAAACGTATTATTATGATGGGAAACATTTTTTAGAGTTCCTGAGTACCAAACCAACCATCTCCAACTTTCGGCCACGCCCAAATCCCACGTCCCATAAATACGCAAAAGGGTGTCAAATATGTGTCAAAAGTCCCATGGATGGGACGTGGGATTTGGGCGTGGCCAAAATTTGGAGATGGTTGGTTTGGCACTCAGAACTCTGAAACATATTTATCCCATCATAATGGTTTTCCAAACATATATCGCCTCAAATCGCCACGTCCCATCCATGGGACTTTTGACACATATTTGACACACTTTTCGCGCATTTATGGGACGTGGGATTTGGGCGTGGCCGAAAGTTGGAGATGGTTGGTTTGGCACTCAGGAACTCTAAAATATGTTTTCCATCATAATAATTTTTTGGGGTCATATCTGGTCTCAAATCGCCACGTCCCATCCATGGGACTTTTGACACATATTTGACACACTTTTCGCATTTATGGGACGTGGGATTTAGGGCTCAGGAACTTAAAATATGTTTTCCCCATCATAATATTACGTTTTGGCGGTGGATCTGGGCTCAAACGTCCCATGGCCGAAAGTTGGGATGGATGGTTTGGGCGGGTTGGGCGTGGTTGGTTTGGCACTCAGGAACTCTAAAAATATGTTTTCCCATCATAATAATACGTTTTGGTATATCTGGTCTCAAATCGCCATGTTTTGGGACTTTTGACACATACACACTTTTTCGCGCATTTATGCGACGGGATTTGGGCGTGGCCAGTTGGAGATGGTTGGTTTGGCACTCAGGAACTCTAAAATATGTTTTCCCATCATAATAATACGTTTTGGAGGCATATCTGGTCTCAAATCGCCACGTCCCATCCATGGGACTTTTGACACATATTTGACACACTTTTCGCGCATTTATGGGACGTGGGATTTGGGCGTGGCCGAAAGTTGGAGATGGTTGGTTTGGCACTCAGGAACTCTAAAATATGTTTTCCCATCATAATAATAAGTTTTGGAGGCACATCTGGTCTCAAATCGCCACGTCCCATCCATGGGACTTTTGACACATATTTGACACACTTTTCGCGCATTCATGGGACGTGGGATTTGGGCGTGGCCGAAAGTTGGAGACGGTTGGTTTGGCACTCAGGAACTCTGAAATATGTTATCCCATCATAATAATACGTTTTGGCGGCATATCTGGCCTCAAATCGCCACGTCCCATGGCTTGACACATATTTGACACACTTTTCGCGCATTTATGGGACGTGGGATTTGGGCGTGGCCGAGGTTGGCGTGGTTGGTTTGGCACTCAGGAACTCTAAAATATGTTTTCCCATCATAGTAATACGTTTTGGAGGCATATCTGGTCTCAAATCGCCACGTCCCATCCATGGGACTTTTGACACATATTTGACACACTTTTCGCGCATTTATGGGACGTGGGATTTGGGCGTGGCCGAAAGTTGGAGATGGTTGGTTTGGCACTCAGGAACTCTAAAATATGTTTTCCCATCATAGTAATACGTTTTGGAGGCATATCTGGTCTCAAATCGCCACGTCCCATCCATGGGACTTTTGACACATATTTGACACACTTTTCGCGCATTTATGGGACGTGGGATTTGGGCGTGGCCGAAAGTTGGAGATGGTTGGTTTGGCACTCAGGAACTCTAAAATATGTTTTCCCATCATATTAATACGTTTTGGAGGCATATCTGGTCTCAAATCGCCACGTCCCATCCATGGGACTTTTGACACACTTTTCTCGCATTTATGGGACGTGGGATTTGGGCGTGGTCGAAAGTTGGAGATGGTTGGTTTGGCACTCAGGAACTCTAAAATATGTTTTCCCATCATAATAATACGTTTTGGCGGCATATCTGGCCTCAAATCGCCACGTCCCATGGCTTGACACAGATTTGACACACTTTTCGAGCATTTATGGGACGTGGGATTTGGGCGTGGCCGAGGGTTGGGTGTGGTTGGTTTGGCACTCAGGAACTCTAAAATATGTTTTCCCATCATAGTAATACGTTTTGGAGGCATATCTGGTCTCAAATCGCCACGTCCCATCCATGGGACTTTTGACACATATTTGACACACTTTTCGCGCATTTATGGGACGTGGGATTTGGGCGTGGCCGAAAGTTGGAGATGGTTGGTTTGGCACTCAGGAACTCTAAAATATGTTTTCCCATCATAATAATAAGTTTTGGAGGCACATCTGGTCTCAAATCGCCACGTCCCATCCATGGGACTTTTGACACATATTTGACACACTTTTCGCGCATTCATGGGACGTGGGATTTGGGCGTGGCCGAAAGTTGGAGACGGTTGGTTTGGCACTCAGGAACTCTGAAATATGTTATCCCATCATAATAATACGTTTTGGCGGCATATCTGGGCTCAAATCGCCACGTCCCATGGCTTGACACAGATTTGACACACTTTTCGAGCATTTATGGGACGTGGGATTTGGGCGTGGCCGAGGGTTGGGTGTGGTTGGTTTGGCACTCAGGAACTCTAAAATATGTTATCTCATCATAATAATATGTTTTCAGGTAATATATCGCCTCAAATCGCCACGTCCCATCCATGGGACTTTTGACATATTTGCGGAAAATATGCTTTTCAGCGCCATGACTTAGAAATATCGTATTCACCATTTTCATATTTTATATGCTATCCATGCTTCTCATTCCCATGATTAGCAACTCCCTTCCTCCCCCTTACAATGACAGATCACAGATGCAGCACTTCTGCATAAGGTCAAACGCAAGGAAATACCGAGGAAAATGGTTCAAAAAAGACAAAAAGTCCATTCTGAGCATGCTCCCACCAACAGACCCTCCTGAAATTTTGCAGGGATGTTCATTTCATCATTATCTTTCAGAAACCATAAAGAAAATTGGAGGTCTATGTGCTAATTTTCGAGATATAAGGTCAAACCCCCAATTTTCTTTATGGTTTCTGAAAGATAATGATGAAATGAACATCCCTGCAAAATTTCAGGAAAATCTGTTGGTGGGAACATGCTCAAAATCGACTTTTTGTCATTTTGAACCATTTTCGTCGGTATTTCGTTTGACCTTATATCTCGAAAATTAGCACATAGACCCCCAATTTTCTTTATGGTTTCTGTATGCAATTGGTCCATAGTTGCCAACTTTTGAAAATACCTTCGCAGGGCATGATTTTAGGGCAAAAGAAGGGCATATTAGAAGGGCAATTTTTAGGTGCCTTTTTGAAAAATCGCCAAATTTGGTACCTTTTGATGCCAAATTTGCTCATTTTTGCCCTTTTCTTACTTTCACCAGCAAAAAGCGGTACCTTTCCGCAAATCTTTTAGTTTTGGTACCTTTTGAGGTCTGATTAAGAGATATCTGGCACCTTTTTCAAAACTGTCAAAATTGGTACCTTTCTGAACACAACATCTTTCTAGATAGGTAGTGTAGCATCTAAAATAGGTACCTTTTTGAAGACAATGATTTCTCTAGACAAACATTTCTCTGATGTGAAATGAGTACCTTTTCGAAAGCAATGATTTTCTCCATGGAAACTTTTGAAATAGGTACCTTTTTGAGAACAACCATTTTCTTGAAAAATAGGTACCTTTTTAGAAACTATCACTTTTTCAAGTGTGACTTTTGAAAAAGGCACCTCTTCGATCACAATGATTTTCTCCATTGAAACTTGTGAAATAAGAACCTTTTGAGAACAGCAATTTTCTTGAAAATAGGTACCATTATAGAACCCTCTGCAGTTTTCATGTGGGTCTATAATGGATAGACACTTGCCTGATCGGGTCCATATTGGTTTAGACCCTCGCCCTACGGGCTCGGGCCAAAACCGGATACCACCCTTGGGCTTACGCTCTCGGGCAGCATCCAAAATGGACCCGATAGGCGCGTGTCTATGTTTTTTTAGAAACTATCACTTTCTCAAGTGTAACTTTTGGAAAGGTACTTTTTCGAAAGCGATGATTTTCTCCATTGAAACTTGTGAAATGTGTACTTTTTTAGAACAAAAATTTTCTTGAGAAATAGGTACCTTTTTTAAAAACAATCACTTTCTCAAGCGTAACATTTGGAAAAGGTACATTTTAAAAAGCAATGATTTTCTCCATTGTAACTTGTGACTTTGTGAAATAACAATTTTCTTGATGAGAAATAGGTACATTTTTTTTAGAAACTATCACGCGAGGTTCTTCACATTCTGTACTGGATAGTTGTGCAGCTTGTTGCTGACCTTGAGCAACTTACTGTATGATTAGCCTGGGGCTGAATGTGGGGCTGGACAGGCAGATGCCTGTAACCTCCCATTCATTTTAATAACTTTCACTTTCAGGTTTTTTGATAAAGGTAACATTAAACCTGTTCACCCGTATTTAACACTCATTGATCTTTTGCCTCTACTGAACTCTTTCCTTTTTCCTCCCCCTTCCCTCTAAACTGTGTTGCTCAGGAATCCGGAGTCCTGGGTGGCCCAGCCCTGCAGTTGTAAGCTGTGAGGGGGTACGTGGGCCGAAACCCCTCCGTTTCCCTTTGTCACCTGCTGATGGGACACCGACATCGCAGATGGCAGGGAGACCTTACAACTGTAGGGTAACCGCTGATGATTCACAGTTTAGTCTCTTCCGCCTCTTATGTCAATCCTTTTTTGTTATGTTTGAGTATATAGGTACACCTTAGAAAACTATCAGTTTCTCAAGTGTAACTTTGAAAAAGGTACCTTTTCGAAAGCAATGATTTTCTCCATTGAAAAGTTGGGACTTGTGAAATAGGTACTTTTGAGAACAGCATTTTTAAAGAGTTAGGTACCTTTTAAGAAACTATCACTTTCTCAAGTGTAATTTTTGAAAAAGGTACCTTTTCGATAACAATGATTTTCTCCATTGAAACTTGTGAAATAGGTACCTTTTTGAACCCAACAATTTTCTTGTGAAATAGGTGTACCTTTTTAGAAAGTATCACTTTCTCGAGTGTAACTTTTGAAAAAGGTACCTTTTTGAAGAAAATGATTTCTCTAGACAAACATTTCTCTTATGTGAAATGAGTACCTTTTCGAAAGCAATGATTTTCTCTATGGAAACTTTTGAAATAGGTACCTTTTGGAGAACAGCAATTTTCTTGAGAAATAGGCACCTTTATAGAAACTATAACTTTCTCAAATGTAACTTTTGAAAAAGGTACCTTTAAGATCACAATGATTTTCTCCATTGAACCTTGTGAAATAAGTACCTTTTTGAGAAAAGCATTTTTTGAGAATTCGGTACCTTTTTAGAAACTATCGCTTTCTCAAGTGTAACTTTTAAAAAAGGTACCTTTTCGAAAGCAAAGATTTTCTCCGTTGAAACTTGTGAAATAGGTACCTTATTGAGAACAGCAATTTTCTTGAGAATTAGGTACCTTTTTAGAAACTATCACTTTCTCAAGTGTGACTTTTGATTAAGGTACCTTTTCAATCAGAATGATTTTCTCCATTGAAACTTGTGAAATAGGTACCTCTTTGAGAACATAAATTTTCTTGAGAAATAGGTACCTTTTTAGAAACTATCACTTTCTCAAGTGTAACATTTGAGAAACTTACCTTTTCGATCACAATGATTTTCTCCATCGAAACTTGAGGAATAGGTACATTTTTGAGAACAGCAATTTTTTGAGAATTAGGTACCTTTTTAGAAACTATCACTTTCTCAAGTGTAACTTATGAAAAAGGCACCTTTTCGAAAGCAAAGATCTTCTCCGTTGAAACTTGTGAAATTGGTACCTTATTGAGAACAGCAATTTTCTTGAGAAATAGGTACCTTTTTAGAAACTATCACTTTCTCGAGTGTAACTTTTGAAAAAGGTATCTTTTCGATCACAATGATTTCATCCATTGTAACTTGTAAAATAGGTACCTTTTGGAGAACAGCAATTTTCTTGAGAAATAGGTACCTTTTTCGATCACAATGATTTTCTCCATTGAAACTTGTGAAATAGGTACCTTAGTGAGAACAGCAATTTTCTCGAGAATTAGGTACCTTTTTAGAAACTATCACTTTCTCGAGTGTGACTTTTGATTAAGGTACCTTTTCAATCACAATGATTTTCTCCATTGAAACTTGTGAAATAGGTACCTTTTTGAGAACATCAATTTTCTTGAGAAATAGGTACCTTTTAAGAAACTATCACTTTCTCAAGTAACTTGTGAAAAAGTACCTTTTCGATCACAATGATTTTTTCCATTGAAACTTGTGAAATATGTACCTTTTCGAGAACAGAATTTTTTTGAGAATTAGGTACCTTTTTAGAAACTATCACTTTCTCGAGTGTACTTTTTGAAAAAGGTACTATTTCGATCACAATGATTTTCTCCATTGAAACTTGTGAAATAAGTACCTTTTGGAGAACAACAATTTTCTTGAGAAAAAGGTACCATTTTAGAAACTATCACTTTCTCAAGTGTAACTTTCCAAAAAGGTACTTTTTCGATCACAATGATTTTCTCCATTGAAACTTCTGAAATAGGTACCTTTTTGGAAACAGCAATTTTCTTGAGAAATAGGTACCTTTTTAGAACCTATCGCTTTCTCAAGTGTAACTTTTGAAAAAGGTACCTTTTCGAAAGCAAAGATTTTCTCCGTTGAAACTTGTGAAATAGGTACCTTATTGAGAACAGCAATTTTCTTTAGAGATTAGGTACCTTTTTAGAAACTATCACTTTCTCAAGTGTGACTTTTGATTAAGGTACCTTTTCAATCACAATGATTTTCTCCATTGAAACTTGTGAAATATGTACCTTTTCGAGAGCAGCAATTTTTTTTGAGAATACGTACCTTTTTAGAAACTATCACTTTTTCAAGTGTAGTTTTTGAAAAAGGTATTATTTCGATCACAATGATTTTCTCCATTGAAACTTGTGAAATAGGTACCTTTGGGAGAACAACAATTTTCTTGAGATAGGTACCATTTTAGAAACTATCACTTTCTCAAGTGTAACTTTCGAAAAAGGCACCTTTTCGATCACAATGATTTTCTTCATTGAAACTTGTGAAATAGGTACCATTTTGAGAACAGCAATTTTATTGAGAAGTAGGTACCTTTTTAGAAACTATGATTTTCTTAAGTGTAACTTTTGTAAAAGGTACCTTTTCGAAAGCAAAGATTTTCTCCGTTGAAACTTGTGAAATAGGTACCTTATTGAGAACAGCAATTTTATTGAGAAAAGGTACCATTTTAGAAACTATCACTTTCTCAAGTGTGACTTTTGATTAAGGTACCTTTTCAATTACAATGATTTTCTCCATTGAAACTTGTGAAATAGGTACCTCTTTGAGAACATCAATTTTCTTGAGAAATAGGTACCTTTTTAGAAACTATCATTTTCTCAAGTGCAACTTTTGAAAAAGTACCTTTTCGATCACAATGATTTTCTCCATTGAAACTTGTGAAATATGTACCTCTTCGAGAGCAGCAAATTTTTTTGAGAATTAGGTACCTTTTTAGAAACTATCACTTTGTCAAGTGTAGTTTTTGAAAAAGGTACTATTTTGATCACAATGATTTTCTCCATTGAAACTTGTGAAATAGGTACCTTTTGGAGAACAACAATTTTCTTGAGAAATAGGTACCATTTTGGAAACTATCACTTTCTCAAGTGTAACTTTCGAAAAAGGTACCTTTTCGATCACAATGATTTTCTTCATTGAAACTTGTGAAATAGGTACCTTTTCGAGAACAGCAATTTTCTTGAGAATAAGGTACCTTTTTAGAAATTATCACTTTCTCAAGTGTAACTTTTGTAAAAGGTACCTTTTCGATTTTTAGAAAACAATTATTTCTTTAGACTTTTAAAAATACTTTTCAAGTGTAACCTAAGAAATAGGTACTTTTTGAAAAAATAATTTCCTCCAGTGCAACTTTTGAAATAAATTACTTAACATAAGCTTTCCAAAACAAGGACTTTTTCTAGTGTAACTCATGAAATGGCACCTTGTTCGTTATTGAAACACTCATTTTCAATAACTCTAGTGAAAAGGTAAAAGTTGTGGAGGGTGTTCCTTTTTAAAAACAGCCATTTTCTCAATAGTGTAACCTGTGAAAAAGGTACCTTTTTGAAAATAAATAATTTTCTTTTGTGAAACTTGTGAAGTGAAACTTGTGAAACTTTTTGAAAAAAAAACATCTAGTGTCACTGGGGAAATATGTACAGTTTAGAATTAACAATCACTTTATCCAGTGTAACTTGTGGAATAGCTGAATAGGCAACTTTTTGAAAACAAAGATTTTCAATTCTTGTTTCTAGTTATTAGTTAACCTTCTTGAAAACAACCACTTCCTCTGGTGTTACTTGTGAATAAGTACCTTTGAAAAAATTATTTTATTTTTTAAAACAGATTAAAGAACTAATAATAATCGGTTTTCTCTGGTGTATCTTGTGAAATGAGAACTGTTTTGAAACCATTTTTAGCATGGATTAGCATATTATTATCTTGTAAAATGGGCACCATTTTGAAAACATCTAGAGCAATTTATATACATTAATATTAATTCTATGGCCTTAAATAATTCAAATTGCATAGTCAACTTTGCACCAATCAAAGGAGAAAGTCTACCTAATCCATCATCCATAATCCATATTTTCAACTTAGTCATCGTTGGCTTGATTTTTTTTATTTGAGAGCAAAATCAAGAAAACCTGACTTGCATCAGCAAAAAATAAAGTGGTTGGGAATTTTTTCTGTCTAGAACGGACCATTCACATCTCCAATATTTGTCTTCACTTCAAAACTCTAGTTGTTCTACCAATTAGACTGTTAGCGGTTGTGGGCAGTATGTTTAATTTTGGCCTTTTTGTGAACATCTCAAACATGGGGATTTTGGATAGAAATTTGCATAGAAATTTACTTCAATTTAGATAAATTGGTACCTTTTTTGGTCAAGTACCTTTTCAAAAATGCCCTTCTAAAGAATGCGTTTGACCTTTTATCTCGAAAATTAGCACATAGACCCCAATTTTCTTTATGGTTTCTGAAAGATAATGATGAAATGAACATCCCTGCAAAATTTCAGGAAAATCTGTTGGTGGAACATGCTCAAAATCGACTTTTGTCATTTTGAACCATTTTCGTCGGTATTTCCTTGCGTTTGACCTTATATCTCGAAAATTAGCACATAGACCCCAATTTTCTTTAAGGTTTCTGAAAGATAATGATAAAATGAACATCCCTGCAAAATTTCAGGAAAATCTGTTGGTGGGAACATGCTCAAAATCGACTTTTTGTCATTTTTGAACCATTTTCGTCGGTATTTCCTTGCGTTTGACCTTATATCTCGAAAATTAGCACATAGACCCCCAATTTTCTTTATGGTTTCTGAAAGATAATGATAAAATGAACATCCCTGCAAAAAACTCAGGAAAATCTGTTGGTGGGAACATGCTCAAAATCGACTTTTTGTCATTTTTGAACCATTTTCGTCGGTATTTCTTTGCGTTTGACCTTATATCTCGAAAATTAGCACATAGACCCCAATTTTCTTTATGGTTTCTAAAGATAATGATGAAATGAACATCCCTGCAAAATTTCAGGAAAATCTGTTGGTGGGAACATGCTCAAAATCGACTTTTTGTCATTTTTGAACCATTTTCGTCGGTATTTCCTTGCGTTTGACCTTATATCTCGAAAATTAGCACATAGACACCCAATTTTCTTTAAGGTTTCTGAAAGATAATGATGAAATGAACATCCCTGCAAAATTTCAGGAAAATCTGTTGGTGGGGAACATGCTCAAAATCGACTTTTGTCATTTTTGAACCATTTTCGTCGGTATTTCCTTGGTGTTTGACCTTATATCTCGAAAATTAGCACATAGACCCCAATTTTCTTTAAGGTTTCTGAAAGATAATGATGAAATGAACATCCCTGCAAAATTTCAGGAAAATCTGTTGGTGGGAACGTGCTCAAAATCGACTTTTTGTCATTTTTGAACCATTTTCGTCGGTATTTCTTTGCGTTTGACCTTATATCTCGAAAATTAGCACATAGACCCCCAATTTTCTTTATGGTTTCTGAAAGATAATGATGAAATGAACATCCCTGCAAAATTTCAGGAAAATCTGTTGGTGGGAACATGCTCAAAATCGACTTTTGTCATTTTTGAACCATTTTCGTCGGTATTTCCTTTGCGTTTGACCTTATATCTCGAAAATTAGCACATAGACCCCCAATTTTCTTTATGGTTTCTGAAAGATAATGATAAAATGAACATCCCTGCAAAATTTCAGGAAAATCTGTTGGTGGGAACATGCTCAAAATCAACTTTTTGTCATTTTTGAACCATGGTTCACTTGGTTCACGAAAGTCCAACTCCCAATTTTGTGACAATGGGTCACATTGGGACACAGACAATCTTGCGCAGCGTGTTAGGGAGAATCGTCACTAAAACGTGTACAAAGCAAACCCTGACAACAACACTCAAATCTAACCTGGTAGCACTGGTTCCCGCATCAGAGCCAGCAACTGTCCACTGCTCATCAGATGTAGCTTGGACGCTATCTGTCGTACCCCTCGCGATCTGCACAGCCCATTGAGCGCTTTGCACGCTGCCATCCGTAGCTCGTCTGCGTGAACCAGTGGTGTCTTGGTAAGCAGGAGCGACATGAGGACCTTGATACCGTTATTGGTGCGGATAGCGGACCACATCTTGTGCATTACGTCGTCACTACTGGTGCGGCGTGGATGTGGGGCCGGCGTCAAGTTCTGAAATAATGCGGGGTGGTGTACAGTATTACACTACATTGTGTACATTGTTAGTTGGTGCTTTGTAGGTACATGTTTGCTATACCTACACACACTTAGCGTACTATGAGTATACCTCGTATATAATACTGACAGTGAAAATAATCATCCGAGAATAAAATTATGCGATACATGCAATCACAGTTTAATGGTCACTGAAATTTCCAAAGACGAGTACCTAAGCCATTATGTTTTTGAAATTATGAGTTAAACACAGCAACACATAAAACCAGGATATGTAATCACGTAGGAACCAAACAAACAGAATCAATCATATTCGTCGGACATCGAGTATTCATAGCATCACCTTAATTAGATTTAAGGATAATCAGTACCAGTATACATTGATACATTAGAATGAAGGACAATCAGTACCAGTATACATTGATACATTACATCAACAGTATCCAATACCAGTATACATTAGATTTAACTATTTAAAGAATACCCCCAAGCAATGTACATACCAGGCTCATAGTGTTGGTGTTAGCTCGGTACGGACCACACACCACAACCACTATCAGACTGAGTGCTGAACGCTGTATCTCTATGTTACCGTACGATTCAGCAGCGGACAGGATCAACTTTATCACTGTGTGGGATTCACCTGTCGGAGTTTTACATGTTACGTCACAAGCCTTGGGGGAGATAGAGAGTTTCTAAGAGGGGAGGAGGGGGTTTCAAAATGCAGACAAGGAAGATAGGGAGAGAGGGGTTTTCAATTTCCATTGCAAACAGGGGAGGGGGTTTCCAAATAATGAAGGGTTAGGGGATTTCCAAATACAGACAAGGAAAGGAAGGGTTACCAGATGCAAAAAGGGGTTCCTAATAACTGAGAGGGGAGGGAGGGGCTATCATATGCAGTAGAATTGAGAAACTGCTCATTCACCGTCGGGGGAAGTGAACTGGTCAGTAAGCTTCAGTTGGTACCGAGGTAGGATAGTGAGGAAGGTGAGAGCTGTGATTATACAGGGACTAGCGTCATAACCTTTAGATCGGAACGTCTCGTCTGAAATATGGGAGTATTACTTACGGCATCGTCTTGAAAATAACGATTTTAGTATAAACTTATAAAGAATTGAGCACAGAATGAGTTAATAAGTTAATTTAAGGAAAATAAAACGGTAGACTTACTAATGAAGAATGCCTGAATGAGAGTCTCAAATCCACCCTGCCTGTGTACATCATCTATTGATTTCCAGATACAGTCAAAGTCTGCGTTAGCTTGAATATACTCGTAGGCAGTCTTCACTCTATCCTCTAGCTCTAGTGCCTGTGTGAGGCAACACTCAGTTAAGAAGCAATTAAAAATTAACAATTAATTAGATGAGACAGCAGGTTTTGCTAGAAAGGTGGGGAGGCTAAATATGAAGAGACAGGAATGAAAAATTTCAATGAAAAGAATGGACCGATATCACACCTTTTAAATTTTTGTGAAAACTGCATTCCCTTACGCCCATTCTCTTGGCATTTAAAGGTAGAAATACTGATCCTTATTCCCTACCTTAGTGTTAGTGTGGATCTGAGGACTCATCCCCACCCCCTGCTGATCCTTAACCCGTCTCCCTACCTTAGTGTTAGTGTGGATCTGAGGACTCATCCCCACCCCCTGCTGATCCTTAACCCGTCTCCCTACCTTAGTGTTAGTGTGGATCTGAGGACTCATCCCGACCCCCTGCTGATCCTTAACCCGTCTCCCTACCTTAGTGTTAGTGTGGATCTGAGGACTCATCCCGACCCCCTGCTGATCCTTAACCTGTCTCCCTACCTTAGTGTTAGTGTGGATCTGAGGACTCATCCTGACCCCCTGCTGATCCTTAACCCCGTCTCCCTACCTTAGTGTTAGTGTGGATCTGAGGACTCATCCCCACCCCCTGCTGATCCTTAACCCGTCTCCCTACCTTAGTGTTAGTGTGGATCTGAGGACTCATCCCGACTCCCTGCTGATCCTTGACCCGTCTCAGGTGGTCTGCGTAGAGGATAGTGTGTCCAGCGAGATACTGCCGGAGAGCGTTACACATCTGCTTCACTTTCTGTCGAAGCAGGAACACTTCTACCTCAATGGAGGGCGGGTCTTTGAGTGCCTCCACTGACTTCTTCAGCTGCAGGGTGGCGTGATGGTAACGAAAGAGCGATGAGATTCAATTGTCGATGGGGCGCAAGTTTATTGGATAAATTCACTCGCAGTCATCTATTGCTCAATCTGTACTTGTGGTTACTGTTATCTATTAGAATGGCGAAAATTGAGGCTTTGTTTTAGTGAAATGGGGCCATCGTAATTCGTAAAACGCCCGAGCAAACTTCATACTGAATGCTCACTGACCAGCTCTAGGAAGACTGGAAGTCCGCACTGTTTATCAAACTCCTCAATGATGGTCTGATAGTAGAAACCACAGGTTAGGAATAGTCTGACGTACGATCGTCCACTCTCGTACTTACCCCGCAGCTGTTGTA
The DNA here is from genome assembly GCA_011033025.1 of Beroe forskalii. NCBI lineage: Eukaryota > Metazoa > Ctenophora > Nuda > Beroida > Beroidae > Beroe > Beroe forskalii. Next base: position 65,563 of record WFMF01000057.1, on the reverse strand, counting down.
GACATATCCTGAGATGATATCAGGTGTTATCACATGATTGCTTGAATGGAAACAACGTGCGGAACTTTCGCAATTTATGAATTCATTAATTCATTGATATAAATTGCCAAATTGTCATTTTTGGGATTATCAAAGCTTCATAACATGGTTGCTATGGGAACACTCACGACATGATGGGTGTCGCTAGATGGTTGCTATAGCAACAGTCACGACATGATTGTTGTCACTAGATGGTTGCTATAGCAACACTCATGACATGATGGGTGCCACTAGATGGTTGTTACTGGAACACTCACGACATGATAGGTGTCACTAGATGGTTGCTATAGGAACAGAGCCGCTCCATAACAGTAGAGTGGAAGACCAAAGCGTAGAAGCAGGTGCTGATTCCAGTAAGGGCTCGCTGGTTGAAAGGAAGGTCTAAGAGCAGCTGCAATCCGTCATAGGTCATGAACTCACTCGCAAACTTCTTGTGACAAAGCAGAGCAGATAGGTACTGAAAGAGTGTGTAAAATGAATATTAGCAAGTGTAGGGAATTCTCAGCATTATTATTCCATGAATGCTCTACGGAAATTCCTCCTCAAGTTCTCAAATTCTAGGTTTCAAATTTGGTATCAAGGTTATTACACAAAATTTGAAAATATCAGTCCAAAGAATGTTCGAAACGAACCTCTTTCTCACTGAAACCGAAACTTTAATAATCAATCAAGCAAAAACCTACCCGAATGATACTGAAAATGACCGGGCTGTTGATATCGGTTATACTGATGTAGTTGAGGAGCAGCTTCAAGATACTGTTCTTCATTATCAGACCCAGGAACTGAAAACACAATGTTTAATACATGCAAAATCAAGAATTCCAATCCAACCCAAACCAAAACGTGTCTCATCCCAATCCCAATTTCAAATGGACATTGGGCAAAGATGATTCAATTGCTTAAAGCATGTTCTATGACACCATATGATTCTCCTAATGATACCTCTTGGTATTCTCCTCGGTTTATCCTAATGATACCTCTTGGTACTCTCCATTCTCCAAGGTTTGTTCTAATGATACCTCTTGGTACTCTCCAAGGTTTGTTCTAATGAGACCTCTTGGTACTCTCCAAGGTTTGTTCTAATGATACCTCTTGGTATTCTCCAAGGTTTGTTCTAATGATACCTCTTGGTATTCTCCAAGGTTTGTTCTAATGATACCTCTTGGTACTCCCCAAGCGATAGCAGGAAGTGGAGGACAGCCTGACATCTGAACTCCTCAAAGTTCCTCCTGCCCACCAACTCCCGTCTGAGGAGAGGGTTTTTGTCAGCACTCACTCCTCCGGCCTTATTGGGAGTGTCTTCTTTAGTAGAGGTGCAGACAGCATCCTGCGTGTCCTCACGCCATGGGGCGAACTCTGGTGGGGCAAGGTACTTTAATACTTTGCTTTGGAGATACACATATCTAGCAATGATTTATAGCATATTTAGGTAGAATACCAGTGCAAGGTAGCAGTCCTCTTATGGGATATAGACTCTCATGTTCAACATATCACTCTGGAGTCATGTAACCGAGATGATTGAGTACATTGCATGATTACCTGTGTTTGAGGTTTTAGGGTGGGCTGCATTGTATTCCACCTTTGCTTTGCCGTACATTTCTCTCAACTGTTGTAACAGCTTACTGACTAGCTCCACGTTATTCTGATGGTATCTGAACACGGTATTCTAATAAGAATATGAACCAGAGTAAATCTACTCTAAAACTGAGTAAATTTCCAACTGTAATTGTTTGAGGAGAATATCTGTAGCCTTATTACTTATGAGAGCCAAGAGCGAGGTTTTCTCTGTACTTATGTCATAAGAATTCAAGACAAGTGCTACCATAATTCAGTGCGAACCCAACCAACCTGCTGCAGAGGATTTCTCCGTAACTCAGTATCTCCACAGCATATGATTTCAGGGGTTCTCTATCCGCCAAGGACCATTGATACAGTAAATCTATCATGTCTTCTCCCTGATAGTTACACAGATGAGAGAACAATTTTTTTCCTTAAATCTCTTGGTGTTAGGTAATCATAGCCAGTTAAATTCCTTAATTATTATATTTTCTTTTCAATTCAAATGGAGGTAATCTCACCACTTCTTTGAAGTAAGCATTAGAGTCTATGCCGTTCATTGCACATGACATTATCCTAGCTGCAAGGATCCTAACTTCTTCATCATTGCTGTATCTGGATCCCGTCAGATAAGTTGATGTGAGCTGAAAATAGGAACAGTGAATACGGTATGCATCTCAAAACTACAATAAATCATTATGATCAACGAGATTTATCAATTAGATCTGGCCCAGTGACAGAACACTGCTGATCTGCCACGCTCAGCGTGGCGACAAGTCGGCCTTCTCCAGACGTGATTTTGGCGAAAAATTAACGATAATCATAATCACTATATAATTATATAATAGCTTTGGACGCAAAAGGGCGATTTAACTGTATTCATGACATTGGCAATTTCACCAAATTTCGTCGTTGCAGAAATACACCATTTCGAACGGCACGTTATCATAGCTTAATAACGTAGGCATGGCCTTGGAATCGATATTCGTCAGAAAATGTCGTCATAGCTCCCGCAATGACTTATGAGAATGAAGACGTGATTTCAGATCACGTCTGCACTCTCAGATCAGCGTTTTACCACTCTCAGCATTTTCCTTGTGTTTGAATAATAAGCGTAATTAAGCAAAGAATTGTGAACTAATGGTATCAAAATACCGTCAAAATATCATAGTCCTTCGCAACGAAAAGTTTTGCAGCTATCAGATAATGTCTTCACACTCAGATCAGTGTTTTGCCACTTTCAGAGCGGAGACGTGATTTGAAAATCACGTCTCCGCGCTGAGCGTGGCAAAATGCTGATCTGAGCGTGCAGACGTGATCTGAAATCACGTCTCCGCTCTGAAAGTGGAAAATCACTGATCTGAGTGTGAAGACATTATCTGATAGCTGCAAACCGTTTCGTTGCGATGGTTTCACATTTGACGGTATTTTGATGTCGTAATTCACAACTCTCTGCTTAATTACGCTCATTATTCAAACACAAGGAAAATGTTTATAAGTGCATTTTAAATTATCATCTTTTACAATGATAAATGCTGTAACCGAGTGTCAAATACTTGTCTGATATCTGATTAGCATTCAGCAAGGCAGTCACCCCGATTACATCGGCTTTTGATTTTGTGGCATGTATTTCATACCCGGTGCACAGTGTAATCGCCATAAACAAATCAATGAACGAAACACACTCGCTAAGTAGATTCATGCTGTGAGACGATACAAAATTGATATAGTATAAATTCGGGAAAAACTATGCCGGTGATGGGAGACGTGATTTGGTACTCCTGAAATTTGGGATCGGCGAGGTGCTGACTGTGTTCTGTCACTGGGAGATCTGGTGAAATAGCATCATTTTGGTAATAAGAGTAATTATGAAATATTCATAGATTGTGTCACCTGATTCCTTTTTAAACGTTTGCGTTTGGATGATCGAAAAAACACCAGGCAAAAACAAACTTACAGCTTCAAGGAAATCCTCGTGATCTAACAGACATTTGATAAGATCGCTTTCCACATTTTCTGTCATTTCCTTGAAATCATCATATGGGTCGAGGCCAAGGCTTTCAACTTCTTCTTTGGCATCATCGATGACATCTGAGTGGGTTAAAAATTAAATTGAAAGTGCATCTCAAGATTGAATGATTAAAATAGATTATCCCAGGAATAGATTATCCCAGGAATACTTACTGTCCACTGCCCAGTAGCATACGTGTGTGCATCGTAAATATGCACTGATTGAAAAGAGGATTGATCAGGGCGTGCAATTTACTGTAAATGAATTTTATTTCAGAAATTCTTTCAAAAGTATGCAGCAAGTTCCATAAATTGCCCATCTTCATCGATCCCTTATTCAATCAACCTGGATGTACACACATGCAAAAACTTTTAGACCTTCATGAATATCTCTTTCTAGGTTAATAGAGTCATTGTAACTCCAAATGTGAAACGATACAATCAAACAACGATTACTCAATTAAGGCATAGATTACTCAATTAATGCAACTAATTACCTGCAATACACCTGAGGACATCGTTTGGGTAGTTCTCTGGGAGGGGTAAAGTACTGTGCTCTTTAACCCATCGGCCGAGCAGCTTGTTCGCTTTCTCAATCAAGTTCATTCAGATAAAAGCCTTGCTCAAGCTAGTAAAAGTTAGGTATAATAGGGAATCTTATAGAGGCATAAATGCATGGGGCCAGGCCACCCCCCTAGTTTTCAAAAGGCCCCCTGTAGAAAAATCTTAGGGGGGGGCCTTGGCCCTACCTAAGATTTTATTAAAAAAATTGAGCATAGAATGGAGGTCAAAATTTAGTTCATTAGACAGAAATATACCTGAAATTAACCCTTTTTCAGAGTAAAATAAAACATTATTTTAGTACTATTTTTAAGCAAAATAGTAAAAATTATGGCTATGAGAAATGAAAATTTGCCTTTGTAAATTTTGGCCCCCCGTAGTTTTCAAAAGCCCCCCCCCCCCTAGAAAAAATCTAGGGGGGCCTTGGCCCCCACTAGCTCGAAAAAGTGTGTAATCGCATGCATAAATGATAAATGATAATCATGATATGATTAATGAAGATTGAAGAACACTTCATCATATTAAAAATGAAATTAAAACATGCTTCTACTTTGTAACTGGGCAACCAGCCTGTCACGAGGCCAATTATTGAGCCTCATTATATAATCAGCAATGAGCATTTTGATGAAAGGAAGGAAGGGTTGAAGTGGCCATATGAATGAATGGGTAATTTGCTATTCAGCTATTACAGCAATGCAACAAATGCTGCCACTGAATAAAAACTTTGTAGGGCATTTGAAATTACATTTAAAATACATATGAAAATATAACCCATATGTCTGTACATGGATTGATCAAAAGATCTGCCGAAAGAATGCACAAATTTCAACAAAAAAAAAGTAAAAAGCAAATTACATCATTGTGTGTGCAACTTCTTACTTTCTTATGACAGATCTTTTGATCAATCCATGTGAACACATACGTGTAATTGATCTGTTATAATAAACTGAGGTATTCATGATCATTTTAAATTTACAGTATTCAGAAATTAATGTCACAAATTAATTGATATCTTGTTATAATTCATTGGTTATCACTTATCACACATTCAATTTATTTCAGCCAGAATCATATTCTCAAATCAAGAAGAATGGTCAACATATTGTTTCAAGAGGAGCTTTATATTAATTTAACAAAATTAGAAAAGTATAACTATTCTATATTGTATTCATTCTTCTGTGTCATTAATGATAACTGTCTAAATGTCCCTTCTAGGGTACATTTTTAAGAAAATGTACCTTCCATGGTACTTTTTACAAAACATGAGTTATCTATGTTTGGAACAAGTTTTTATGGTTTCAATTTTGCCTCACACTCTCTGTCAATGGTGTAGGCAAAACCTGGAACAATTCCTCTTGTTGCACTGGCTCCAATTTTTTCTGCAATTGATGTTGAAATGGAGTCATTTTCAAAACCATAAAAACCGGCTTCATAATTCCTTCATTATTTTAACCTTCTGCTAAAATCCTGTGATGTCTGGGCTTATTTTATTTCAAGGGAGACACTAATAGCACAGTATTTGATGAAAAAATTCTATGCAAATTCATCACTTCATGTTATATCTTGCACATTTTGAGTACTGCCCCAAAATGACCAATTTCGTATTTGCTGTTACTTACTGCACCCTTTACAGATATATGGGCAGCCTAAAGTTTTCATGAAATATGACAGTAAAAGAATGATTTCAAAACAACTGTTTTTCTATATCATATATCTTGAAATTCTGGGCACAAGAGGACATGTTCAAGAGAAATGTTCCTCCTAAGGGACATTTTATAGCAGTTTTGCTTCACACTTTAACATGTTTAAATCAGCTCACTGGTTAAGCATAATTACTTTATGTTACCTATAAAGCTTATTATTCTTAAGAAACATCGGTGCATCTGGCCCTTTTTTAAAAGGAAACGAGAAATTTTAGGTTGAAGAATTTGAAAAATGTCCCCTAGAAGGTACATTTCGATGATGATAGAAAATGCCTGATATTCCGTCCCTGCTTTGATTCTGAAGTTGTTTCTGTGATACAGGATCGTGTAAGATGCCTAGTGATGACAAATAACATGTACTGATACCTTTCACTGGAAGAAATGGATCACAATTTTGAAAATTGATGTTGAATATTCAGCACTGCTATCTAAATTGCTCTAAAATGGCAAATAAAATATTATTAAGCCTTCAATTTTCATTGAACATGGTTAACTGAAGATCACTGTAAAAGATACATGTTAGTTTTCACTGCTTCTGACTTTTCACTATGGAAAAATAATAAAATGTCCTTCTAGGACCCATTCTGAAATGGCAAAAATTTGCTTTCATTGGGTTGATTTTTTATTAAAGTTAGTTCCTTGAGTCAAAAAGTGGTTGATGATAGATTGTTAGTGTCTTGGCTCATCAAAAACCATGAAAACCATTTCCAAATGTACGAATTGGAGTCCATGGAAGCATTGAAATACAATATTTGAAAAATTTATGTTACAAAAGGCCTGTACAGAATGAAATTTTCAGAATTACCTTTCAAATTGTGTCATGTTTGTGGCGTATAATACTCAAAAATATATTTGAAACTTTTTTCATAAAAACCGAGCGTAATTTACCACTTTAAAAGGGTCATATGCTTTGAAGCATAAAATGTACCCTTGAAGGGACATTTTGGACACCTTTTCATTCTGCTATAATCCACATTTCAGTGATCTGAGCGCCAAGAAAATCATTTGTAATGATAGAAAAGGGTAATGAGTCAAGCAGAGCAAATTTTTTGGGGCTCTCGATTCACCCTATGTCCTAAAACTCCAAATATAAATGAAAAGTAAATATTTTTCATTTTTTCAAAAATACGATTTTTGAGGTCAAAGCATATCTGAGTAATCAATGTTGACCAGGAAAAGTCAACATTTCTTATTTGAAATGGGCCTTGTCTGTCAGAAAATTGAAACTGCGTAATCTTAGCTCCTCAGTTGAAGGAGATAATACTCATTCAATGATGTTTGGTAAAAAGGGGCCTGTAGGGTACAAATTACACAGACAGGTGTCATTAAGGGATCTTATATCCTTTAATGTCCTTTCATTATCGATTTGATTTTTGTTCTGATCAATTTTGGATTGATCAAACATATCTAAACTTACAACAAGGTCTCTTTTCAAATTACATAATTCAGCAATTCGTTCTAAAGCAGACTTGAATATTGTTTGAGCAGATTCCAATGAGGATGGTGTAGTCAATCCAAACCAATTCAGGGGTTCACTAGACATTGGAATCAATTCTTCTGATTTGCTGGTGCTTTTTCCTGTTTTCAGTTCTGAAACATAACAATTTTATTTACAATTTTCCCACAAAGTACATACTATGATACTGATAGAAGATCACAATCAGCAAAGCTCTGAGAGTAGATGATATTAAGAATGCAGGGTAGGTTAAGAAGGTTAAGAATTAGAGTACCAGGAATTTCTGTTTATTGTATTCCTTCTCAAACAATTTGCCATACAAGGGGCCAAAGTACTAATTATTGTCAGGTAATTCAAAAATAAAAGCCTTAAAGATTTTTGGAATTATAATGTTTTACAGCACTGATACTAAAATATATTTTTTCTCTTGTTTAATATAAAAGAAGCCTTTAGGTTGTGCTGAGGGCGAGCACCAAGTCAAATTTTAAATCTGTTAATAGGGCCACCCGTCAAAAGACTAATAATAAGGGTATTTAAAACATATTGTCAGAGTGCATTACTTTTTTAAACACTAAAAATAAAATTAGAAAACAAATTATACCCTCAAAAACTGGTATATACTGTACATCGATGAAAATAAATAAATTAAAGTAAAGTAGCTGTTAATGATAAGTTATAATAATTAACAATAGTTTAACATAGTTTAAGAAGTAATAAGGTTGCATTTTTATGACTTGCCGAGGTCAGGCCGCATAGTAACTTGCCCGAAGTCAAATCAGTAAATAAAATCAAAACTATAAAAAGTCATAATTTCAATAAGTTACATAGGAAAATTAAGTTTAAAAACACTGCAACAGCCAGGGGGTTGAGTTTATCTCAACAGAAAATTAATTTAGTTTATAAACAAAGTCAAATGCATTATTTGTTGTGTAGTTTGGGTCACCAATTGCAGAATCTAGTAATTTGTTTTTATATACTTTAGAGAATACCTTAGGATCATTGATATTTCTTAGCTCAGATGGCACTGAGTTCCACACTTTAGCACCTAGGTAGTAAAAGTTTTTTAGACTCTTTGATCTAGGAGTATACAAATTGCAGCTTGCTCCATCTCTACTTCCTCCAGAGATATAACTAAACTTATAGAGAAAGTTGGAAGGACTTTCTCCTCTCAAAATTTTAAACATATAAGAAGATAAATGAAGCTGACGCCTTAAATGCAGAGGTAACCATTTCATATCATTATATACCTTAATGCTACTTTCAGTTTTTTCTACGCCTAGAGCTATTTTAGCAACTTTCTTGTATAAAATGTCCAGTTCACGAAGTTTAGTCTTAGGTGCTCTTCCATAGATAGTGTCAAGATAATCAAAGTGAGGGAGTACCAAAGAGTTGGCAAACATTTTCCTATACTTAACTGGTAGAAGGCTACTCCCCCTGTACATAGCTCCTATTCTCTTATGTATCTTCTTCTTTATGTAATCTACATGAAAGTCAAATTTAAGGCAATTATCTACCATAAGTCCTAAATACTTGTATACCTTGCATTCTTTTATTGCACAACAATCATTCAGTTTGATCTTTACAGAAAACTGTGCATTATCAAATACCAGAATTTTGGTTTTATCTACGTTTAAGGAAAGCTTATTGACACTCAACCATTTAATTATTGTAAGCATTTCTATCTTAATGCTCAAGTATGTCTTACGACAGATGTTTTCAAATAGCAAAGCACCATCATCTGCAAATAGGTATGGGCTAGATAGGTTACATGCATTTACTAAGTCATTTATAAAGATACTAAATAAAAGTGGTCCAAGAAGACTTCCTTGTGGGACCCCAAAAGCCACCAAAAGGTAAATACTTTGCTGATTCATAAATTTTGTTGATTGCTTTCTACAAGTAAGATAGTTCTTAATCCACAGAATTACCACTCCATCCACTCCATAAAATTTGAGCTTGTCTAATAGTATTTTGTGGTCGACAGTATCAAATGCCTTTTTGATATCTAAAAATATGAGTGCTGGAGTGTTACCCTTACTTTTATTATCAAAGATCTTATCAAACATATCTAGAGTAAGAAATGTGGTCGAGTGGTTTTTCCTAAATCCATACTGATGATTGCTTAAGAGTTTATTGTTTTCAAAATAGTTAGTTAATTGTTGATTTACACTATTTTCAATACATTTCGAGATTATAGAAGTCATGGTTAGGGGCAAACCTTTTGCCAAATGTTTTTATTTCAACATTTTTGTACATTCAAATTTCATTTGAATTACTTTTCAGGGTATCTTATGTGCTACAATTGGGATAGTAAGATTTAAGTTGACCTTTGGGTTGATAACATGAATACCCAAGAAATGGTGTTGAAGGACGAAGATTAGGGTTCAATCAAATAGTGACCATAATATCTTGATGGTCTAAGAAAGTTAAGTGTATCTAATAATGTAGATAAATAATAAATAAATTAGAACATTTCTTACACGCTTAGACATTGTCAAATAGATTTCTAGGAGGGAACTATTTTAGCCATTTAAGCGTGACTAAAACTAAACCTTATGACTCTGATAACAAAAATCCAATGTCAAAATAATCAGCTAAGAGTATTAGTGTACTAATACTAAATTAATAAATGGTGTCTGCACATAAAATCTTAATCATTCATTCATTCTATGTTAGAAAATGCAGTATCAAAATAGTATGTCTTTAATGTTTTCTTAAATTTATCAATTTCCCCAATACTTCTAATTTCATATGGCAGACAATTCCAAACTTTTGGCCCAAAATATTCAAATGCCTTCTGTTCTCTTAAGGTTAGCTGGACTGGGTACTTTAAGAATAAAGAAATCATTATCTAGCCTCAAGCTCATCCTCTTAGTATCTCTCAGTGATATCAAACTTTTTAAATAAAGAGGTGCTAGATTGTTAATACATTTAAAAACCAACAAAGCAACTTTAAATCTGATTCTATAAATAACAGGCAAAAAATGTAGTTTCTTTAAGTAAGGACTTATTGACAACCACTTTTCTTTCCATTTAATTTAAAAATAAATCTCACAGCATTGTTCTGAATTTTTGAAGTCTTTGGAGGTTTTATCTGTTATTCATAGATTGAATTACAATAGTCTATTACTGACAAAATATTGGCATGAACTAACTGAACCTTTAGTTCATGGTTAAGTCTAGATCCAATCTTTTTATGTTTCTCAGATTCAAGTAACAAATCTGGGAAACATAACTTATCTGATCATCCATACTGAGCCTGTGATCGAAATGAAATCCAAGATTCTTAGCTGCTAAGGCTGGACTCACAGATAGATTGCTTGCATCATGTCCTAGGTCAAGTGTATTAATAGGACTCACATAGTAGCCAATATCAACAAATTCTGTTTTACCATCATTCATTTTCAAGTAGTTTGCACTCATCCATGACCTTATTTCATTGAAGCAGAGCTTTATCTTACTTAAGTCAGGAGAAGAGCTGTGAACATCAAAAGAGAAGTACACCTGAGTGTCGTCGGCATACAAATGAATTGACAAACCATGTTTCCTAACTATTTCTTCAAGATCTTTGGTGTACAAGATAAAGAGAAGAGGTCCAAGAATAGATCCTTGTGGTACACCAATATCTAGGCAGCACTCTGGAGAAAAGCAACTATTTACCATTACTGTGAATTTTCTTTCCTAAGTAAGATTCTATCCAAGAAAGTGCAATACTCAAAACGCAGCACAAGCGTTCGTTTAACCTTTTAGGCTTTATTCGTCCTCGTGAAAGCTGAGAAACTGGGACTGAAACTAATTATGTTTGGGAGTGCACTGGGCAGTACAACGAGTACCTACTAGTTTATTTTCTGTCCACCTATAGAAGGTAGTTTCTTACCATGTTTACAGATCTCTGGAGGGTTTGGTTGTCTGTTTCCCAGCCTTCTGAAGTTTATGATGAGCGGCTCACTGCTAGAGTACCTGTCTGTCGCACTGCCTGAAAAATTATACTTTTAGATCTGCAATACTAACTATACACCTGAATGGGTTGTCAACTACTGTGGCACTAGGGCATATCTCGAGCAAGGATCCAGAGTGAACAATAGAGGTTTATCAAGGAAGTTTCAAGGTGCAGGATTTGATTTTTATCGTCATCAAAACTTGAAAGACATGGTTAAGCACAATAACACGAATGGTATCTATATCATAAAGCCCCCATTTCACGCAGGCTCTCGCATATCAAGCAAAATTATAGCATACGTATATATTTAAATGCATTCTAAGAAAAATTATTGCATGGTTAGGCATTATTGCATCTTAAATCAAATGAACGCAATAATCTTTCTTACAATGCAATCATATCACTGTATTTTTATTGCCTCACTATCGAAATTATTGCATCTTTTTGTGATCTTCAGTACCTCAGGGAATATAAATGCATTGTTAGAGATATTATTGCACAAGGAAGTAGATAACGACTTGATGCCATAATTATTGCATTGTAGCGTGGATTATTGCAAATGAATGGAGCTATATATAATCCTTCCCCTTGCGATTATAAATGCATTGTTAGAAATATTATTGCACTAGGAAGTAGATTACAACTTGATGCCATAATTATTGCATTGTAGTGTGGATTATTGCAAATGGATGGAGCTATATATAATCTTTCCCCTTGCAATTATAAATGCATTGTTAGAGATATTATTGCACTAGGAAGAAGATCAAGTAGAGTAAATTATAGCATTCAGACCTAAACAGCAATAGAGTATGTGTTAATTAGATTACACACATACACTCGTCACTCAAACATGAGTCCTGTTGTTCTGCTGAGAGGCGAGAGCCAGATACTTTATTTCATCCAAACGTATTTTACAGGAAACTTGAAAGCATTGGGTGATTTGTTATTAATGAATATTGAATGTTCACCAAATCAGAACAAATGAAGATGTTGGTTTGAAATTAAAATAAAATCAATGTTACATTATACGATGTGTAACAATGTATATAGCTTTCAGGTAATTGTATCAAATAGGTATATTATAAATCAAAGATACAACTTTATACAACTTAAATGCGTCTGTTTTAAAGTTGATCATATCATAATATACATACTGCTTATAATTTATCATACCTTATTATTTAACTCACAGCCCGTTCGCCGAGTTTGAAATCCAGTTTACGGAGCAGCCTCATACTTTTTCGGATCGTTAAATAATAGTGTTACTACACACGGATATCGGTTATTAGTTTCCCATATTCTCAGCTTCGCCTCTCGAGGAATATTCACCAATCCACACCTCAATAGTGTGTAACATAACAACATATTATTTACCTTCTAGGCAGATTTATGCAGTGTCTTCAAAATTCCTATAGATAGTCATTATTATACCGTTAGATCGTCATTGTTAATACTCTAATATACCGTTCATAACAATTTATTACGCACTGTTGCCCGTGCATAGTAAATTATTATGGCACAACGAGTTTTGAGTATTGCTTGGTCGGTAGGTACCCAGCTTAATACCTTCTACTGGTTACTAAAGCTGTATCTTGATTATAATATACCTATATTTGATACAATTACCTGAAAGCTATATACACATTACACATCGTATAATGTAACATTGATTTTATTTTAATTTCAAACCAACATCTTCATTTGTTCTGATTTTGTGAACATTCAATATTCATTAACAAATCACCCAATGCTTTCAAGTTTCCTGTAAAATACGTTTGGATGATATAAAGTATCTGGCTCTCGCCTCTCAGCAGAACAACAGGACTCATGTTTGAGTGACGAGTGTATGTGTGTAATCTAATTAACACATAATGTTATGATATGATATAAATGCCTTTCATTGCTCTATTGCTGTTTAGGTCTGAATGCTATAATTTACTCTACTTGATCGACTTCCTAGTGCAATAATATCTCTAACAATGCATTTATAATTGCAAGGGGAAGGATTATACATAGCTCCATCCATTTGCAATAATCCACACTACAATGCAATAATTATGGCATCAAGTTGTAATCTACTTCCTAGTGCAATAATATTTCTAACAATGCATTTATAATCGCAAGGGGAAGGATTATATATAGCTCCATTCATTTGCAATAATCCACGCTACAATGCAATAATTATGGCATCAAGTCGTTATCTACTTCCTTGTGCAATAATATCTCTAACAATGCATTTATATTCCCTGAGGTACTGAAGATCACAAAAAGATGCAATAATTTCGATAGTGAGGCAATAAAAATACAGTGATATGATTGCATTGTAAGAAAGATTATTGCGTTCATTTGATTTAAGATGCAATAATGCCTAACCATGCAATAATTTTTCTTAGAATGCATTTAAATATCTACGTATGCTATAATTTTGCTTGATATGCGAGAGCCTGCGTGAAATGGGGGCTTCATAAGCTCATAAGGTCATTGATGCACCTACGACACTATTGACCTTCATAAAAATATTCATTAATCAAATAATTCCGTGGCATACTCATGAGTTTATGAGCTAAAGTCTCACTCGTAACTTCTGCTATTGCTTCTGGAAAAAAATTATGAAAAAATAGATGTAGTGAAATTGTAATAGAAATATAAATATACAATGTCTGTCAAATTACAGTGCTGTAATGTCAGACATATGAAAATAGTAATAGATATAGATTCGATCGTGATTATCATAAATCAAGGAATATCTTTGAGATAAAAAATGTATTATTTCCATTGTTTATATGAAAGAAAAGATACAAACATCCAATAACCATTCATCTGCAACGACGCCCAACAAACCATCACAAATTTAGGAATTGATCCATTCAGCTACCCAGCTGACTCGACACAGCTTTATTAATTAGAAAATGTGAAGCAGCAGCTGCTCTTTCAGTTAAATAATACTTGTGAAGCACTGCAGCAATAAGTAAATATTATTCAATGTCCACGAATTTGATTATATTTCGTATAGCTCTACTTACTTCGCAGTTCACAAGAGTACATTGTGATTCGTGAACATGAAAAGCTACGTTTCAATAATCAATAATATCTTGAATGTAACATTATCTACGACAATTGCTATGATGTTTTCATATAAACTATGCAGTGTGTTCATATAATGCCATCTCTTGGATTCATCATTATACTATTATGTACCAACAATTTACTGCTCAATGCCGTTGAACCTTGGGGGCCCCAACCTTGTTTCACAATATAGAATAAGGTATGAATAAATGGGTAGATGAGACAAAATATGAATTACAACCTTATTTTTGCTGAGCACTATACAAACACAATACTGCTGACTTTCGAAGATTTATAATAATGACTTCAATTAAAGAACATAGGTACTCAACTTATGACTTATTATTTCAAAATTCAAGACATGTGAAGATTTAGTGGAAATTAACTAGAAATTATTTTATTTTTGATCAATTCATTCCTGAGAATAGCAAAATCAAAAAATGACATGTCCCTAAAGTATGGTGGTTTCATCGTTCCGAATGGACTGATCGAATGGACAATGATCAAATGAAAACAGCAAGCACAATGCCTTTTTCATTTAATCAATCCATTTTGACGCATGAAACGATGCAGGTGATGAGGTCTATTCAGCTGAAAATCACAATTCAAATTTCATGGCCAAACATTCAGCCAATGAGTTTGTAGTAAGTAATGCAGTAGACAAAAATATTGGTTTGATGAAATTTTGAAAAACTAAACTTCCAATCTAGCAAAGTTGAAGATTTGAAAGAAAAATACTGGATGAATTTGTAGTAATATGCTGTGGATATATTTGGTTGATATTATATTTCTTTGATATATACTCCAGCCAGGACCCAGATTATGGTATTTGTTGATCTTTTCTTCACTTGAATCAATTGGGTTATTCATTCAGTTAAAAACTACCAGTCTTACAATTGTTAAGTTATGACTAGGTATAATATTAGGTATATTATGTTTTAATATAAATAGGTAATAGCATAGTAGATATTATATAGAACTTACTGCATCGCTTTGGAACATTGCTGATACACTCATTAAGTAGAGACACATCATGACTCTCAGGTTTTATGGACCAGCCTGACAAGACACTGCTCCATAGATGCTCATTCCTGAAATAATTATTAAGGCATTTAATACCATGATCTTGTGCTGTATAAATTTACAATCAAATTAAATAAAAGTATTTCAAATTTTAATCACACCCTTTTCATATTCTTACAAATTATATAGTTTTGTGATTCATTACTCACTCAGTTTCCTTGGCAGATTTTCTGGAACCAGGTGGTGCACTTTTGGGTGGGGCAAAACGCATTTACATAGTTTCAGCAACAAATTGAGCCAGTTGGCAATTGAGCAAAAGACTCAGGAGTATGCCAGAAAACTACTCTTTTTCTTCATATCATGACCTCAAATTTGATTGTATAAGGTAATATCAAAAGTTTTTGCCTACATCATAGAATGTCATATCCATACAAGGTAAAATATGCCAATCAAGGTAAAATTATGCCATACAAGGTAAAATTATCACCATCTATTAAGTTTTACTTTTGACTATCCTCAAAACCTATGAAATTTGAAAACCCCAAAAATGAGGTAAGGTATGATATTGATGGCTGCACCACAACACTAATATTGGGAATATGGGTATAACTTTTTTGAATCTTATGCAACCTTTCAAATCATTTGACCTAGATTTGCCTTGGATAACCTAGAGTTCAGATATGGGCTAGAGGAAAGTCTTGCAAATTGATGCCTAACACAAACTCTGGGAACTCTTGAAGCTATGTTATACCTGTTATCTGGAAGTATTCTATTGCTTTGCGAGTGTTTGAGTTTTATGTTTATAATTATGTTTATAAATCTTTTGGACTAGATTCTAGAAATCTGCACTCAATTATTTTCTGATAAAACAAATATTGGCGAACCAGGTCTTTGAGTCACACAGGCACATTGCCCTTGAGTTGAGCCACCATGCCAAAGTCTTCTTCAGTAGTTCTAGCTATGTTGTCCTGGGCCTACCTCCATTCTTCTATTATGAAATGGAGTCACGACCGGCTTTGGCTGAATAAAACATCGTTTTTTTTCATCAGCAGGTGGCTAAAAGAAATGGAGAGGTTTCAGCCCACCATACACATCACAGCTTAGAACTGCAAGGCTAGTGGGCCACCCAGAGAGAAACAAAATTTAGAGAAATTCTGAGCACCGCAGTTTAGAGGGGAGGGAGGATTAGACATATTAAGATAATGAACTGAGGTCTAATTCTAATCTATTAAGGTGTAGTGGGTAGCCTTGTTAACAGTCTTTAAGATTGGTTAAGTGCTCTCCCTCAGCACAACCAAGACTTCTTTATATAACTGCAGGAAAATATATACTGTAATTATGATGTCAAAATTATTTTCATTTCATTTCATTTTACAAACATAAAAAAGTACTGAATATCGATTTTCTGATTCAAGGATCAGAGTGGAGAAGGAAGAAACTATACTGTGATTCATCAGCAGTTAGCCCCCAGATGCAAAGTCTACTCCTCCCTTGTCAACTGCAATGAAGTTTTCCATCAGCAGGTAAAATTGAGGGCGTAATTGTGCAGCATAGAGTAGTCTCAACTACTCTGCAGGTGCCCCACTCATAGCATATGCAACAATCCAATGTCTTATCTATAGAGGTGTATGGGTATACTACAAACATAACAAAATACTGCATATCGAATCTTTTCTAATTCAAGGATTGACATGAGAGGCAGAAGAGACTAAACTGTGAATCATCAGCAGTTACCCTATAGTTGTAAGGCTTCCCTGCCATCTGCGATGTAGATGTCCCATCAGCAGGTAACAAAGGGAAATGGAGGGGTTTCGGCCCACATTAGGCTTTACTATGTTTATTTTTCATTCAACTATGATTATTCAAATCTTTTGGTTGGGGCACCCTCATGTTTCATGAATGATTTTATATAGGGCAAGTGACAATGTATAATTTGTCTCCTTTGTTGTGTATACTATTTGCTTAATTTCTTGATGCTTGGAGTACAAACAAAGGCCAAAGAGCAAGTTTCAGTTTCATTATTCAGGCAGGTGGTCACTGCACTTGACGGTGCTATACCCTGGTACCAGGGGGTGACTGCTAGGGGCCAACCTCTTAAAAAGCTCTCGCAATTTAAACACCCCAAAAGCTGAGGTAGCTATTGGACTGCAGATGCCTGCACACCACTCATTTATATCCCAAAGCTAAGGGATCGTTCACATATTACGTAATCAATTTTTGGCCGATTTTAACCCCCCCTCCCCCTCGTAATCAAGTTTACAGTAGTTGTATATGGTGTGACTCACTCAGATCCTGCTGCAAATAACAGGGCTATACGTGTTTAGCAAGTAAGTTTTGCTCTAACCAGGTCCCTAGTTTTGGTATCTCTCCCATATAAACGGCTCTGAGTGACGTCACAGATCTAAACGTCAATTTTTCTGTATCCTAAACCTAACCATTGCCCTAACCAAAACCCTAACCTTACTCCTAACCCTGAACCTAACAAATCCTGACCCTAATCAGAACCCTAACCCTAATGCTTAAAGCGCTAGGTGCGCTTAATTATATTTTTCTGAGTGACGTCATTGTCATAGATAATGAAGGCTCCCGTTTACATGGGAGACGTACCCTAGTTTTATGCCCGCCCCGCGCCTTGCTCCAGACGACACCCTTGGTTAGGGGAAAACGTAGTTGACCTACTTTAAGTACTTTATAAAACCTATTTTGCGCGCGCAAGCTCGAGTTCAGACGAAGGCTTGTTTATCATTGATAAACCCTTCCGAGCGACGCGTTGCTAAACACGTTTACCACTATACCCCCGTTACCTAACTTCTTTGTTTACCTATGTGGGCTTTAATAATCGACAAATGTCATGATGCTATTTGCAGTAGTTAAATGTAATTTTTCGCTCATGTTGTCGTATTGTCAATTGTAATAATATCATCTGCTGTTTCCTAAGCCCGCATAGGTATGTGTCATGTACGCGCGCGGCGCTTCCTCTAGTTCCCTACGGGATTGCCAGACGGGGCGCGCGCGCGAGGGGGCCAGGCAACGCCTGGCAACTACGGGAAGCTCGCCGCGCGACGATAACAGGGATATAATTGTTTAGCAAATCCGCTGTCTGATCCGTGGTCAGCTAATGAATAATGAGAATCAACGCGCGTCGCAGGATGTTACCCTAGCCTCACGCGCGGCGCAACGTTCAACATTCGGACGTCACTTTGCACTCTCGCTCGGGCCATCTAGTCAAAAGAAATAGACGGGCAACGTACGTCGACAGCGCGCGGCACGGCGCTGAGGGTCAAGATCTGTCAACGGGTGACAATTCTCGTGAAATGTGCATTGTGCAACAGTGCCGAAAAATTGATTATTCTGAATTGGCATTTCATTTTTGTTGATTTGAAAATGCTGCATGATGAGATGGATGATTTGGCCGTTAAAGATTTTGTCATTTTATAAGATTTTATAAATGAATTTTATGATAAAGTTTTATCGTCAGTTTTTTACTTTTTGTGATTTCATGCTCTTAACTTATTATCACAGTGATTTCACACTCTTAACTTATTATCTAAGTATTTTTCCACTGAGCTATGCGAAGAGTGATGGTTAAATACCATTATCCTTGTGTTATGTTATGTTACATATTCAGTTTATTTATGAATGTTTTTAATGAGTAATGGGCACCTGAGTTAAATGATGCATATTAGACATTAGTGTTATCTATTTTTCTCGGTAATTGTCTATGTGAAGAGTGATGGTTAGATACCATTATCCTTATTTTATGTGTTTAAAACTTTATTGCCCATTCCATGATCTGTTCATTATCAACTTTGAGTTTCTTTCAAAAAGTCTCATAAAGGAACATGCCATTTCAGTTACTGTTTTTATGGTATCGATGTACATTTTGTTGTTTCTGGATGGGTGGTTATCTTATTACAGCTGACATGACATTAATTCTTTCTAAATGAGAAATCAAAATTATCAGATCCAAGTTATTATTTCAGTTTATTAGAATTATATTATATTAGCAGGCCCATTGGGCCTGCATTTACACAGCTTCAATACGCCATGCATTGAAAAGCCGCGCACATATGAGTTTGACATGCCACCGTAAGATTTGTGATGGCTCAATACCATTGATTTTATACTTATACTCTACTAAGACTATACTAACATCAACATTTTATTTCATTCTTTGAAAGTGAGTGTGATATAATAGTTTAAGATTTCCATAGCAATGACTAACGAGTTAGATTTCATTAGACTGCTTTGCTAAATAGTTGACTGTATACTATCACATAATTGATTTATTGACTTTTATTAACCTGGTCTTTTCAACAGGCCTGTTATTTGTTAACCAGCCATATGGCCAAAATCTATAAATTTTCAAAAAAATTTTTAACTCATTTCTAGCAGATGTTACTAATTTCTTTGTTTATCTGAGCAATTATGTCCAAAGCTTTTGTCACCAAACCAGCCCCTGACTTCAATGTTGAAGCTCTACTTCCATCTGAGGACTTTGAAAATGTCAAGTTAGAAGACTACCGCAAAAAAGGTTTGAATTTAAATAGAATTATATGTTTCTACAGTGCAGTTGGTAATTATTCAATTAAAAAAGAAAATTTTTTATAAAGACATATGTTGTTTTCGTGGCACAGCTGTGCAATTATTTAAGTTGATGTGCCACTATAATATAAAAGTTTAAATTTTTATTATTATTATCTGCAAGACTTTTTTCCTACTCTTTGTGTTTTATCTTCAAATATCTTGTTTTCTTCTTCAACTCCAACATGGTTCCATGTTGTAGAGACATGTATAATTACAGTAAGATCCACCAGTACAGATACAATTTATATTTTTTCAATATAAAGGAACTTTTTGGTTGCACTAAGCAAGACAAGGCAAACCAAATGTCTTAGCATTAGTAACATCTTACTACAACTAGTAAGTAAGTACTTATAAGCTTGGTGATAGTATTTCTCCCTACAGAATTCTAATATCAATATATTCCAGGTCAATATGTTGTCCTGTTCTTCTACCCAATGGATTTGTAAGTCTGAAGTCTTATTTGGAACCTTTTAATGTTTCTTTAAAGAGATTACAGAGATAAAATTATATAAAATTACTGTGTAAATCATAAGTTATATAAGGTAACTGGAAATAAACAGGAATTACAGGAAACTTCTCTTATGAAATCATTCAATGAATTTACTCAGCCTTAAAATGTATTTATGTGTTAATATTATAAACATGACTTGAAGCTTTGATAAAAATCAGTTCATTGGGATTTGACAAATTTAACTATTGCCTTGATGAAAGCATTAACTAGTGAACCTAAGGCATTGAACCTTAGCATAAGTTTGACCTTAGCCATTAATATTATAAAAGATTGGTCTTGTAATAGGTCTAGTATAGAAGGACCTAAAGGATATATATATTGTTTGAACTTCTCTTTTCAGTACATTTGTGTGCCCAACAGAGATTTTGGCATTTAGTGACAGAGTAGAAGAATTCAAGGCACTCAACTGTGAGGTTTTGGCGGCTAGTTGTGACTCAAAGTTTTCTCATTATGCATGGTAATTAGTTATTTGATCTAATGGATGATGACTAGCATGTAACCAACATAATTTAATATAGCTACTATACTATTACAATCAGCAGTTTAAGAGCAAGTCTGTAAGATTCCCAAATAGATCTATATTGCTCTATTGGTAACCTTGTATGCTGTGTATAGGTAGGCTTATACTGTCTAATGTCTATTGGTAATATAATACAAGCTAATGGCAATATTTTCGGAGTTGAATGATCACCTAACAGAATCAGTTTATGAATGCCACTACAGTGGTGAATCATATTATCCAATTTCAAAGTTCCTGCTTACGTTTAGGTTTCCACCACTTCTTGCAATGGTTTCTCTCATCCCGATGCTATAGTTATGTGTTGTCAGGTGTTCTCAGCCCAGAAAGGAGGGAGGTTTGGGAAATCTGAAGATCCCGCTACTGGCAGACCCCTCCCACACTCTCAGTAAAGACTACGGAGTATACCTTGAATCAGAGGGCTGCTCCTTGAGGTTCGACATTCCCCAAATTGCAATTTTTTCAATGGTTTATCTTTTTTCCTAAAACCAAAAGGCTCTGTGGCAGTCTCTATTGTAAAAAAATGATAGGAGAAAGAAAATACGTTGTGTTCTTTCTCGTATTATGGGTTTTACAGTAAAGCATCCGAGAAAGTGCATACTACTGCAGATAAATTGTTTACTTGGGCAGTGGGCACATAACTGGCGTCAAAAAGAAATGGGTGGTAACTAATCACTTGCCATCTATTGTAATACCAATATGCAACCATGAATGACTGCATCAAACTATAAACGATTCCCACAATAAAATCTCATTTCAGAGGACTTTTCATTATCGATGGTAAAGGGATCCTTCGTCAGAGCACAATCAATGATCTGCCCGTGGGGAGGTCAGTAGATGAGACCCTGAGACTGGTTCAGGCGTTCCAGTTCACTGACGAGCACGGTGAAGTGTGTCCTGCAGGTAAACCAAAACCCATTACCTTATTAGGGTGTGATTAGTTAATAATATACCTTATTAGGGTGTGATAAGTTGATAATACTACCTTATAAGGGTGTGATTAGTTAATAATATACCTTATTAGGGTGTGATTAGTTAATAATATACCTTATTAGGGTGTGATAAGTTGATAATACTACCTTATTAGGGTGTGATTAGTTAATAATATACCTTATTAGGGTGTGATAAGTTAATAATACTACCTTATTAGGGTGTGATTAGTTAATAATATACCTTATTAGGGTGTGATTAGTTAATAATACTACCTTATTAGGGTGTGATTAGTTAATAATATACCTTATAAGGGTGTGATAAGTTGATAATACTACCTTATAAGGGTGTGATTAGTTAATAATACTACCTTATTAGGGTGTGATTAGTTGATAATACTACCTTATAAGGGTGAGATAACTTAATGATACTACCTTATTAGGGTATTATTAATTAATGTCAATGATAACTTGTTATTAGGATTATATTACTTAATGCCTTATTAGGATGTTATTAATTCGGTTATTTATTATATATTATACTCTCGCACATGCAGCTTTCTAATCTTTAAAACATACACGTTCACCGTGATCAGGCTATACCGTAATGATAATAATATGATAATGCACCTTGCTCTTGCATTACTTGTAATAATGCTGGTTGCACTCTCAGAATCTGCCGATGTGTAATGTAAAATTACTCCAGTAAGATGGCCACACTGACTGAGGAGTGCGGATATTCTACTCATTTCATTGCAACGGCGGAGCTTATTTCAATAAATAGTTAAATCCATTCATTCCTTGTGCAATGTCCAATAGAAATTGAATGAATTACTTACACTGGATCGTTTTAGCAGGTGAAGAATTCTCAATTAAGTCTTTAAAACTCAGTATTTCTGGTGTGTGTGTGTGTGTGCTGGAATAATGCGACATTTTAGCTTCTGAATATTGCGACATTTGAACTTTGGACTGATGCGACATCTAGCCCATTAGCAGCAACCTTGTACTCTTTACGAGGCAGGGCTGCTAGGGCTAGTGTACTTCTAGATTTATCTTCTAGAATAGTTGGAAAAAGAAAATTTGGACTGCAGTTACTAGTACTTATTCACTGTAATGTTTGTTAACGGAGTTGGTTCTAGAAATCAAACCAAGCAAGGTTATCGTGAAATGTACGTGGAGGGAGAAAGACTCAGTCCTCAACAATAACAACCCTCAGGGGGTTCATGACCCAATAGAAATTAACCTCTTTAAGGCCTCCTAATGAAAGCCTAGAAAGGTCTGGAATTCTGTAATCTAGTATCTGTATCTGTAAACTATTAATATAGAATTACGGGCCTGCTAGAAAGGTTTAGTAATCTGTACTTTAGTAGTGTTTGTGAACTGTAGCAGAATACTAGAAAGGTCTAGTATTCTGCACTCTAGTGGTGCTTGTAAACTGTAACTACCCACTGCGGTGCTGTGCTCAAGCAGAGTCCACTCAAGGCAGGAATCATCAAGCATTCTCCACCAGTGCTTTCTAATGTCTCCTTGAGAGGTTATTACTCAAGCATTCTCCACCAGTAATTTCTAATGTCTCCTTGAGGGGGTTATTACTCGCCATTCTCCACCAGTAATTTCTAATGTCTCCTTGAGGGGGTTATTACTCAAGCATTCTCCACCAGTAATTTCTAATGTCTCCTTGAGGGGTTATTACTCAAGCATTCTCCACCAGTAATTTCTAATGTCTCCTTGAGGGGGTTATTACTCAAGCATTCTCCACCAGTAATTTCTAATGTCTCCTTGAGGGGTTATTACTCAAGCATTCTCCACCAGTAATTTCTAATGTCTCCTTGAGGGGTTATTACTCTGCCATTCTCCACCAGTAATTTCTAATGTCTCCTTGAGGGTTATTACTCGCCATTCTCCACCAGTAATTTCTAATGTCTCCTTGAGGGGTTATTACTTACATCATTAACCAGCTGCCATTTTAAAGGATTGTCATTTCATGTATAGTGCCATTAAATTTCATGTATCGTACCATTTCATGTATCGTGCCATTTCATGTATCGTACCATTTCATGTATCGTACCATTTCATGTATCGTGCCATTTCATGTATCGTGCACCTTTCAACTTTTTAAATCGTGACATTTGAACCCAATAACACATAGTTAGCATCCCTTTTTATTTACTGTGACAAATTCACCTGTACCTGTCTTAATTAAATCTCATACATTATATTTCTCAAAGTCTATCATCCATTGAGTAGTTTAAAAGGGTAGAATTATACTTAAAATGGTCACTTAAATTGAAGACTTAATGTAAAGTTTGGCAGTGTAAGTCCGTATGATATTTCACATGCAAGTAGCTGTCTAATATAAATTCTACTGAGAGAGCAGCGACACTTCAACCATTAGGGGGGACAGGTGCTAACGCTTTACACTCGCTAAAATGTTTTATAGCAATCCTCCATTGCTTTGTAGAGCAGTCTTCAGAATGTGGTTTTCTAGAATGAAATTCTCAGGTGAGTTGAGGTGTATCAAGATTCAACATTGCAACGTTTTATTGATTAGTGAGGTTGGGAGCGGTTAGTAATTCCCTGCAGCTAATGAAATCAATAAAATTAATTAATATGGCCCTCTCCACACTGGTCTGAGTCTGTATGTGATGTCTTTGTGTGTGTGTATGTGTGTGAGTGTGTGTTTGTGTGGGAGCGACGAGCGTGGCTCTGTGATAACTCGGACATCTTAATATCTCATGTCAATATAACTTCTACGAGTACAATTTGTACTAGAATGTTCCTGCTAACCTAATTACCTTTCCGCGACACAGTTATTGAAAGTTAACTCGAATCTGATTGGATGGCCACCTTGAGCCACTCTCATGTCTTTACAGTGGTTACTGTTTTACGGGAAATTATAAAGTTCAGTAATTAAAGATTCGCTCGTTTGACCCATGATTCAATGTAATTGTCTCCAGGCCTTCCTGAGTTGGTGGATTGTACAGTTCATTTAATACTTTAAATACAAGGAGACCTGTGTAGATTACACCATCTGGCTCATTCAATGATTGTGGGAATTACTCATAATAATCACTATACATAACGTAGAATAATAAACGTAGGTACACACTATAAACTCGTTGATTCAGAACAAAACGGTGTAATGAAATCGCAATGTACTGAAACCGAAAGTTACAATGGAAAACTACCGGAAAGTTAAAAGACTCAGTGGTTAATCAGATTATAACTAAACTAGGCACCTTGAAATTAAATTTTTTAAATTATCTCGGCGGGCTGATATGGTAAAAAAGAAGAAGCTTTGCCGGGCTCTGTATTGACTGAAGCTCATCAAGTGAGAAAGGTTTATTAAGGTCTTCATATTGGGAACACTGGAGTTGACATGAGAAGGGTTGTCTTAGTTTGACTGTCAACTGTAGGATGTTCATCAGAATAAAGCTTCCCATAGAATTTCTGAAAGGGATCCAGATGCTCAGTTTCGTCAAGTTTAACTTCATTTTTTTGAATTTCTTAAGCTTGAAATCCTTCCAAGAGATAATCTGCCATTATTGATTTTGTCATTCAATTTCTGAAGGAATTTGTCCTTCTTGGACAATGATGGTACGGTAGCTTTTGACATTGTGGCGGTGACGGTCCATGACACTCTTTGTTATCAGGTTTTTTATCAACAACACGGACAGACCTTTTAAGAAGACGCCTGGCAGTATGACATGCTGGGTCAAACCAAGCATCATATTTCGGCTTGTTTGCAGTCACCGACTTGGTTGTATCAAAACACTTCTGTGCCACAGAATTGATAAGTGAAGAGAACTCTTCACAGATTACCTTAGTCTCATTAATGTCAGAATTGATGGAGGCAATTTTTGTCCTGGAGTGTGCAGATCTGACTTGTGATATTGTCTTCATCCAGCATATTCTTAAATCTGTTCATCCCATCAGGGGTGATTTTGTGTTTAAAAGGTGCCATGTCGTAATTGTTGTTGACTGTGGCTCTTTGAGAGTTTCTTTTGGAGCTTTACTCCAAAGCTGGAGGATAACAGGACTATGGTCAGAGAATAGCGTATGGTCTGCTACATAAAGATATTTCACCCTATGGGTGAAACTGGTGGAGCTGATGAACAAGTCTACAACACTACTGCCATTCCACTTGAAGCAAGTGTATTTGCCGAGTCGCCCAAGGTACGACCGTTGAGGACCAGAAGATTTTGTGACCCAACCAGGTCAAGAAGGAGATTCTTGTGACTGTTGCTATGCTTGTCATTGCTGTTCCTGAGTTGGGAAATTGGAGCTGTGTCATGGATATCGCTAACATCAGTAATGTCGTAGAGATCTTCGTCCGATAGAAATTGGGCTCTGCTAACCAAAGGCTGATCATAGCCTAGTGCCTCACCAATGCGGGCATTAAGGTCACCGCATATGAGAATTTCATCCCCTATATTTTCTCTTAGATTACTGATGGCGGAGTTAAGAAATAAGAGCATCGAAATTGGATGCTGAGTTGTGTTGGATACCTTTGATGAGACTGTTTGCAGGAGGTATGTAGCAGTTGACTATAAAGCTGTTGGTATGAGATGCTTGGTCAGAGAACTTGATGACTGTGATATTGGCTGAAGTTCCTTCCTTCAGCTCATCAGCGTTGATCACTGTACAGTGTGACTTAGTCAGACGTATTGGTGTCAAGAATTCTTGGTACAGTACGAAGTCTAACGTTCTGGTGTCAAGGATTCCTTGCTGTTTTTTGGTTGCGTTTAAAATTCCTACCAACAGCGCAATCAATCAACGTTCGCAAGCTTTCCGCAGATTTTTTTCCAAGAAAAATCTTTTGTCATGTACTAAGCTTTTAATTTAAACTATGGTAATATTGTACTATGAAGGCAAGCGCTACGTTCTGAAGTATATCGCACAACAATCGAACATTAACAAACGTTAGTGGTAAGCGACGCTCAGTCTGAGATTCACTGTGCGTAATAATTGTGTCATTGAGTGGATGGGAACTTTCAATCCCCTTCAATAGTAGTCCATAAGAGTTTAAATATTGGGTTAATTGATGAAAAGTCAATGCATTATAATAGTCCTGTCCTTTCGAACATATTCTAGCTTTCTATAACTCCTTAATATAGCATTAAACTACTGTCACGTGTCACAGTGGTGAATATGCGTATAACTTTCTTATTAATTTCTGGTACAGTTTATATAATCCAGGATCTTAATTCTCTTTTTACATTACGATTATACAGATTAACTGCATAAAATCCACCCGTTTATGCCTTGAAGATAAAGAAAATTAAGAAGTTTCTTTTGTCAAACCGCAAGCTTTTGGCTCCATACACTACATTAATTACTGGGTAGATGGGTACTATTATTTGTCTCATTAATTGTAGTGCTTTCCTAACTTCAATGTGGTGTACTCATCACGACCACACCTACAGCAGCTGATGTATCGTATGCATTACATTTCGTCAGAATTAAAGTACGGAAGGCGCGGAGTTACTTTTACATTTTTTGTGATCTAAAAATGAAAACGACATCAAAATACAAATGCACAGTACCGCGCGCGCGGTTGTATTTCTCGTCAATTTTGATTTTATTGATATTTTAATATCAGGTTTGAATTCAGGTATCCTAACCTACTCATTTTCAGATGTCTATGTTCATGTTAGATCAGTCTGAAGCTGTTATCGGAATAACAGTTAGCGTTGTATCCGTTGCAACCTTCCTCCTATACTACCTAACACGGCCTCAACCCCCCAGCGACAAGCGACCGGAATCCGCCCTTTCTCGAGACTTGGGGGACGGAGTGAGGATCAGCAACATCTGCAGTGCTGATGACGTCATAGATAAGCCCTACGATGGAGTGGAGACGCTCTACGACGCCTTCGCCAGGGGTCGTAAGATAAGTGGGGATAAGCCGTGCTTAGGACGGCGATCTGGCGATAAGTTCGAGTGGGTTACGTATAACGAGGTTGCAGAACGAGTCCAGCGTTTCGGGTGTGGTTTGATTGCTGAAGGTATCCCAGCAGGGGGTGATATTTACATCGGTATTATCGGAATCAACTGCATTGATTGGGTGATAGCCCAACTCGGTGCAGTTCACTACAGCATTGTTTTTGTTCCCATGTATGACACCCTCGGCGATGAAGCTATGTGCCACATTCTTAGTCAAACGGGCTGCCAGATTGTTGTAGCACATCCTCAGAAAATCGAAAAGATGAAACGTTTCCTGAGTTCTGGATCCCGGCAAGTTAGGATTGTTGTCAAAATGTGCGATGATCCGACTGAAACAGAAATATCAGACTTCGCTGAGTTGAATGTTTCTATCACCAGTATGCAAGAAATGGAACGTAAAGGTGCTGATAATCTGATACCACATGTTGCCCCCAAACCCTCAGACATTTACACAATATGCTATACCAGTGGCACTACTGGAATTCCCAAAGGAGCGCTCATATCCCACCAGAACATGACGACTACCATGGCAGGTGTTATGCAAACGAACAAGGACTTCATCCTCACGCCACAAGACGTGCATTTCTCTTACCTCCCCCTCTGTCATTTGTTTGAAATGAACGTTCACATGTTTTCCTATACGGCAGGAGCTGGCATTGGATTTTACTCCGGTACAGCACTCGATTTACCCGATGATATCAGAATCCTACGTCCCACCGTGTTCCCAGCCGTCCCCAGAGTTCTCAACAAGTTCATGGACAAAATCAGGAAGACGATCAGCGCCAAAGGGGCAATAGCAAACTGGATATTTGAGAGGGCGGTAGCCTCCAAGTCGTCTGACCTCAGCCGGGGCATTATGCAGAGAGACATTTGGGACAGGATTATCTTGCAGAAAGTGAGGGATGGGTTCGGGGGTCGGATCAGTCTGATAGCCACAGGAGCTGCTCCCATTCTCCCTGAAACCCTGAACTTCTTCAGAGCCGTGTTTGGTGCTAATGTCTACGAGGGCTACGGACAGACGGAGTCTACAGCTGGGTGTACCTTTACTCAACCCCTCGATTTCAAAGGAGGTCATGTCGGTCCCCCACTACCGACGAACCTTATCAAGTTAGTAGACAGCAGCGAGACTGGTCACTTTGCGAGTGAGGGGCAGGGGGAAATCTGCGTGAAGGGTAAGAACGTGTTCATGGGGTACTACAAGGATGAGGAAAACACGAAGGCGGCCCTGGACGAGGAAGGGTGGCTCCACACGGGGGATATCGGAGAGTGGAACTCTGAGGGTTGTCTCAGGGTAATCGACCGGAAGAAGTACATATTCAAAACCTCGCTCGGAGAGTACATTGCTCCGGAGAAGATTGAGAACGTGTACGAGATGAACGATCTCGTTCAGATTGCCTTCGTGGACGGGGACTCCACAAAACCTAAAATAGCGGCTGTTATCATACCAGATGAGGAACTGTTTATGAAGTGGGCAGCGACCCTCGGTAAAGGCAATGCAACGTACCAAGAACTGCTGGATGACGAAAAAAACACTTCCAAATTCCTAGACGTGATTAACGGTCACGCAAAGAGCATGCTCAACGGATTTGAGCTCCTAGCGAGTATCAAACTTGTCGATGTAACGTTGACTGTGGACAATGATTTGGTGACACCGACATTCAAAAAGAAACGTCCATCGCTACACCGACATTTCAATTCCATATTCCAAGATTTATATAGAAATATTGTTTGATGTTCAGTTTTTTCGTTGGTTGGATGTTCACGATATTAAACGCGTTATTGCTTAATTCCATTTTTACTAATGAGAGTATCTTATCATATTTCCTCCTTCAACTATCAGGGCCAGGTAAAGATCATTCACGTCTTCAAGTTCATAATCAACACAGTAATAATTGCATTTCCAGTCCCAATCTCCAGAGAGATTCGGGTTAATTGTTCCTGAAGAAAAAACATCTCCGTACGAGGGCTATCTGGCCATTGGCCGTTTTGCATTCGATGTTTTGCTTTCGACCAATGAGCCCATACGAGTGATTGGTAATGGTTTTAAGTTTTCCCTCTTTAATGTTTAAATTTTAGTACGCAAATAGGGCTTATGATAATTCACCTTATTAGCAGACCAAAATTTGTTTTGTATTTATCTTATCTCTTGTCAAATGTCAGATTCAAAGACATGTTTGGTAATTGCATATACCATGATGAGATGTCAATATTGGCATCTCATATAGTACCATCAACCGACAACCATGCTATAAGTATAACAAGTTAAAGGCTATTGATTGATGTTCACAAACTTTAGATTGTGCATTATGGCGACTTAAACATGTTATATGAGCTCAACTATCATCTTCCCTCAATTACAATATGCATTAGATTTATAGTATTCATGGGTACAGGTGCATTGATATATTATTCTAAGAGGGGCGTGTCGCACTCCTACGTGCGCAGCTTTTTCATGACAGCTCACTCGCTGTTATTAACACTAAAACAGCTAGTGAGCACTGAGCCGCGCATACTCAAAGAAAAGCTGCGCACATAGGAGTTCGACACGCCACCAGTAGATGAATCCCCGGAATTGCCAACATTTGTAACAAAATGTGACAAAATTTAAATCCGTGTTTCTGGCCCATTTCTGGTGTTCTGATGGGTTTAGATGATCAAGTACGGTAGTAGGAGGTCATTAGACACTGTCAGAGCCATTTCAGAGTGGGTGATGACTCAGTGATGACATCATGACATCATGATGTCTCGAAAAAATTGTTTTTCAAAAACTTCGAAATTTGTTCGAAATTGCTTGAAAACCGTTTAGTTAGTCACAATTTTTTCGTGCCATCATGTCATCACTGAGTCATCACCGACTCTGAAACGGCTCTGACAGTGTCTAATAACGTAATACTATCATATGATCTCATTCAAACTAGTTAAAGTACCAAGAAACTCGTTATTTTGCCTTGTCACGTTTTTGTCACGTTTTTGTAACATGTTGGCAATTTGTTGGCAATTTTGGGGATTCATGAACTCCACGCCACCGTGCGATGCAAAGGATAATTCGAAAAGTCTTTAGTTTCGTCATCATGATAACTAACTTTCAGAGTGCAAGTGCGTTAAAATCACAATATTTTCCCGATATGTCATTTTATTTTTAGCATGAAATTGTTATGAAATTTAATGATTTTTAAAGTTAAACTTTTATCAATATCATGAAGCGTGTGTGTTCTGACTCAACTGTACCAAGCAATCAAAAGGGCAGGGATAGGGCGAGAGTTCTGTGTTACGGTGAAGCTTGTCAGGCGTTGCCTGACCCCCTCGCGCGCGCGTCAGACAAGGTGAAGCGTTGCCGCTAGGCCTAGGGTTTTAAAATTTAGGGTACGTAAAAGCAGAAAGGGCCAGTGTCCAATATTTTAAAAAAATATAAAATTGGCCTTTATTCAGCCGGCCTTTTTCAACCGGCCTTTTTTTAACCGACCCTATGGACAAAAATCGAATCATTTTTGAACCGTTTTAGCCGGCCCCTTGGACAAAAATTTTTCTAGTGGCCACCAGATCAAGGATTTTATGCTCTAAAATGGCCATTAAAACCCCTTTATACTTGATAAATGGCACCAAAAGACCCAAATCCCGATTAAGTTCATTATCGTGTTATATAATGACGTTCAAGAGAATTAAACGCTGCATAAGGCAAGTCATAAAAGTTTTATTCGAACTAAATTAACTGGCCTTTAATTTGACCGGTCCCACTTGAACCGGCCTTTTTTAACCGGCCCTTTGGACAAAAATCTCAAAGTCATTTTTGTCCATAAGGGCCGCTAAAATGAAGGCTAATTAGGTATTACCGAGAGCTCTTCGTTATCTATAAGTATAACTATAATGACAATTCCGTCACTCAGAAATATACATTTAACCGCGTCTAGCGCTTTTGAGAGTTTAGGATCAGCGTTTTGGGTGAAAGTGTCATCCCGGGTAGCACAAATAGCACATATCACCAATCATGGCACCATTGGTGCCAATGGTGATGGCTGAAATGGCACATTGGTGCACCCTATCGCCTTTGGAACCATTGGCGATCACCATTGGATGCCAATGGTATCATTTAAATGGCACCAATGATTCCAATTGCGCCATAAGCTAAGAATGGCACCAAATGATACCAATGGTAACAATGGTGCCATTGGAGCATTGGCACTGATGGTAACATTGGCGCCATTGGATTTGGCACCACGCCCCTCTAATGGTAATTTTACACTTACAGTAGTATCGCTTCTTAATGGCGCCATTTAAATGATACCATCGGCATCCAATGTCGTAGGATGTTACCCTACCCTCGCGCGCGGCGCAACGTTCCACATTTGGACGTCACTTTGCAACCTCGCCCGTCATCCAGTCAGAAGAAATAGACGGGGCAACGTCCGTCGACATCCAATGGTGATCGCTTGTCAGACATTGTCTGACCCCTACGCCTTCGGCGGGCGCGCGCGCGAAGCGCGCGCGTCCGCCGTCTGACAAGTGATCGCCATTAAAGGAGAATGTCACCGAGGAGAATGGCACCGATGGTATCAATGGCGCCATTTTGATTTAAATTGCCATAGAGGGGCGTGGGTGCGTGGCATCATTGACGCCAAAGGCGCTATTAAAATGACACCAATGGTGACACTGACATTGGCACCGATGGTACCAATGGCGCCATTTAAATGGCGCAAAAGTTGGTCGGTCTCCCATATAAACAGGAGCCTTCATTATCTATAACAATGACGTCACTCAGAAAAATATGATAAAGCGCAGGTCGTATGACCCTGAAAGTAAACCAATAAAACATCCTTTTTAGGTTATATGTAATTATAATGATGACCAAAGTCAAGTAAGATTGAAATATATATTCAAGAAAAATAAATTATTTCAAATTCAAATGAAATTGGCACAATATTCTGTTATCAAAAGACATAGTTTATGTTATCGGGACTAAATGTATCCTAATTTAGGATCGTATGTGGCCTGAATTGTAACTGATTGTGAAGTAAATAGTATTTTTGTTTGAGAACATTTTCGGAAGTTATATTTTAAAAATCAATAATCATAAGTATTTATAAGTATCGAGTCATTTAAAAACTCTATTATTCCAAAATCCAAACTGAAAAGCATATTTTTGGACCCCCTTTCTACCGCAAACACTAGTTAACGGCCCAGTAAAAAAGAGTTTAAAATGAACAAATACACTGTCAGGCGTCTGCATAGACTTAGGTTGATCGAAAATCAGGTTTAATGTAATTGTAAAAACACGCACCAATGTCCCTACGAATATTTTTTCTTCGTAATTCTTTATGCATCAGTTAGAAAACCAAATTGCTCAGAAACAAATGGAGCCGGATTTTTGATTTAGACCTCCAAAAAATTTTGAGCACATTTTACACATATTTTTGGCCCGAATGGGCTTAAAAAGTTTTGATCAAAAATCCGGCTCCACCTGTTTCTGAGGAATTCCGTTTTCCAACTGATGCAAAACAATTCATGAAAAAATATTATTCGTAGAGACATTTGTGTGCATTTTTACATTAAACCTGATTTTCGATCAACCTAACTCTATGCAGACGCCTCAGTGTCATCATCATGACAAAATGAAAAAGCCCCTTTGGTACATATATTGCGGCTTAAAAAGGAGTTTTTGACTATAAATTGTAAATCAAAAACAAAAACATTGGGAGCACTTTTTTATTGTAAAACCACGCTCTAGGTCCACAATGTACGTCTTGTAACTCAATCAGAAGTTGATATGAGCCTGTTGAACTTGAAGTTAATAATTTCGCACCCCACGACAACCAATCTCATCTCTCATCACGGCAACCTCTCTCATCTACTCTGACCATAATCAGCTAACACAGACCTTTACCTTGTCCTTAGCAATAGCATATGCCATATAGTTATACTTAGATGCCAAATATTACGAGGCAAAAGAAGTGTCGTGAGGTAAAAATTGGAAAGTCCCAAATGTTTGTAATTGTAACTAATTAATTACAGGAATTTGTCAACGTCAAATTTGGTGACCAATCGGGACCACTGAACGATTCTTCCAAAGATTCCCCAAATTGGTTTGTTTTAATTGTAACCTATTAATAAAAAAATTAACGTTTTTGATCAGCATTTGAAAACCCCCTCCCGTCAGTGATGACGTAATATGCTGACGGCTCCCCTAAGGTTCTTTGGATCCATGACGACACGCATATATTGGTAGACATTGTGAATTGCATCTTAGTCTCACATAAGCGTGCCAGACGTGACAAGTTCCTTCAAAGTTCAGGTGAATTCGCCGCGAACTGAGTTCACCTGAGTTCGCCCAAGTTCGCCCAAGTTCACCTGAGTTCGCCGCGAATTCGCGGACATCAGTTCGCCGCGAATTCGCGGCGAACTTTCGCCTGGGTGAACTGGAAAATTGGCGAACTAGTACACCGAATACGCGTATTTCGCGGCGAATTCAGGTGAATTCAGGTGAATTCGCCAGAGTCCGCGGCGAACTCCGGCGGACTCGGCGGAGTCCGCCAAAAATTTTTTGGCGAACTCCGCCGCGAATTCACCTGAATTCACCTGAATTCACTTGAATTCGCGGCGAATTCGCGGCGAATTCAGGTGTACTTGCAAAAATCGTGGATTATGCCTTGAGTTGAGGTAGTAGGGTGCCAGCTGCCTGAAGGTGATGCTGAAGCGGGTTGTGGAGCAATCACTTGTAGGGATCTCATGCTTCCAGAACTGCTGTGAGGCACGTGTGAATGCAAGAAGACTATTGTTTGCCAGTGTGATAGTCTGTTCATCTCCTGATGATGATGTGAATTTCATATTTCTTTCAGTGCCAACAGAAAGTGTGAAAATGTCTGACCATTGTGCAATGAATGTTTCATCATCACTGTGCTTAGGACAGACATTAGATCCATTCTTATATCTTGTGATAAGACATGAATTGATGCATGATTTTGGATTATTGGCAGATATTTGCTCCATGATGGGCTTCAAGACCTCTGGTACAAGATTAGCTTCATGCTGGATAGCTCCATAACGGTACCTGAACTCACCAAAATATGCAACATCCCTACTACTGCTGCCTGATTTGATTGTCTGGAAGTCTTGGCATTTTTCCAGAAAGCTTGTGACTTGTAAATGCTGTTCTTTGGAGAGAAAACCTTCTTCATAACTTTTTATTGGCTTACAGGTGTCTGCATTAAACTTGTAACTGGGGAGATTGATAGCTGAAATACCATTTATATCCTGGGTGAGGGGGATTAAGACTTGCTGAAGGTATAGATTGCAGCTCAGTTAAAACTTTACCAACTTGAGTATTAAAAGTTTGGGCTTGCTCCCTAGATAACTGTTCAAGGGCCTTTATATTACCAAGAATTTCATGATTAAGTTTAGTTAGGTTTGAAAGGTCATCAAAGCCACCTTCGTGATCAGAGCTATCACCACTCATATTACCAGATATGACAGTTTGAGCTTCTGAACATATAGTAGATTTCAAGAGTGGAAGTGCTTTAGATGGTGAGGTAAGGTTAACAACATCAATGATTTCATCTTGGTCTGAAGTTGGCAGCAAACCAGGATAATTTACATAACATCTCTGACAAATGAATATAAAATGTCCCCATCTTGATGAATTATGCTTGTAATGAGCAGATAAGGGACCATACATATCAAAAAATGTTTTTGAGCAAATTGAATTTCCAGAAAACCCACCTTTTTTGTCCCTACATAAAGCATGATGTAACTTACGGCAAACAGAACAGGTTATGGATTCATTGGAGATGTTCTCGCTGAAAGGGCATCTTTCACACACACCATTCGTAATGAGGGGGTCTCTCAAATCATTGCCATTGCCATTTGTCTTTTCTGTGTTATCGCTCTGAAACACATCTGAGGTCCCCCTCCTGGATGTTTGTTTTTTACCACCTTTGCCTTTTGACATAGTATAATACAAGAATAATAGCTTAAGCTATTACGTGCTTATTTTCAAAACAATCATCCATTTAGGAGGTGGCAAGGTAAACAACAGTTTGGGGTCCTCAAATTTGATTGTAATAAGTAGTGTTGTTAAGTTTAAAACTTATGGTCAATTATTGGTATAATGTGCTACAAAATATAAATTTTATTGTTTTATTAAATTTTATTGTTTTATTAAACATCTAGGCAGATCCAAATAAAGCATAATGAGACACCAAAAATGATATGGTGTAATGAAGGCTATAAACACTGAGCCACCTGAACTTAAAAACCTTAAAAAAGTGGAAACTTGGTGGAAATAAATACATGTTCATATTGGGCATAAAAATTAGCAAATGATTTGCCGCAAATAGGTATGTCAAGTGGCACCAAACTATGTCAAGTGTTCGCTGAAAACTTGCATTAAAATAGATAACAATTAACAAAATAGATATATATGTTGATATAGTGAAGGATAAAGTAGGAAATAGTTTGCCTCTAGTAGCTAAAAAGTAGGTGAAATTTTCTGTATAAATTTGCTTACCAATTGAAAATGACAGAATATAAATTTTGTGGAGAATGAAGAGGGCAATATTTCCCTCAGATAGACATATCAAGTGGCACCAAAAAAAGCAAAACTAGATAGATTTGAAGGCTTACTACAATAAGGCATCAAGAGGCATTTATAGCTTCAAAGGAATAATCACATTCATGGACTCATGGAGAGTATTTTGCCTAAAATGAGCTTATTTAAACTTATTTCGTATAGAAGGATTATTGAAAAAATATTCATATTTCAAGAACAAACTACCAATAAATCTGGCATCCAAGGAATAAAACTTGGAAAGGAAAACCTGTAAATGATAACATATTATAAGGAGATCTTACAGGACCAGGACACACACCGAAAAACTGTTCTTTTAATGGCAAAATAGCGTGATGTAAACAAGCATAAAATTCAAACAAGGATAAAAGTATTAAATGTTTTACCTTGATAATTTTAAAGTATAGAAACACAAAACAATGGTTATTTGTCACCCCGGAACCTTGGTAAGGCATTAGAAGACTTGGTAAAGACTTAACAGAAACTAGAAAGCAAGAAGGAACAGTGTATGAAGTGCTTTGCTGGTACTTCATATGAAACCGGCTATCCAGTTCTGACAAAAATTGGTCAATTTCTGGATGAATGCTGAGAAAATACTATGAACGTAGCGCGCGGCGCCATTTTTCTGGATGGTCGTTTTGACGGTTCAAATCGATCAGTCAAAACGACCAACTGTTGGTGAGAAATAGGGCCCTGGTTTGCAT
Organism: Beroe forskalii; assembly: GCA_011033025.1. Taxonomy (NCBI): domain Eukaryota; kingdom Metazoa; phylum Ctenophora; class Nuda; order Beroida; family Beroidae; genus Beroe; species Beroe forskalii. Next base: position 28,460 of record WFMF01000057.1, on the reverse strand, counting down.
TTTAAGTGTTTCACTATGTGGTCCCCGGTCCCCCTCAGTCAATGCTATAAGCAATCAAGTTCAACATATTAATGAAATGTAAATTTAAATGTAATAAATTGAATTTGCTAAACACGTATATCCCTGTCTGCGTTGCGCGGCGCGCTTCCTCAGAAGGGAAGCGCCGCGCGCGCACACACACCTTTGCGGGCTTAGGAAAAATTGAATGATTGAAATAAAATCAATATTTTGGTGATCAATATTTTGTTGCTCTCACCAGATCACTAGTTTTAAGCACGCAATTGCCCTAACCAGGACCCTGGTTACGCGCACGGAGTGCGCGGCGCGGCACCCCTGGTTAGGGGAAGCGCGCGACGCGACGACACCCCTGGTTAGGGGAAATGTTTTGGTGATCAACACTCTTTTACAGGTATGTCTCCCATATAAACGGCCGAAGGCGCGAAGGGGTCAGACATGACATTGCTGCGTTGCGCGGCGCGCTTCCTCAGGGTAGCGCGGCGCGCGTACGCACACCTATGCGGGTTCCCCTAACCAGGGGTTTAGCGCTTGCCGCGCCGCGCACTCTGTGCGCGTAACCAGGGCCCTGGTTAGGGCAACTATGCGGGCTTAGGAAGGTCAGACAACGTCTGACAAAATCGACGGGCGATGTCCGTCCCTTTCTTCTGACTTGTTGTTGGACAAGGCGCAAAGGCGCAAAGTGACGTCCAAATGTGGAACGTTGCGCCGCGCGCGCGAGGGTAGGGTAACATCCTACGACTGACAAAACGGCTCTGAGTGACGTCACAGATCTAAACGTCAATTTTTCTGTATCCTAAACCTAACCATAGCCCTAACCAAAACCCTAACCATAGCCCTAACCAAAACCCTAACAAATCCTGACCCTAAAGCGCTTTTAGTCCTTAAAGCGCTAGGTGCGCTTTAATTGTATTTTTTGAGTGACGTCATTGTCGACGGACGTTGCCCCGTCTATTTCTTCTGACTGGATGGCGAGGTTGCAAAGTGACGTCCAAATGTGGAACGTTGCGCCGCGCGCGAGGGTAGGGTAACATCCTACGACGTCATTGTCATAGATAATGTGTAATGAAGGCTTCCGTTTATATGGGAGACCAACCCCAGCCGCAAAGCTGATGAGAATCAGCGCTGCGCTGATTCTCGAGAGGGTCTGTCAACGTCAGCCAATTTGTGGATGGCCCCAAAGCGATAGTTTTTTTTTATATTGATGATTTATATTGATAACAAAAACGTAGAATTGATAAATAATTAAAAATTTATTAAACTTTCTTACAAGTACAACAGAAACACGTAATTCAACCTGTCGCAAAAATATAGTTTCACACTAAAAAGAGTGCAGATTTAACCTCATACTATGGTGTCCGAGAGTGGACACAAAAAAAATAAGTCGAAAAAAATAAGTTGAAAAAAATAAATCGAAAAAAAATAACTTGAAAAAAATAACTCGAAAAAAATAAGTCGAAAAAATAACTCGAAAAAAATAACTCGAAAAAAATAAGTTGAAAAAAATAAATCGAAAAAAATAACTCTAAAAAAATTCTCAGTTCACAGTTCAATATAGGAGACTCGCTTGCTAAACACATATCCTATTAGGATGTTACGCTACCCTCGCGCGCAGTGTTCCCCTAACCATACCAGGGGTTCCCCGGGTTCCCCTGCCGCGCCGCGCACTCCGTGCGCGTTACCAGGGTCCTGGTTAGGGCAACGCGCGGTGCAACGTTCCACATTTGGACGCGGTCACTATGCGCTATCGCCATCCAGTCAGAAGAAATTTAGAAATAAACGGACAACGTTCGTCGACAATGTCGACATAAATTCCTGTTCGCAGGGCGCGCTTCCCCATAGGAAAGCGCTTCTTTTAAATTTGTACCAATGGTGATTGCTGAAATGGAACCAATGGTGCACCTTATTTCCATTGGTACCATTGGCGATGGCCATTGGATGCCAATGGTACCATTTAAATAATTAAATGGAGCCAATGGCACCATTAAGAAGCGATATACTAAAGTCGATATCACCATTTGAGGGTAGAAGCACCAATGGCACCAATGGTGCCATTGGCGACCGCGACAATGGGTATCTCTCCCATATAAACGGCTCTGAGTGACGTCACAGATCTAAACGTCAATTTTTCTGTATTTGGACGCCCTCACTAAAACCAAACCTTAATCCCTAGTCCCTGAACCTAACAAATCAAATCAGAACCTGCACCGTGCGTCGACAGGTGCGCTTAATTATATTTTTCTGATGACGTCATTGTCATAGATAATGAAGGCTCCCGCACATGGGAGACACAATGATGCCATTGGTGAATGGCGGGTACCAATGGTGGGATTTCATTATACTATACCATTTGCGCACATTATAATTAAGCGCACCTAGCGCCATTGGTTAGGGTTCCAATGGTCCATTTAAATTCAGGGTTAGGATTAATGGCACCATTGTGCCGGTTTAGGATACAGAAAAATTGACGTTTAGTCTTGACGCCATTTATTTATTGGAGAGATACCCAATGGCGCCAATGGTACCAATGGAGATAGGGTGCACCATTGGTGCCATTTCAGCAATCACCATTGGTACCAATGGATATCCATTGTGCATTGGTGCCATTTAGTGGCACCATTGGCACCTATGGCGCCATTGGTGATATGTGCTACTCTGTATGGCATTCGCCTTTATCTTCCCTTTAGTTTTTCGAGTTATTTTTTTTTTTTTTCCGCGACACCCTGGTTAGAGGGCTTTTTTTCGCTTTATTTTTTCCGATTTATTTTAATTTTATTCGAGTTATTTTATTCGAGTTATTTTTTTCGAGTTATTTTTTCGATATATTTTTTTCGATATATTTTTTTCGATTTATTTTTTCGATTTATTTTTTTCGATTTATTTTTTTCGACTTATTTTTTTCGACTTATTTTTTTCGACTTATTTTTTTCGATTTATTTTTTTCGAGTTATTTTTTTCGACTTATTTTTTTCGAGTTATTTTTTTCGAGTTATTTTTTCGAGTTATTTTTTTCGAGTTATTTTTTTCGAGTTATTTTTTTCGAGTTATTTTTCGAGTTATTTTTTTCGAGTTATTTTTTTCGACTTATTTTTTTCGAGTTATTTTTTTCGAGTTATTTTTTCGAGTTATTTTTTTCGACTTATTTTTTCGACTTATTTTTTTCAACTTGTTTTTTTTGTCAGACGTTGTCTGACCCCTTAGCCTTCGGCGGGCGCGGGCAATGTCAGAAAAAGAGGCCCTTAAGTTTATAGTGTTTCTGAGTGATGTTTTTCTTAACAAGCGCCCTATTCTGCGCCGCGTGCATGTTTGAACTGCGCCAGTGCGCCGTCGTTTGTTCTTTTCTCGGCCGATGATAGACTCGTGAGAATCAGCGCCGCACTGGCGTCAGCGACTTACTCAAACAAGATAATCCTCTTCTGCGCGCGGCGCACGCGGCCGATCGGCGTTAGCACTTAGCACCTGGTTTGGTGAAGTCTGCGGGTCATACAACGTACGACAATCTTTCCGAAGCCCACATAGGTGTGCGTACGCGCGCAGCGCTTTCCTACGGGGAAGCTTCCCGTGCTCAATGCGAACTTCTGGTACGTCTCCCATGTAAACGGGAGCCTTCATTGTCTATGACAATGACGTCACTCAGAAAAATATAATTAAGCGCATCTAGCGCTTTAGAGGATAGAGTTAGGGTTTTGGTTAGGGTCAGGATTTGTTAGGTTCAGGGTAAGGATCAAGGTTAGGGTTTTGGTTAGGGTCACAGTTAGGTTTAGGATACAGAAAAATTGACCTTTAGATCTGTGACGTCACTCAGCCCCGTTTACATGGGAGAGATACCGAACTTCTTAAGCCCGCATAGGTGTGTGCCACACAGGGATATACGTGTTTAGCAAAATGCGAACAGGGGTATACGTGTTTAGCAAGCGAGTCTCCCATTTCCTAAGAGTAAGCCCGCATAGGTGTGTGTGTGGCAAGTCTCCCAATCCCATACTGAACTGTGAACTGTGAATTTATTTTTTTTTTTCGAGTTTTTTTCGATTTATTTTTTTCAACTTATTTTTTTCGAGTTATTTTTTTCGAGTTTTTTTTTTCGAGTTATTTTTTTCAAGTTATTTTTTTCGATTTATTTTTTTCGAGTTATTTTTTTCGAGTTATTTTTTTCGAGTTATTTTTTTCGAGTTATTTTTTTCAGCTTATTTTTTTCGACTTATTTTTTTTTGTGTCCACTCTCGGACACCATACCTCATCTAATTGTGAAGTTGATTTAAACTTAGAGTGCTGATTTTAAATCATTTAATCGGATTAAAATTTACTTATCAAGAAGATGTTGCAATGAGGGTCAGGTTCAGATTTCATCTTTTTTGTTCTTGATGTTGAAATTTAATAACAGCACAAACCGACCAGTACCAATAAGTATAACACAGGTTGAGGTATCGCGACATCAGAGAAATGGAATGCATTCTCAAATTTCCACAGAAGCCGCTTCTGTGGAAATGGCACTTCTGTCACAACTTGAAAATTTCGGAACGATTCTCGTTTCGACGTCCGATCCCGTCAACTGCCTTAACGAAGCTCATTATGGCAATAGTATTTACAACTGAAAACTGCATCAATCTCAGTTATTGTATTCGTACCAACTAAAAGTAAAATGACACATGATCTTCAAATTTATGGCTAGTGTCCCATATAACTCTATGCTCTTCATTATCTATGATAATGACGTCAGTCAGAAAAATATAGTTAAGCGCACCTAGCGCTTTAAGGACTTGGGTTAGGGTCACGATTAGGGTCAGGATTTGTTAGGGTTAGGGTTAGGATTAAAGTTAGGGTTTTGGTTAGGGTCATGGTTAGGTTTAGGATACAGAAAAATTGACCTTCAGGTCTGTGACGTCACTCAGCCGGGGTTACTGTAAAGCCATTAATTTTCGCGAGGCATTAATTTTCGCGAATTTATTTGGAAAAGAAAATCCGCGAAAATATCAGACGTGAAGTTGATTTTCAATTTTGGAGATAAATTTATATATCTGCGTTTTTCGAGTCCAATTCATTTGCCGTTAAGTATTCCCTCTTAAGTATTCGATAGATTGGTTTGTCATCAAGGCATTATTTTTCAACCCAAAGTGTGTCATTAGAAACATTAAGCCCTCAACTAAGATCTCAGTATCGTTTACAAATGACATGCTATAATGTCTGACAGACACACTTAAGTAAACATAGACGAACAAGACACCTCATTAAACCGGGCTTTTGCCTTTATACAATCACCGGCCATCAAGGTTTACAGCAATTAGCGAAAATGTTAAATGACCACGTACAAGCACTGGTTTATCTTCATATCAAGGGATATTGAAATGCGTGAAAATTAAAACCGTGAAATTAGTCTGATTTTAAAGAAACGCGAAAAATAGCACCCGCGAAAATATGTGGCTTTACAGTATATGGGACACATACCAAATTTATCTGCCCTGTGCGCGAGTGTTGAGAGCACGAAGGTTGAGCAGTCTGTCGAAGATAGATGGCCACGGCTGGGTTACGAATGAGCAACTTGGCCAACAGCCAAGCTGCGAGAACGAACAAGTTGTTCATTGTTGGAATTGGAGGCAACAAAGATTTTCAAAGCTATTAAATATGTCTCCTATCTCGTCAACTATTCCTCATCTGTGCTTCTTGGTAATTCAGCAGCGCTGAAAAGGAACCGTTATCATGACCGATCCGACGCAAATTGAAATAGGGCTGACTTTATCAGAATTATCATCGACCGTACAGTAAACATAAATTTCTCAAAAAGTTCTTGTATCACAGCGGCTCAGTTGAAATCTCACCTCTATTTTTTAACATGGCGTCTGTTTCGAGTGCCTTCTGGTGCTTCTCCGGATGGGCCGTCACGAGGTAGGCGAATGTGCCCATGAAGACGATGAGCGTTCCAAACTGTCCCAGGACCCTCTTCTGTAGGGCTTCAGCCAGCTTCAAGGAGTCTCCCTTACTCGCTGCTCTCATTCCTCGAGTGAGAAAGAAGGCAGTGGCACCCATGCCTGAAAAGGGAAGGTAGGATAAGTAGCGTAGTGAATATGAGGTTTCATATTGGAGGCGGTAAAATGGAATGATTTCTCATATACCTGAAATGATATAAAGGTGGAATGAGATGAAATTGGAATGAGGCGAAGGTGGAATGAGAGAATGAGATAAAGGTGGAATGTGATGAAGGTAACATGAGATGAAGGTGGAATGAATTTGGTAGGGCTTTATATTATAGTTGGCATTTTCCATTGATGAACCCTTCTGAGCCGTCTTCATCATAGATTTGAATAATAATTTCATGATACAGTATCATTATATCATGTGATATCAAACCACCATTATTTACGACCTAATTCCACCTACCGAATGCCATGAGGGGGTTCCTCACTAGGGTTGCAAAGACGCCAGGTTTCCTATCTTCCTCCTTCTTCCCATCACCGATCTTATCAAACAACTCTTCCAACTTCTCCACTCCTGAGGTAATGGAAGGTTTTTATTATCAGATTTAACATCTCATTAGACATTTAAATTAAGTTAGATCTAATGAACTTTTCAACAAGCATTTGAAAAATTCCAACGCCCATTACCATTTCCAATGTTGCTCAATAAGGTTGAGGAAATTGGGGGACAAATAAACAAGAGGTGCGGATTTCACTGATACTTCAATTTGGTTATAAACTGAGATGTTGATAAACCCAAAAGACACGATTTACCTGAATCACTCTCTAGGTCATCCTGGACGACTGGCGCAGCTGACATTTTACCCTACTCAAATTTGACATGATTTAGCAAATTGGGCATTTTTTAGTGGAAAAGTCAATTCACTGCACAATAGACATTTTAAAACTCACAGGGTTACAGTATCCATTATGATTTATCTTTACTGGATGAAAAGTTATTGTGTAATTTTGGCAATAAAATCGGTACATGGTAACGTAAAAATTGCAAAATACAAAGATTTATTTTATAAATACAGAAAATGAATCAGAATATGAAGCTTTCTTCCGGAAAATTCACATTAGTTAAAGTATCAACTTATCATACTGTACTTCTGAAACTGTACAAATAAATTAATGTTGCAGTCATATGAATGGTAAGGTCACATACGGAAACATGATATGCGCTTTAAGCATTATAAATTCTGCATAATCTCATCACCATTCGTGCCCGGCATCTCTGTAAATGCAATGTGCAGTAACTCTTTGATCCTCCTCAACAGTAACACGACTATCGTCTTACGAGAGAGTGAAGGCAAATGTCGCGACTCAACGCCTCATCAATAGACGCTCAGAGCAGCAGATGGCTGTCATGTTGAGCTATCTTCGTTGATGGTTATCTCTGAAACAGAATTGATGAATTGAAGAGGAGAAAACAGCGAAAGTGCATGGAGAGAATGCTATGAGCCGCTATCCTTTAACGTCTAAACAACACTAAACACGCTTGCCCCATATAATCGTTCCTATCAACCTACCAGTGATTAGATCGTGTTTGATCTGTTCATCGTAGCTCTTGCGCTTGTGCCTAATAGCGCCTATTACTATGAACGCTACAGTGACTGCTTGCGCTGCAGTGCGCCTCATTAGGGCGTTGTTAAACGCCATGTGCTCTCTGCCCATCAACTTAGCGCCTTTAGCGAGGTAGAACACTGTCACGCCCATACCTGAGTAGAAGAAAGAGTATAACCTATTTGAAAATGTGACATAAGTGCCAGTGATTTGAATATTGCAAAGAAACAGAAATATTTGGATACCCAGTAGTGTCATGTGGGCCATCATGAAAATTGATCAGTCATTATCCTTTCAAGCAAGGTTCAAAACCTGATACAGTATAGTAAGGTTCTGCGCGCGCGACTTTGAAATTTCAAAATGAGTCTCATTTCTCGAAGCGGGGAAACCTGTGTAACATTTAGTATGAGTACACAACATGGGATAGTGTGCTATACAAAAGTAAAAACCTCCAATCACAAGGAAATTATCTCTAACTGCCTTCCAGAACTTCGCTTTCATGGACCGATCCTGAGCGAATGTAATCTCGTCAAACAGCTCCGACAGCTCCTCTGAGAATACAATGACTTGAAAAGAAATGATTCAAGTCATCAAATAAATACAGGTCAAAGGGAGAGGAATATCAAGTAAAACAAAACCATTGAAAATATAGGTCATTCGAGTGACGACAGTAATATGAAAGTAACAGTCATTGAGATAAGAGTAGTATCGTCATCAGTAGTATCGCATGACGGAAACAGCAAAAAAACTTACGTTCATCGTCTTTCAAAGTCACCATTCTCAAATTTGAAAGGGGGCTAAGGTTTTATCTACAGCGAAAATCAAAATAAATAAAGAATTTATCAACCATCTTCAACCAATTTGTAATTGAACAGAAAAATCTGGGCAAATAAGTAATAACAATGCCTCAGTTAGAGAAACAAATCAGTTCACCAAACTTAAAATCAGAAATTCTGAATTCCCCATTCAATTTGAGCAAATCTTTCCCTTATCAGTTCATGTACCTAAGGTTTCATCTCATGGCATATCTGATATCCAGAGTAAGCCCCACATCCCTGCCCAGGCTGGAAATCCAGGAGATCAGGTACCTGAGTCCTGCCTCAGTGCCCCTACGGAGTCTGCTCCATTACCCTCATGGAGTCCTTATCCAGTGCCCCCATGGAGTCCTGATCCAGTGCCCCCATGGAGTCCTGATCCAGTACCCCAATGAAGTCCTGCTTCAGTGCACCCATGGAGTCCTGCTTCAGTGCCCCCATGGAGTCCTGCTCCAGGGCCCCCATGACCTGCTCAGTCCTGCAGGGGTGGAGCTGGAAAAAGGGGCGTGCCAGGAGGGGGTGGTCCACCTGCGTGATGTAGCTGAACCTGTTCTCCGGAGTAGCGGGGGACAGTGCCCAAACCTCCTCAACTGTCAGGAGCTGCCCCGTGACATGCCACGCGTTAAAGTGCAGCACTGGAACGTTATAGGCTGGCGAATAGGTCACGTGATACTCGAAGGTGACCAATGAGGAGCCAGCAGCCGAGGGTGGGGTTTCGTCTGAGTCGCTGTCGTCCAGTGATATGATGTCTTCTGCGTCATCTTCGTCCGGTGTGGCGACAGGTTGCTCGTTAGGAGATTCGTTTGAGTTGAGTTTTGTGGTGCTCCCCGAGAGTTCCGGAGGTTTGTGAGAGACAGGATTATCTGAAGAAATCTGGGCAGGAATCTTCGTTTTCTTCACCAAGAAGATGTCATCGCGATCCCTTCTTATTTCCCAGCCATCCCCTAGTTTATCCGATACTGCGACAAGCTCATGACATTGCTTCTTAAAGTCTTCCTCAGAGATACATCCGGTCATACAACTGGGAATTTCTTTGGTGTGCAATGTGATCCATATTAGTGAATGATGTTTACAATAATTGCAATCAAATATCTCAATCTCATTGATATGGATAATGAATAGGCAATAAATCTCGATTTAATAATCAATCTCTATTAATATCATCCATTTTTCGACATTAAAAGGCTATGGGTGCAATTAAACATTATCCAAGTATTCATCTTTAAATCACAGTCGAAAAGGGGAAAATTTAGTTCATATCGTTGCCGAAAAATTTATCTACAACGGATTATTTTCCAAATTCTATCATCTTATCTGAAAAGATATAATCTGAATATATCATAAAAAGTATGCACCAAAAATAAATTTTTCTTACTGTACAATACAAACCAACAAACATACAAATAAATTTCAATGAGTCGATGCAATCGGGTCACTTGACTGCATTTCAATCTAAAACAAAATGAATTCTAGTCTCATCAAGAGGATCACTTATAGCTTTCTAGCAAAAAACCGTCCATTTTCTACATATAACGAACGTTTTTCACTTATACAACAATAAAATCAAATGGAGCATCTAATTGGGGGTCACGACATACTCCACAACCAGAAAGCTATGAAGTTGGGAATGAAATAAACTCCATTCAATGAAGTTTAATAAATGAAAAAGACCACACCTCTCAGATCAGAAGTAGTCCGCCTCAAAGACCAGCTTATCGCACTGTATCTCAGAAGTAGTCCGCCTCAAAGACCAGCTTATCGTACGCCATCTTCTCCTTATTCCGCTGACTGACGCCCACACTTCCATCATCCTCCAAGTGCTCCCTGTTGAGACGGGGCACGAATGGGGCCTGCAGGACCACTCTCTGCTCGGGGGTAAGCTCCTTGGCGAGGTTCTCATTCTTCTCCAGGTAGCCCCGTCCGTAGGCGAAGTTAGCAGGACAGTAGCGGTAGAAGAGAGTGCGGCGTGTGTCTGTGGAGCCGTGCCATGGCATGGCCCCGTGGGTGGCTGCTTCTGTGAACAGCAGCACATCTCCTGGGAGGATGGGGATAGAGCGTTACTTTAATCACTTATTCATTTAGTTACCAAAAATACTAATAATATATGTGAGTCGTCATTGTTATTTTGAGTGGCAAGTCAGGAAAGCAGCAGCAGATCCACACTTTGTTTCATTTTACAACGTCCCATTTCTACATCCCCTACAAACCCTGACCTGGGTTGAGCAAGGGATTGACGAGGTAGTGGTTCTGTGTCAGCTCATCACACTCCGCAAGGCTAGCAGGGATGGGGAAGTTGGCTTTGTGGGATCCAGGGATTATAACGAATCCCCCGTCCCCGGGTTTTGTGGTGTCAAGAGGGATTGCCACGTTGAGGAGATTGCAGCTTATCTTACCATACCTGGTCAAGGATAGAATTGAGAAGGGCGAAGTGTTAGAGATTACAGTTTAGGGGATGTAAATATCAGCGAAAATCGTTTGTAGAGTCAAAGAAAAGTTAGATTTAGTCGATATCGAACAGGAAAAGTGTTCAGAGAGGTATCATTAAAATGAAATAAAAAAGTTTTGATAGAGGAAGACAATAGCAATTATATCCCTTATCTTAAAATCCAATACCAATACCATAGCAAAGGTTGAATGCGTGGTTTTTTAGTACCTACAATCATAACTCAAATCGGTCATCCACTCTCCGTTTTCATCCACGTTTCCACCGTGCAAATCAAAACCCTCGGCGTTTTGGTGCTGGATTATTGCCAATGGAAGGTGATCCAACCTAAAAGGGGGATCGTTACTGAAATACTGAAGCCTGCCTCTTTCTGTTACTCGCTTTGCTTTGATTAGCCCTTTCCAGTGCAGTGAATGAGAATCCAAAATCATGCCATTCAAAGATTTTAATTTTAGAATATATTCATGGGTGACTATTCAGAAAACATAACTCACCGGTAACCCTTGCCACATAGCTCATTGAGGAAAGGCACGACGTGTGGGATTGCCAGGAACCTCCTGAACACCTCACAGTGAGGCTTCTCCCACTGCAGCATGTTCCCGCAATCCAGCCTCCCCTTCACTCCGTCCCCTTCAAACTCCTTGAGTCTCGAGTTACGTAACCCACCAGTTCGCTCGTGGAACCTGAGATGGAAAGGTGAAATTGGAACCATCTGGCAATTTAAAGTTGAAATGCCTCTTGAAATTCAATAGAAGTTGAAATACTTGCCTATGCTTTTGTGTGGCTGCATAGAAAAAGAATACACAGATCAACAATATTACGAGGAAAATGCAAATGCATAACAAATACATAGTGCATGGTTTGAGATTACCTGGCCATGTTAGCTGAGATAGCCTCAGAGGCTGCTGATATTTCGGAGGAGGGGATGATATTCCTGAGAATAAGGAACCCCCGGAGATCGAACAGGTAACGCTGCTGGGCGGTTATCCCTGACATTTCCTATGGGGAGGGTGGATGGTTTATCCGTAATTATGAGTAGAGTGGTTCAGTTTGGGGGGGAGGTATAAAAGAGACATGGGGGTGCATTCTTTGATAATTACTTGATATGAGATGAACAAATCGCAATTCTACTTCTTATGACGGAAAAGTGAATAACCATTGGTTAATTATTAACCAAGGCATCTAAGCATCTAAATTGATAATCTATTTCGGAACCAGGAAATGAAAATAGGAATTTGAATAATGAATATAATTAACATTATCATTTCAAAGAGATAATTATTTCATAATGTTAAAAAGATAAAACCAAGCTCATTCTAGAAATATTATATGTTTCTTACATAACGTCATAACAAATATTGTATCAAATAGCTTTATTCTAAGATTAAAATCTAATTCAAAAAAGAACCTTCATGCAGTTGGCAGTTGCCATATTGGTTTCATAGTGTAATAGAGTTCTCATGAAACCTGAAACCAACTACATCAAAACCTTTTACTTATGTATTCACAAACAATAAGTTTGTGTCTCGAAAGTTCATAAATTGCAAAAAAAATACTTAAATATCATCAACATTTCAAATTATCACGTATTTTTCCACTTTCCCCGCTCTGAACTGCCGTAACCTCTGACAGTGCCTCAGAATCGGTACTATCTTGGTAAAGTTGTGGACAACCTGGACGCTGGAAGCAAAGTCCTTGATGTCCTGGGTCTCAAACCACACCTTATCCTGCGTCTCCTTGGTCTCCACTGAGTCTGTCATCCGGTTGAACTTCTTCATGTTCTCCGAGGACAGCTTGTTGAGAGGAGTGTCGATTATCTTGTACTTCTGAGCCGCGCACGAGTTGATCTCGTCGATTAACGAGTTGATTTGCTCGTACTTCACTCGTCCCAACATGTACTTAGGCAGCGATTTGAACTCATCGATCGTTAGATAATCGATAACGGGAACGACAGTTGTCTTGGCGAGCTTTGATTTCTTGTTTTTGGACAGGAGTTTGGAAGGGTCGCACCTCTTGAGCACCCTGCGAGGCGGGGGCATGGCGGCCTTATCCTCCTCCACCGGCTCAGGCTCAGCAAACTGCACATTCCCCCTCTTCCTAACCCCGCTCTTATCCTCAGTGCTCTCCTCTGCCTTGGTGGACTCTGCCGTGTTGTTGTTGTTCGGCATGTGAGGAGGAACATTCTCTTCCTGCTCCTTCAACCTGTCCCTGATGAGGCGCAGCCGAGCCACATCCACCTTGCCACGCTCCACCTCATGCTGGAGACGGTGCTTCTCTCGCTCCAAACTGCTCACTCGCTTCCGGATAGCTCCTAACCCGGAAGTGATCTCGTTTAGCAGGACCCGGTCCTCGTCGGAAACTGCCGAGGCGTCGGAGTACCGCGCAAAAAGGGCCGCGAGGGTCCGGGCTTCCGTGCTCCGGTCTCGGAGGAATTGGGGCAGGTCGGAGAGAGGTGTATCCAGGGTGCCGGGGGCATCGGAGGATGTGGTGGGTGGGTCGGACTCAGTCATCAGTGCAGCGACAATTGTGACATCCTGGATTTGTGAAATGGTTATTATATTCAAGGACACTTAATGTCATAAGTCAAGGACGAAACTCACAAATTGTCACAAATTATATATGTCTTATGTCTATTAAATCTTTAAATTAAAAAATAGGAATGATTTTTTGCCGAAACTTTGCCGAATCCAAGTGTTATTAATCAGCACGGTAATCAGCATTAAATTGGATTTTTGGCTAATTTATGCTTGGATTGTACAGATATTAGTTATGAGCAAGTGAAAACAACCCACAAAATGAGTGTAAGCATTCAAATATGTAACTTTCATTATAAATCCGTATCAACTAAACATTAATAAACTAATCTCATTGTGTTTGGCGTGATGTTACATTATAACAGGAACATAAGCAGATGGTTTTGCTTATCATTATAGTTTACAAAAATATTTGCAAAACTATTATGCTGCAAAGGATTAAGCCGTCGTTGGTCACGTCAAAACTTACTTACTTATGAACAAGTCCATATTAACGGAGGAAATACGTCATTCTAGATACCTGACATGAGAGATGGATCATGCGAATTTTCCCTATAACTTGAATGTTGTGGAATATTGTTAACGCCTGTTCGGCCAGCAAACAGTTCAAGTATTGATATAGAATATGATTTGCCAATAAGCGGCCTAGTATACGCTTCGTGAAGTACCGAGAAAATAATGAAATTTTTATACAAACTTGAAACTTTTCGGTATGAAATAAAATAATTAGAATTGAGTCCACATCCGCTACTAAATTACAAAGATAGAAATTATAATACTCATCAGTAATCGCCGTTCCAGTTCTTCTGGACTGCTATCCAAACGGAAAAGAGGAGGGTAATAAAATGTAAAAAGCATACGACATAGAGGGGAGTAGGAGTTCCACTTTACACGAGCTTCTTAGCCTCAAAGAATCCCTTGAGATGGCGCATCTGCCACGCCCCCACGAGGAGCAGGATGGTGGTTTGGGCCACAGCCCACCACAACACTCGGTTGTTGGTAGTGTCGGAGGTGAAACGGAATCTTTCCTCGCGGGTCCGCTGGGTCGTAGGGTTACAAACAGTAAATGAGGCGAGTTATGGGAAAGGTCGGAAATTATATCAAATGTATAGCATATTATTGTAATATTACGGTAACAAAATTACAACTGATGTAAACTTCATAACAAGGGGGAGGGGGGGGGGGGTAAAATCGGAGTTCTTCCTTCCCTTCTTGATTAAAAATTATATTAAGAGCCCAAAATCAAGGTTTCAAGGATGAGATGGGGTAGTGCGATGGTAGTTGCAATTGATTTTAGGAGAACACACACGTCGCACGAACAGTAACCTCGCAGAGATCCATCATTTCACTTATCAAAGTATTAACATTCTCCTAAATATCTTTGAAGAAATGTGAACCATTCAATTCTGATAATTAATGCTGATGACATGCTAACAAAACAAGACTTTTCTATGTGGAAGATCTTAATACACTATTAAATCTCAATAATATTAATTTTTTAATTAGACAATATACCAATATATGTAAATTTCTAAGCTATTGCCAAGGTTATTTTAATTCCTCATTATTCATTACCCTACACTGAACTCAATTGATTATTACGAGCGTATATTATCACTTGACACTTAACATTGAACAATGCTCGGGTTGTTTTCACTTACTTTACACAACTTGCTCTAGTCCTCACTTTGTTACGTGTGGCCATGTTCTCATTAATATTCCAGAGTAGCGTCTTACACTCACAAACTCGATTATAGGCCGTTATATTTGTCTAGTTTTCCGTGAAAAGTCTGCAGCTCCAGTAAAATTTCAAGAAGATGAGGCCACTGCGTAGGCTTAACAAATTGACAATGATTTCTTTCATCCTCATTGTCGTTTTGCTGACATGGTTTTGGCTATTCCCGCGCCTTGTGGATATGCAGAGACTTTCTATTGCAAGAAAGGATTTCTCAGGAGCTCAACTTGAACAGTCACAGCGGCAATCTGCAAAGCCTCGACAGCAGGAAGATAAGCATAGTCCTAGTTCCCTGAATGGCGAAGAAAGAGCTGAGTTGGTTGCAGAAAGATGCAAGATTCACGCTTCCCGTATTCCGTGCACTTACAAAACGCGGCCACCCGCTAACCGAATGTTGCTCCTCCCCAGCAAGAAATTCTTGATTTGCACCGTTGGTAAAGCAGGGTCATCTAACTGGCGGACATTGCTCTTACTGCTACGAGGGGTCATCACACCAGACGAAGCTGAAGTTTTAGCGAACCCGAACAAGCCTGAATTCTGGAGAGATAACGGAACTCTTACTCGAGTGAAGGAACGCGGGTACGATGAACTTTCGAGGCAAATAACAGAAGAATACTACCGGATAACCTTTGTAAGGGACCCTCTTTCACGATTGTTGTCAGCGTACAGAGACAAATTCACCGGGAATTCCACACAGGAAGCGTTCCGGATATACCGGACATCGCGCAGTAAGGAAGCGTGCGGAGCTCTACAACGACTGGTAACCGAAAAACCGGATGAGTATATCGTACCTGACGAGATATACTCCTACATCTCGAATGAGATCGAGGAGAACTGCAGTGTTGAGGGACAAGATGATCGCATTTCACTCGGCATGCTGCTGGTTCTTCAGATATTCATGCCGCAAGATTATGGCAGTGCAAATCTCAGGGATACAATTGTCAATACCCATTTTTTGAGTATGTTAAGTTTATGTGATCATTGTCGGGAAAAGTACGACTTCATTGGAACCCTAGAAACTATGGACAGTGATTATAGTTTTCTCAGAGAAAAACTAAATCTAGAGATTGACTTGCCAAGCATCCAAAGCACGCAGGAGGCTGTGGCAAGTAAAGCAGAAGTGGATGAAATGTGGGTTAGTATTCCTCCGATGTTGAAGGAATATGTTATGTACTATCTAAAGGGTGATGCCCTTATGTTCGGCTATGAAGGATATGATACTGGCATAACTGAAGACATGTTTCCAGATCATTTTGAAGAACAAGTTCAGTGCAAAATACCAGCGTGAATCAAGGAATTTTTCCTTACCGCATAACACTTTTCCTTGTTATATTTTGCCTCGACATATGGGTTATCGGTTAGGGTTATGGTTAGGTTACAACTAAGGCGTTGGGTATGGCAAGAGTTGCAGTAGGATCATCAAAGATGAAGTGTTGAATCTTAAGTTCGACGAACTCAAAAACTGTCACCAATTAAATACGTCTATTACATCTTTAGATTCAAAAACTAGGAATGATTTTTGCTGAAACTTAGTAGTCATCAAGGTAATCAGTATTAAATTTGGTTTTTTGGCAAATTTATTCTTGGGATTCTTAGATTGTATAGATATTAGTAATTTGAGCAAGTTAAAACAACCCACGCAAGTGTAAGCATTCAAATATGTAACTTTCATTATAAATCCGTATCAACTAAACATTAATAAACTAATCTCATTGTGTTTGGCGTGATGTTACATTATAACAGGAACATAAGCAGATGGTTTTGCTTATCATTATAACAAGAGGAATTTATTATAGGTCACAAAAAAATATTTGCAAAAACTATTGTGCTGCAGAGATATAAGCCTTCGTAGTTAAAACTTACTTGCATATGAAAAAGAACATAATTACGAAGGAAATACATCATTTCTAGATACCTTACATGAGAGATGGACAATAAGGATTTTTCCTATAACTTGAATGTTGTGGAATATTGTTATTTGTTAACGCCTGTTCGGCCAGCAAACAGTTCAAGTATTGATATAGAATATGATTTGCCAATAAGCGGCCTAGTTTTGTGAAGTACCGAGGGAATTGTGAATTTTTATACAAACTTGAAACTTTTCGGTATGAAATAAAATAATTAGAATTGAGTCCACATCCGCTACTAAATTACAAAGATAGAAATTATAATACTCATCAGTAATCGCCGTTCCAGTTCTTCTGGACTGCTATCCAAACGGAAAAGAGGAGGGTAATAAAATGTAAAAAGCATACGACATAGAGGGGAGTAGGAGTTCCACTTTACACGAGCTTCTTAGCCTCAAAGAATCCCTTGAGATGGCGCATCTGCCACGCCCCCACGAGGAGCAGGATGGTGGTTTGGGCCACAGCCCACCACAACACTCGGTTGTTGGTAGTGTCGGAGGTGAAACGGAATCTTTCCTCGCGGGTCCGCTGGGTCAAAGGGTTACAAACAGTTGATGAGGCGAGTTATGGGAAGGGTCGGAAAATATATCAATTATATATTGTATATTATTGTAAAGTTATGGTAAAAAAATTACAACTAATGTAAACTTCATAACAAGGGGCAGGGGGGTAAAATCGGAGTACGTCCTTCCCTTTTTGATTAAAAATTATACTAGAAGGCCCGTTGGGCCTTCTGGGTCACAGGACACCCGACCCTTTCAATGCTGGCTACAGGGCACCACCATGCCAGCATATAATTGCCCTAGTCAGGACCCTGGTTTCTTAGACTTGAAAAATTGAAAAAATGGACATTAAAGTACGCAGTATTTTCAAAATTCATGAGCCACAACGCAAGTTTAATAAATAATAATATTGAATTATGAAAATTAATGACAAAACAATTGAAACGTATGAAATTGGAATAAAATGAACAATTGCAGTTTTTAAGTTTGGAAGTGTCAAATGTGATATCTTACACTAAGTTAGTCATTGATGCAATTTTTTGTTACTGGGGTGGGGGTGCAACGTAACGAAATTACGAAATATTCACATAAGGGCTTTGAAAATAAATGAAAATATAGACCAAATTTTACGATTGCATATCAACCCTCGGAACAAACAGCTGTTAAATAAGAAGAACTCAAAAATAATGTTTTTTAATCTTAAGTTCAGATTAGAGAATAGATGGGCAACAAATTTGAATCCGAGCTCATTAAAATCAAAATTGTTTGCATTTTTATCTTTTCATAACCCACTTCTAGCTTCAGTAAATAATTGAATTCATCATTCCGTCGAATTCTCGCAGCAAACCATCGAATTGTTTTCTTGAAAGAATTACCGCTAATTTTCATAATGGAACAACTCTTACCATTTCTCCTACGACGGTGATAAGTTAGTCTTCGGTTAAAAACTTTTTACCGAACTCGAAAATTCTATTGGGAACGTATAAATTATGAATTTCAACAGTGGAAACGTTTCCAAAATATACAACAACGAAATGGCAGATTCTTCGTGAAAATGCACGTGCAGTTTTGCGCGCGCTAAACATGTATCCATAGCAACGCGCTCAACTGGTGAATCAAATCTAAAACTCGATCATTTTTCTCGCGACCCTTTTTCCAACTTTGAGCGTTAACCACAAAAAAAAAAAAAAAAAATCTAAAGCCTTTACTCAAAAAGAAGAATGTAGCAATACGAAGACACCTTTTTCTACCACCCTGCAAAAAATCGCGGTTTTTCAACTCCTAGTTTGTCAGATTTTCTGGGAGAGCGGAGGCTCCTACTTATAACTACCTCTCTCGATTATAATAATAGATTAGGAGCTCAAAATCAAGGCTTCAAGGATGAGATGGGGTAGTGCGATGGAAGTTGCAATTGTTTTTAGGAGAACACACACGTCACACGAACAGTAGCCTCGCAGAGATCCATCATTTCACTAAGTTCCATTCTCCTTCCATAAATATCTTTGAAGAAGTGTGAACCATTCAATTCTGATAATTAATGCTGATGACATGCTAAACAAGACTTTTCTATGTGGAAGATCTTAATACTCTATTAAATCTCAATAATATTAATTTTTTAATTAGACAATATACCAATATATGTAAATTTTTTAGCTATTGCCAAGGTTATTTTAATTCCTCATTCTTCATTAACCTACACCGATTTCCATTGATTATTACAAACGTATATTATCACTTGTCACTTAACATTGAACAATGCTCGGGTTGTTTTCACTAACTTTACACAACTTGCTCTAGTCCTCACTTTGTTACGTGTGGCCATGTTCTCATTAATATTCCAGAGTAGCGTCTTACACTCACAAACTCGATAATAGGCCGTTATATTTGTCTAGTTTTCCGTGAAAAGTCTGCAGCTTCAGTAAAATTTCAAAAAGATGAGGCCACTTCGTAGGCTTAACAAATTGACATTGTTTTCTTTCATCCTCATTGTTGTTTTGCTTACATGGTTTTGGCTATTCCCGCGCCTTGTGGATATGCAGAGACTTTCTATTGCAAGAAAGGATTTCTCAGGAGCTCAGCTTGAACAGTCACAGCAGCAATCTGCAAAGCCTCAACAGCAGGAAGATAAGCATAGTCCTAGTTCCCTGACTGGCGAACAAAGAGCTGAGTTGGTCGCAGAAAGATGCAAGATGCACGCTTCCCGAATTCCGTGCACCTACAAAACGCGGCCAGTCGCTAACCGAATGTTGCTCCTCTCCAGCAAGAAATTCTTGATTTGTACTGTTGGTAAAGCAGGATCTTCTAACTGGCGGACATTGCTCTTACTGCTACGAGGGGTCATCACACCAGAGGAAGCTGAAGTCTTAGCGAACCCGAACAAGCCTGAATTCTGGAGAGATAACGGAACTCTAACTCGTGTGAAGGAACGCGGGTACGACGAACTTGGGAGGCAAATAACAGAGGAATACTACCGGATAACCTTTGTAAGGGACCCTCTTTCACGATTGTTGTCAGCGTACAGAGACAAGTTCACTGGGAATTCCACACAGGAAGCGTTCCGGATATACCGCACATCGCGCAGTAAGGAAGCGTGCGGAGCTCTACAACGACTGGTAACCGAAAAACCGGATGAGTATCTGGTTCCTGACGAGATATACTCCTACATCTCGGGTGAACTTGAGGAGAACTGCAATGTTGAGGGACAAGACGATCGCATTTCACTCGGCATGCTGCTGGTTCTTCAGATATTCATGCCGCAAGACTATGGCAGTGAAAATCTCAGGGATACAATTGTCAATACCCATTTTGTGAGCATGTTAAGTTTGTGTGATCATTGTCGGGAAAAGTACGACTTCATTGGAACCCTAGAAACTATGGACAGTGATTATAGTTTTCTCAGAGAAAAACTAAATCTAGAGATTGACTTACCAAGCATCCAAAGCACGCAGGAGGCTGTGGCAAGTAAAGCAGAAGTGGATGAAATGTGGGTTAGGATTCCTCCGATGTTGAAGGAATATGTTATGTACTATCTAAAGGGTGATGCCCTTATGTTCGGCTATGAAGGATATGATACTGGCATAACTGAAGACATGTTTCCAGATCATTTTGAAGAACAAGTTCAGTGCAAAATACCAGCGTGAATCAAGGAATTTTTCCTTACCGCATAACACTTTTTCTTGTTATATTTTACCTCGACACATGGGTATTGGTAAGGGTTATTGGTTAGGGTTATGGTTAGGTTACAATTAAGGCGTTGGGTATGGCAAGGGTTGCAGATGGATCAGCAAAGATTAAGTGTTATGAATGCTTAACTTCGTGAGGTCACAAGTCGCATATAACCGCATGCACATGGCTTGATAATTACGCTGTATAGTTTTCCTTCAAACTGTTGTTTTGCTTCTTCTCAATCTCGTTTTACTGATGGCCGATGGGAAAATGGGAAATAGGTTTAACAAATAATTTGAGCCAAAGCGGGGGTAAAGGTCTGAAATTTGTTGTTAACATAAGGGCTGACCAAAAATTTCCAGCAGTAAACTTTGGGCTACTCCTCTAGTTGGGTTTGGTGCCTGAGCACACAAAAATCAGAGGCTATGAGCGGTGCAATATCGTAATTACTACAATCTGTTGGAAAAATGGGAAGGGTGATTGATGTAATGATCTGAGCATTATATCTTTTCCATAATGATGAAAAATACTCTCATGAAGAAAAGGAGTGCAATTCTAGCCGACCAATGCATGCCGATTGCTGAGTGTTGACGTGTAATCCAAATAATTTGATCAAATATCCGTAAAGCGACACCGCGCGTTATTGTTCGTGCGTGCAATTCTATTCAAAACAATGACTGGGCGCCATACGCAAACTAACGCCATTTCACGGTACAAATCCCATTGCCACAGGTGTCACCTCGCGGGTCCTCTGGTAGTTTTGTTCCTTCGTGATTTGCTCCACTTGTTCCAGAAGTTGTCGGACTCGGAGTTGCAGCTCGCTCAGCTTCTCCTTAGCTTGGATTTGCTTGTAGTCGTTAGCGTGCTCACCCACATCGATACTCAGATGTACACGCTGAAATTACAACTGATTAGTTGACGCTGATGAAAATTGAGAGAACCAAAAGACTTATATTTGCCTATATTTACAGTCCATAGATATTGGGTTGAGTGAAGCAAAAAAGATTGTAAGATTTTTGGAAAATCTAAAAAAGGGAAACAACTCCGACCATATAACTAAATCAACCTAAGTGTACTGAGTACTGACCAGTCTAAGTCCGCCACTGAACCAACGGGTAGAGTTAGGGCTGATACAGATGTAGTGCTCGCCAGGGGTGTGCGTGGTAAACACGAACTTGCCCTCGTTGGTGTAGTACTTAGACAGGATGACCTTACTGTCAGGGTCCTTGATGTCAACGTGCATTCCAATGCCGTCCTTATTCTGGAACTGCTCTGTCTTCTCGTCATACACCTCTACCTTGTACTTACCTGCAGGGCGTTTGGGTGATGAGGCAGCGGGAAAATCTGTTAAATACGCGAGAAAAAGGATAGATCTTTAGAAAAAGCATTTAAGATTATGTGTATGATAGTCGAGCACATTCCAGAAAATCAGAGAACTTTGAGAAATAGCCAGATCCAGTCACGAATCTTTTTACATTTTTATACTTCTCAGATGTATATACTGCATAATGTATTAAAAACTTTTCTAAACTACAGTAAAATCATGCTTTTTTATCGAATGGGATTTAATCAGATGAAAAAAGCAAAATAAAAACTTTTAACATTCTTCATGTGAAAGTAGAGGAGGAAATGCTGTTTCCAGTGAGAGGAACTAACCACACTACTGCAATCATGGTCCTCACTACTGTAACACTTAACGTCTGTTTCCACATGAAAGTCAGAATGGGGGAGTTAATTAGGGACAACCAGACTACAGACACATACCAGAACCAGGCTAAAGGACAACCCTGACATAGCCATCACTACTCAAATAGTTAATTTAATTAGTGACAGCTTGACAGGCAATAAGAATAATTGTGATTTGGGCAGCTATTTGATTCATGTTAAGTGGTTAAGTAGACTTTATAGGTTACTTCGAAATTTAAGAATGTCTTGTATCGAACAAAGTTTGAATTGTTTTGGTCTGCATTTGTGCTCAAAATCAATAAAAGTCAAAAAATAAAACTCAGCGCATTATCAATTAACATTAAACATGATAAACTTAACCCAAGTAACCTTATGACAAAACTACCCAGGTTATGCACTGATAATTCATCAAAACAATGTATACATCTTCCAACAACTACAATAGTCAACTATTCAAACTATGTGAATTACTCAAAACGTAAATTTCATGAAATTACAATTAAATTATCATCTATGTCCTGCTGTAAAATATCTAGCAAGGACTGTAAACTCCAATGTATACCAATGTATTCATGCCGGAAGAGAAATGTATTAATTACTTGTAACTTAATCATAATAGCTTTAGTTATCAAATTCAATATTAGGAACTGTATCAATTCCAATTCACCAATCACTGCACTAAATCCTTAAGGCACAACGTTCCATGATACAATATTGACCAGCAATAGTACACGTATGATATCGGTACCTCTGCAGTAATCACTAAACAACACAAATATACATAAGTATACACTATGCAACATACATATTAAACGCACAATTTACATGTGCTATTAAATATCAAAATACGAATATAAACACACAGTATGTACGAAACACTAACAACAAAATGAACACTTTGCACACTCTAAGTTCTAACAAGCACTGCTCACAGAATCGACTATATGATCAATGAAAACACGTTACAGTGCAAGTGGTACGGTAGTTCACAGCTGTTGAGAAAATGTTGACTCTGGGTACTGACAGAAACCAAAATTCAACTTCCACATTGGTACACACCACTCCATTTTATTTCCACACAACTACTTTACGGAACACAGCATTTAGCTACATTGGTAAAACACATAATTAAATCTATTCGGGTATTTTAGGGTGGAGTATAACGGAAGTGTACTCCGTGTTAGAGAGCAGCCTCATGGGTGCCCCGTAGAACCTCAGACCCCGTGACACGTACACATGAGTGTCGGGTGCAGGGTTGTAGAGACCCGCGAAGAAAGGGTTGGTTAGGTAGGCTACGATGTGACACGGGAAGAACTGCCCTCCATGGGTGTGACCTGTGGGGGGACATGTTATAGGGGAAATACTAGAACATGGAGAAAGGGGCTTCAAATCACAAACAGATTCCTTTACTCAAACATAGTGCGATATCAGAGTTCATGTATGAAAAAGATATCCAAATTATGGGTTAAATTAATTTGCATATATTAAAACATAGGGGGAAATTACAGAACAAACTTTGGCAAACTTTGGCAAACACTTCCACTTTTTTGAGTTTGCCAAAAAAAAGTGTTAAAAGTTGCCATAATTGCCAAAGTTACAAATTTTAAGTTTGCCAAAATACTCAAAATTTTGAAATTTCTGATTTGTTGTCCACAGTGCATAGGACATGTGCATTAGGTGTAACAGAATTTCCGACTTTGACACTAAAAATGCCTAATTTCATACAGCCTAGAGGCATAGAAAACAAAATCAAAAATTTTGGAAAAATATTTTTGGGACTCGCCAGGAGGCAAAAACTTTTTGCCTGTTAATCATAAAGCAAATTGCCGTGCTATAACTTGGAAACTACTTGTCTATGTCTTCTCGTCGTATTTCATCATTTTTCTGAGTAAAAAATAGAATTGTCGTCAAAAGAATTATGCTTCCATCCATTCAGGGGCTGATATGGCCGATTTTCGTATGCCCATATATGGTAAATGACCATATGGGCATAACTAACGCCTAATAACTTTTTAACCATAAGAGATAGCAACGAAATTTTTGCTTTTGTATACTAAGTCATACCCAAAGAACACGGTTTGGTGATCGAATTGTTTCTAAGTCATCAGAAGTGGCCGAATGGCAATATGGTAATTGTGACGTCATCAAAGGTGCCATATGTTGCCTGGCCACTTCTGATGACTTAAAAAACAATTCTGATCACCGCAAACAGGCCTTTGGCAGACTTAGATAAAAAAGCAGAAATTTCGTTGCTCTTTTGGTTAAAAGTTATTAGGCGTTGAGTATGCCCATATGGTCATTTACCATATAAGGGCATACGAAATCGGCCATATCTCAGCCCCTGAATGAGATAGAAGCATAATTCTTTGACCTATACCTGTTTTCTTACTCTGTAGAAAACGATGAACACGACTAAAAGAGGCATAGACCAAGTAGTTTCCAAGTTATAGTACCTGGGCAATTTGCGCTGATTAACAGGCAAAGTTTTTGCCTCCTGGCGAGTCCTTAAAAAATATTTTTTCCAAAAATTCTTTATTTTGGTTTTCTTATGCCCTAGGCTGTATGGAAAGTGCCCTAGCATATTGAGCGCACAAAGTCGGAAATTCTGTTACACCCTAATGTGCATAATAGTTTTCTAAGAAGCTGAATCGATTTTCAATGATTAATTTTTCATTTAGACCTTCCTTCGGAGGCTTTACGATCTGTACCTTAACCTTTCCCCTTTCAAAAGGTATCCTGTGGCTGAAAGACCAGGTTTAGAAATTTTCAGAAACATCTTGGTTCGAGAAAATAGATGTTTATAATTCCCAGACAATAGACATGTATCTTCTATCTACTTATCTCTAACCAGTTCATTAGATAACGTGTCTTCGACAAAATGGTACCACAGGAACATGACCACAATTAACCTCCATTAGCATCCATGGAGGGTGAGTGGAGGCTAAGTGGAGGCTAAGCCTCCACGGAAACTGAAATATAACATTTTCGTGGAGGCTGAAGCTTTAATATGGTGGCTATTTGGAGGCTGACAGAGCCCATATCAATCAGCCTTCATACAACAAAATTTCTTGCTGAAGCTGGTAAAATGTACCTAATTTGAAAAACAATTTATAATATAGATTCAAATTTTCAGACAGATCCAACTATCACTCAGCCTCCACTAAGCCTCCACCAGGCTCCACTCAGCCTCCACTAGGCTCTACTCAGCCAGCACTCAGCCTCCACTAGGCTCTACTCAGCCTCTACTACTCTACTAGAGTACTAGGCTCTACTCAGCCCACTAGGCTCACACACAGCCTCTACTAGGCTCCACACAGCCTCACTAGGGCTCATACAGTCTCCACCAGGCACCACCCGCCTTCACTAGGCTCCACTCCCAGCCTCAACTAGGCTCTACTCAGTCACCACTCAGCCTCCACTAGGCTCCACACAGCTTCCACTAGACTCCACTCAAGCACTCAGCTTCCACTAGGCTCCACTCAGCCTCCACTAGGTACTACTCAGCCTCCACTAGGCTCCACAGAGCCTCCACTAGGCTCCACTCAGCCTCTACTAGGGTCCACTCATTCAATCAGCCTCTACTGGGCTCCACACAGCCTCCACTTCTAGTGAACGCTGAGTGGAGCCTCGTGGAGAGTGAGTGGATCCTAATGAAGACTGTGTGGAGCCTAGTTGAGGCTGAGTGGAGCCTAGTGAACCACTAGGTTCTAAAAAGCCTCCAGTTTGCTCCCCACTGCTTCCACTAGGCTCTACACAGCCTCCCACTATAGGCTCCCACTCAGCCTTCAGCAGGCTCCAGTCAACCTCCATTCAGCTTCCACTGAAGAAATTCCACTCCAGCATCCACTACAAGCCACTTAGGCTCCACTCCCAGCCTCCACTAGATACGACTCATTCTCCACCAGACTCCCCACACAGCATCCACTATTAGTGAAGGCTGAGTGGATCATAGTGAGATTGAGTGGAGTTTTAATGGGAGGCTGAGTGGGAGCCACACAGCCCCTACTATGTCTCAGCCTCCACTCACTTCTCCACTATGCTCCACTCAGCCTTCTAGTAGTGGATGCTGTGTGAGGCTGAGTGAGCCCTAGTGGAGGTTGTGGGGAAGCATAGTAGAGGCCTTGTAGAACCTACTGGTCCACTAGGCTCCACTCCAGCCTCTGGGCTCCACACAGCCTCCACTAGTCTCGACTCAGCCTCCACTAGTGTAGGCTGAGGGGAGCCTACTGCCTAGTGGAGGCTGTGAGGCTTAGTGGAGCTAGTACTAGGCTCCCTGAGCCTCCCACTAGGCTCCACTCAGCCTCCACACAGCCCCACTGCTAGTGAAGACTGAGTGGAGCATAGTGGAGAGTGAGATGGAGGCTGAGTGATGCCTAGTAGGGCTATGTGGCTCCACTCAGATTCCACTAGGCTCCACTCAATCTCCACTAGGCTCCACACAGTCTCCACTAGGTCTACAAGCCTCGACTAGGCTCCCCACGGCCTCCACTAGGCTCCAGTCACTCAATAGGCTCTTCACAGCCTCCTAGGCTCCACACAGCCTTCACTAGAATTAGTGAAGGCTGAGTTGAAAGTGGAGAGTGAGTGAGCCTAATGGCGGCTGAGTGAGGCCTAATAGGTATAAGCTGAGTGGAGCCTAGTGACCACTAAACTCCTCAGAGCCTCTACTAGGCCCCTTCACCACTAGGCTCCACTAGGCACCACTCCAGCCTCCACTAGGCTCACCACAACCTCCACTAGTGTTCAGTAAGCCTCTTCTAGGCTCCTCACAGCATCTTCTAAGCTTCTAGGCTACACATAGCCTCCACTAGGCCCCACTCAGCCTCCACTAGGCCTCTACTCAGCCTCCTGCAGGCTCCACTCAGCTTTCACTTGGTAATTAGCATTCTCAACACCGTTATGTCGGATTATGTTGCAGGAATTCATGGAAACTGGTCAGTGGTCACGGTAGGGCTTTACTATTGATTTTAGGCTGCTGGAACAGGCTTATGAAGCGTGGATGCTTCGGTTTTAGGCTTTATACAATGGTTTGATCGGACTGCATTTAGTACTTAAATGCATGAAACTTAAAGTAAGAGGCAATGAAATATCGTATTCGTTACTGTAGCCTTCTACTCGATTCAATGTGGATGTTGTCTGTGCTACAGCTTCTGGATAACGTCAAAAAATGTGAAACAGACCTTGGGAATCAATTCAGCATCCTTGAAAGCATATTATGGGTACCTAAAGTGTTGCCAAAGTGCTCAAAAAGGTGTTTATTTTTGGAAAACTTGGCAAACTTTGGCAAATGCTTCCACTTTTTTTGGAGTTTGCCAAAAAAAGTGTTTGCCAAAGTTTGCCATAGTTTGCCAAAGTTTGCCTTACCTCCCCCCCAACATACTATAACAAGAAGCAACAACTGAACCGATCGTGTAAGCACGATGTACAAAGTACTGTAGTAAATGAGCCACTAACCGGAGAGGATAAGGTCGACATGGGGAAGGAGTTGGATGGTTTGTTTAGCAGCTTTGGGTTGGTGGGCTAGCATGATGATAGGGGACCCAGAAGGGCACCCAGCCACGGCACCCACAGGGTCAGTGCTGTGACCAGCATAGCTGAAATGAGGGATCATCATTAACAGGTTAAAATATTTGTCTAAACCAAGCTTCAATACGTGAGTATGGGTTGAAATTATCTGACTTCAGCTGGGACTTCAACTGCACAGCAGAAATAACAGAACACTTCTTGTCTTTTTCTTGGCCTACTATCAGGAAGTCTACAATGAAAGCAAGATCAAATTGAGCATGGAGTATTCAAAATCCAGGAAGATCTTAGTCCATTTTCTCTGCTTGAGGGTCGTCTACACCCGCAATGCAGATCGAAGCGTTGTTAGAGGGGCTGGAGATGACACTGTGTGAGTTGTGTAGTGTGTGGATGGAGAGGGTACGCAGGTAGTTCAGCCAGTTGTCCACGTCACTCGTGTAGTACTCGTGGTTACCTGGGTAAGCAGTAGATATTGGATAGTACTGTAGACACTAGTTTTTTTTGGGTGGACAGCAAATAAGGCAAACAGTTAATGACTGGAACTTGATGTCTTCGTGTAAAAGAATTTAGAATTCTATGATCCTCAAATTTGATTGTCTATCTAAGTATCAGCTATAAGA
>WFMF01000569.1:0-101655 GCA_011033025.1 Beroe forskalii | reverse complement strand
TGATTGGAATCCAATCAACGAACACCAATTAGAATGTAGTCACTGTACCTTGATTGGAATCCGATCAACGAACATCGAGTAGAATAATGTAACTACAGCTTATGGGAATCCGCCAATCAACGAACAGCAAGAAGAATACAATTCCGAGAAATTGGACATGAGATTACGAGGAAAAATACACACGACATTCTTGAACAAAAAAATGAAAATACAAACAAAGTATAACCAGCATATTACAATTATCAGGAGCAAGAGTTATTAAACATAAGTTAAATAGAATATCACATTCACAGTGGTTTCATTACTGCGTTCGAATTGCACCCAAATTCCCCGTATTTTCATTGCACGTCTTATAAATTCCAACCGTTTTATGGCGTGTGAAGTCATTGAACCGTGCAATTCAAAATTCGGGATATGAATTAACCGGCCATTGACATCTATTGAATAATGAATTCTTAAAAGCCATATCGGCTGGCAAATAATTTAGACAGTTTATCAGTCTTACTGCTCCACAGAAATGCAGTGGATGGTAAATGTTTAGATTAGTGTATTTAGCAAATAACTTAAAGTTCGGTATGGCAACATAAATTAAAATGAAGTTTGCTATGTAACAAAAGACGCATGGTTACTTTGTTGGATGCTCCAAGAACTTCCATCAGAAACTTGGAATGTTGGCATTTGAATCGTCTGTCAACTGAGCCATCTGTCAACTGAGCCATCTGTCAACTGTTGAATATGTCAGATGATTCAGATTCTAGGTATCCTTGATCACTGATGTTCCTTTAGCTATCAACCTACATGGTATTAGAAACACTGGTAGTTGGTTTTGGAAGTTCAAGTGCCACCGTAGGGGAGACTATCTAGAAGTAGGATGTTATCGCTAGTACTATATCTCATGCTGTCTGCATTAGCTGTCTGGACCGCGGTAGAGGGATGAAACTGCGAAAAGAAGGAACACAAACCCGCCTATCAGCGTCACTGAAATGAGTTTAAAGTTACGAATCAGTCATCAATAACGACAAATAAACTAGTATTTTCGATAAAATACAAAAAACAGAAAACATGGGGAGAAGATCAATTTAAAGTTGAAATGATTGGAAATTACACGAGGAGGACTAACAGCAGTGCCCAAATATGGGATAATTACTACCATTATAAAGGCAGACAAGTAATGCCAGATATTAGTGCCATGTGAACATCTGATCTTTGATACCAGATGGGTATAAGCTCTATAAATTTAGCTCCTAACAATTGCGCGCGCTGCTCTACACAATGATAACTCAACGTTGTGCAGAGTAGCGCGCGCATTTGTTAGTATCTAAATATATCGAGCACTCGTTTTCGAGCAATGCGTACACAAAGAATAAAACTAACCGGTTTTAACTGATATGCGCTGTGCTATCATCCTACCACCTATCACGGCACCCACAGTACAGAGACTGTGCCCGAAACAACCCCCTATACACACTCCCCACGGGTCCTGAAAGTGAAAGGAGGGGTTTTGATTTTCACCAAAATAATTTCCATTATTTCAATAAATACAAATCCTCTGATCTTGAAAAATACAACTCCCTCTGAACATCTAATCGATTCATTATTCCATTCTACAAGCAATGGCCTCACAGGGAACAAATCAAAGCTATGGAACAATCCAGCTTCACATGGATTGATCGATAGTAACGCAGCAAAAATGCAATATTTTCGACATTCTATTTCTTTGGAAAGTAGTTTGCATGCACTGTAAAATGCGCATTTTATCAATTTCTTCAAAGTTCAAGTTCATCGATATTTTTTTTTATGCAACATTAACTAGTAAACCTCAATTTTTTCAAGTTCAAGTTCGATTGAAAAAGGCCTCGATAAAGACGCGCAAAATTGCGTGCTTTTGACGGACTCTGAATAGAACATTGATGCGCGCAGAGGAAATCCGCGCGCCTTTATCGAGGCCTCTGTCAATCGAGCGGTCTGCACACATATCCATATGCTTTACCCAGTACCCACCTCTCTGGAGGATAGAATTATGGTTGTTATCTGCGATCTGTCTCCCCACTCTGCGAGAAACGTCATCGTGAACGCCTGAAGGAGCAAAGGAGTTAATAGATATAATGAATTAATGACTAGTTTTGAGCTATTATATGGGTAATACCAATATAATAGTTCAAAACTAGTCATAGAACATATCACACTGAAACATGTGCAATACCCATTGGGTATTGCACATGCCCATGTTTCAGTGTGATACATTCTACGTAACATTCGCATTCCCTCCACTGCCACAGTCAAACTACTGGAACGTATGAGCCCACTGTTTCTAAATTAAAAGTAAGGTGCAGATCAGAGATTCAGAGAACCATTCCCAGAATTTCTCCTGCACATAGCACAACAACCGAGTACCATGGGAGTTTTTCTAAAGGTGGAAAATTCCACCAAATATCATTACTGACTGCACTTTCAGCATAGCCCCCACCCCTTCCTTCTCCTGTAAGTAACAGTAACCTATGTCACATGAGTGTATATATTGATAGATTGATAAAAACGCGCAAAAATTCTGTACTTTCGGCTGCTGATTTAACATGCGATTACAGCTCCTAAAATGAAATGGTACAACTTTAATTTTCAAAGTACTCAAAGTTCAGAATGATAATGATCACCACAGCTGCGATTAATGATTGAGATTCTCACATCCATATGAGTTAATAAAGCGTGGTTAAAATCACAGGCCATGACATTTGATATTGTGAATTAATACTCAAATTCAAAATTATGTAACGATCGTAGTGATCATTGATCAACACACTTCATTCCATTTCCTATAAATTCAATGGTTAAAGTATTATTTCATT
Organism: Beroe forskalii; assembly: GCA_011033025.1. Classification (NCBI taxonomy): domain Eukaryota; kingdom Metazoa; phylum Ctenophora; class Nuda; order Beroida; family Beroidae; genus Beroe; species Beroe forskalii. The sequence goes on along the minus strand of WFMF01000569.1, from coordinate 98,812 downwards.
TCCAATTTCATCTGGAATCGTCATTCATTTTTATCGCGGTTTTCATATTGGTTGGAAATGTTGATTGTGATTTTACTGCAACTAACAGTTTCTAGTTCTGAGGGTAAGTGGAGTATTTTGCGATTGCAGAGATAAAAAAGAGTTGACCACTTTTTGAATTTTTTATCAATCCAGTCTGATACAATACAATGTAATTGTAATCTGTATTAGCCAAATGCATCAATGCGTCAATGCATCAACAAAAAGAAACAACTTTTTAACTAAAATCGATGATAGTCCCTGACAAATAACTGCACCATTAACCCTCCCCCACAGGCTCGAACTTCGCCCTGCTATCATCCCCTGACACCTCCAACTTCACCCTGGTAACCTCCACTGGCTCTGCCGTCCAGGCTGATGTCCAAGGGCTCCTGACCTACAACAACGGAACCGTCTGCGGCGGACCAACCTTCACCCTCCTCACCGCGCACGCTATCTGCCGCGCAATGGGGCTCGCAGGTACCAAACGACCGGTTACCATTTCTTAATAAATCCGGTTACGGTTCGGTTACGCCGGTTAACCGGTTTTTCGGTTTCGGTTCGGTTAACCGACCGATTTCCCTCAACAGTTGATTACGAAATCAAAATATTCGGTTACGGTTTCGGTTGGCTGAAAACCCGGTTAATATAACCGGTATTTTGGTATCGGTTCGGTTAACCGTTTTTTTCCTATTTGCAGGAGCACTGGATTGGGGCTCCTACGCGCGCAACCAATCATCTCCAGCCTTTGAGTGGCCGGTTCAGCTGGATTTTAGAGTGGGAGTGAGTGGGGTGGTGTGTGACGAGGGGGACGAGTGGGGAGAGTGCGAGTTTAAGGAGGAGGGGGTGGGGTGTGGTCATGAGGACGATATCTTCTTGTTGTGCGAAGGTAAGGAGGAATGTGTTTAGTAAGGCTCGAATTATTATTGCAATCTATCCACCTGTTCAGAATCAATTTGGACTTGACTTATTCTTCGAGTTTTTATCATTTTAATCAGCTTAATTTCATCGAATGATTTCCTTGTGATGTTGTGGTATTGTTACTCTAGTCATTTATTAAATGTTAGTATTTCACAGTGGGATGTCCAAAGAAAGTAAAGGAAGACCCAACATGCCCACCAGCTGAAGAATGTCCCCCAGTGAAAAATGTAACATGTCCCCCAGCTCCAGTACCAACATGTCCTCCAGCTAAAGAATGTCCCCCAGTAGCAAATCTAACATGTCCCCCAGCTCCAGTACCAACATGCCCACCAGCTGAAGAATGTCCCCCAGTGAAAAATGTAACATGTCCCCCAGCTCCAGTACCAACATGCCCACCAGCTGAAGAATGTCCCCCAGTGAAAAATGTAACATGTCCCCCAGCTCCAGTACCAACATGTCCTCCAGCTGAAGAATGTCCCCCAGTGAAAAATGTAACATGTCCCCCAGCTCCAGTACCAACATGCCCACCAGCTGAAGAATGTCTCCCAGTAACAAATTTAACATGTCCCCCAGCAAAAGAATGTCCCCCAGCCCCAACAATTCCTCAAGGCCCAACATGTCCCCCACTCCCCAAAGATTCCAACAACACTCTATATTATGTGATCGGCTCTTTGTCGTTTGTTATCTTAATTCTCTTCCTGTTGTGCGTGGCCATGTTAAGTATACAGCTACGAGCGTACTACTCGCGACCAAGAGGGCATCGAATTGACAAATATTATACTAGAGACAACAAGTTTTAGATTTCAGGAATTTTACAGTTAGGACAAAAACTGGCGACGATAATCACAACATTTTCGAAAGCTTCTGATTACAATCCTCTCTTATCAGTTATATCGTTTCAACTTTAATAACTTGAGGACAAAACGGTATGAGATTAACCGGTTAAAGCGATTTCACAGATGGGGAGTTTCTGATTATAAATTTAGAACTGTGATCTGTGCAGACATTCCAGTTATTGATATTTTCAATTAAATCATCGTTTAATTAATCGTGTGTTTATTAAACTTTCTATTCATTTTATACTTGTAGTTTGCGCGAAGAGTTTATAGCCTAGCTTTTTGAAGTCAAATCCTAATAACAAAAACATTTTCTATATTAGCTCCACATAAAGTTGTTTTACTCGATTATAGCATAACTCACTGTGATGAAAATGGGGGAGAATATGGAGTTGACCATTGTCTGGAATGAGGTGGATGCTACTTTACTGACAGGCTCAGCTGTTCCCGTCTCTAAGTCTGGTCCTATCTTCTTATTTCCTAACTGGAAGGGATATTATCATTGAACCTCAATAGTAATCATGTAACTGAAAGAACATAATAGGGACCCTTAGAGGTGGCCAAATGGATATTGCCACACGAACTTATGAAAGCCAATTCGTTTAGGCCAAAAACTGTTGCCGTTTCCAATTCCTTCCAATATATTTTTAAAATTTTGGAAAATGACTGCGCATGAAATCACCTCCTCTTCTTTCTTCTTTAGCTCCATCTGGACCTCCTCCAATTCTTCCTGACCCTCATCATCACTCATGTTGTAACCTTCGTACAACATTCGTAATCCTGTTAGCGGTTAATAATGACGTCAGATAATGATGTCAGAGTCACTTAAGTTTGCAAAGTGATGTCAGATTGGAGTGATGTCAGAGTAAAGATAGAGTGATGTCAGAGTCAAACTCAGAGTGTCGTCAGATTTGAATAGTGCCACTGGCAGAGTAAGTTCAAAGTGATGTCAGAATATTGGAGTGGTGTCGAATTTAATACAAAGTGATGTCAGAAGTTGATGTCACTTACCAAACACTACAAATAAGATAGTAGCTGCGTAGAAGGTATAAACTTGAGGAATGACGGTGGTTAGGAACCCTAACACCACTGATAATATCGTCATTATCACTGAGGGGAGAATAAGTGGTCAGTTGGTGTATTGGTATGTAGCCTGGCTCGTGATCAAGAGATCCCGGGTTCGATTCCATGCCATTCCCAAGCCTATGTAGCCACACGGTTCACTCAGCCGAGCGTGCAGGAAACTGTGCGGGAGGGTTAAATGACGGTTGTTAGGAACCCTAACACCACTGACAATATCGTCATTATCACTGAGGGGAGAGTGAGATCGCTAAAGGGGTAGTTCGAGCTGCAGTTTGCGCGTCTTTTAGTTATACTCTTTTCTGTGCGCGGCTTTAGGCCCCGAGTGGGAAAAAGGCAGATTGACGTCATAATTTGCAACTACAAGAAATACAAATAGATTACGTCAATTTACAATAATTACGTCAATCTCAATCACCACTTTGTCAAGAATCAAGCTATTTCATAAAATCGCCATATTCTCACCTAAAGCGCTGATGGCTGCGCTGAATATCAGTAATCTCGAGTGTTTCATCGCCATAATAGCAGCGATGAAGAACGTTTTATCGCCTGAAAGTAATATGCGAGATCATACACAGCAAGTATCGGGATATTATTGAGAAACGAGAGTAATTAAGCGTCGTGCACGAACGCGATTTGATATTCCATAAGTAATGAGTCGTTCACATATTGCGTAATTTCTAACTCCCCCTCCCACTCGTAACCGATTTAGTTAACAATAGTTGCATTTGTGGCAACAACATGTAACGTAATTATTCGGAACCCCCTCCCCCTAGTTGATGACGTAATATGTGAACGATCCCTAAGGCATCAGTCAACAGAACCATTTCCCTCGTGCCAACACTAGGGAACGGACATTTCATCTCACGACACTTCATCTCAGGACACTTTATCTCGCAATATGTCAGCTCTATGCAAAGGTAAGGGTCCGGGTAAGGGTGTGGGTTAGGGTTATGGTAAGGGTTTGGGTTAGGGTTATGGTTAGGGTCAGGACAGGGAGATGAAGTGTCCTGAGATGAAGTGTCCTGAGATGAAATGTCGCCCACCCCCAACGCTCTCCTATTTCAGAAACTATGATGACTGCCAGGGACACAAAGAAGGCATGCCAGAACCCTGGTTCCATGTACTTATCCAGGAGGCTGGCATAGGCTGATCCAGAGCTGTCCTCCAAAGGGGGTATCGGAAAAATGTGGAGTTGAAGGGGGCTTTCAAGAGTTGGATAGATATGCTTTAGAATGATGTGGCTGCGTGTAATGTGAAAACTTTTGAAGTATGAAGGTGGCAGAAGAGTTATAGGAGAGAGCTTAAACTTATTATTATCATCGAGTAGAATGCTATGAGAATAAAATAGAGGCCAATAGGCGAAATAAAAATTGATTCCTATATCAAAGAATCAAGGGACAAATCATTTTAAACACTCGGCTCCACCTCCGAGAAACACATTACGTACAGGAAACAGTGGGTGTTGCAACAGGTCCATATTTCAATACACCACACAAAGCAGTAAACAGCTCAAAGAAACACTGGAGGATTTATGCTCCACAAAATGTGTTTTTCATTGAAGAATGCGGTTTTGTACAAAACAACTGTTATAACAAAAGAAACGTTCTTTGTTGTAAATTGTGAACTCGAAATTTTACAGTATTGTATCGAGCTGCAAAATGACACCAATTCTAGTAACTATTCAATGTGAAGAAGCCTTACGTATACTGTACATTAGTAGGTACATTATAATGCAAGTTAGGGAACAATAAGAGAACTTTGCATTATAGTGATTCGACCATGAAATGGTGTTGCCAATGGCAACTGAAAGGAGCATGCTAATTTGGTTTCCGACAGGTTATTGATACGGATACTGTCCGAGTTTCGACAGCCCGTCTTTATCGATCCAAGCAAACACAGAATATGGTACACTCTAAGTCTGCCTCAACTCGTAAATATTGTGAGACCCCTTTCTCTGAGACTTAACCCCTTTCTGAGACTTAACCCCTCTCTAAGACTTACCCCCTCTCTGAGACTTACCCCCTCTCTGAGACTTACCCCCTTTCTGAGACTTACCCCGAGTATATCTGGTGATCGAGGAGGGGTTGCTTCCATCATATTCCTCAAAATCTTTCCAGTTATTACTGTATCGGGTTATTTCTTTAATATTGTACAAAATATTGTACAAAGTATTGTACAAAGTATTGTACAAAATATAGAATTTGAGTACGCGGGAGAACGTTGATGACAGGCATATAAAGAGGGTAAAATGACCGATCCATTCAAACAAAATATACATTTAACAATGGTTTAACAACAGACAAAGACTTTAGTGCTCATGATATACCTAGGAAGAGGCAACGGGCTACTTGGATACGGCCCAATTATCATTAATTGACGGTTAAGCAGAGCATCGTGAGTACAATAAAAAGCTTGGCTTGTATTATGAACTTCTTCTTCACTATGGGAGAATTGCAGTGATAACCATACACTCATACAAATGCAGATCTGGTCTTAGTGTACTGTGTAACTGTATAGTGTGCATTTGGGTTAACAATAATAATATCGGCGTACATTCATGCTATTGTAGCCTTCTCGCTCTGTAAAACTCCGTAATAATAGGTAAAAGGTATTCAAAACGACGACTCAAAACTATTTAACCAATGTCTTTGAAGGCATTTTGATATACTAATTATATGAAGACAAAGAACTGGAAATTGCAGCGGAGAACAGCATATAATTTTCAAAAAGACCATGATCCCTGTAAGACTGTGTTCAAATGAGACAATAGCGCATTTTGCGAAAGGATGATCGGCTAAATCAAATTCCACAAGAAACTACAAAATTGACACACTTGATTTTATCGATGTAGCGTGTTATGTTATCACTATTCAGTATTCACTACACAGATGCAAATTAAACACCATTAAACAGTTCAAGGATATCTGCTCACTACACAGTTCAAGATCTATGTAGGTGTATTACCAGACTTGAGACGAAAAGATTTAATGTTCTCTGAGTCAGAATAACATTGTAGTTTTGATCATCAATCAGGAAGTTGGAAGGCAATTGTACGTTCTCAATATACAGGTAATTTGATCCATGAGTACATTTCATGTCCTCATTTATACTTCTTTCAACAGGCTGTTGCTAGTACTGTCTAGCATAGCCACGTAGCCAGTGGGGATACAGGGGATGCTCTGCAGTATCCCTGGAAAGCTGAGTTTGCATCCCTTGAAAACAAATTGTATACGCTGTGATTATTATTTCTCGAAATGAGTTGCTCAAAGTCCCTCGCAATTTGGTCTGCATCCCCAAGCTGAAAATCATAGCTACGTGGCTGCACTATCTATTTCTCTGAAATCAATCAATGTGTCGCGAGAAAGAACAATGGTCAATGGTCACGTATCTCACTTTGTTGAGATATATAACATATGTTACAAATTCAATGTGTGTCATTCAAAGTCTTTTTAGGGTATTTTTAGTCTCTTGTTTTTTATCTTTGCGAGCAGAAAATAATATATTCATATTTGGAAATCGCCAATCGGGACCACAATGAATGACAACAGTCATCATGCTCTAATACTTTAAATGCCTCCATTCATAGCTCAAAAACAACAGACACATCCAACATGATTTGACAAAGGGTTCATTAAGAACTTTATCGAATCGGCAATCGCCGACTCTGCGCTGATCAGCGCCGATATACCGCCGATGATCAACGATCAACGCTGATCGGTGACATATCGGCGCTCATCAGCTCCGAGTCGGCGATTTGAAAAAGTGCTCATCTGCCGAAAAGCCAAAAGATCAAATGAACTGAAGGCACTGAAAATGTACACTGAGCATCAAAAGAACGATCACCGATTCTTGCGTACACAATAAGTACAACAGTGTACAGTACCTATAATTATGCGATCATAAATACACGGAAATGGCATAATCATGTCACATAATTCCTGTAGAGAGGAGAGAGAGCTACTGAATACATCGAACTTTACACCGTTCAGTGAATCTTTCCCATCTTTACATGAGGGTGTTAATTCAAAGTAGGGTAAATTCAAAGTATGGTTCATCTTAACAATTATGCACTGAATGATGTCCTGACATGCTAAAATAGACGCATTTCAACGGCGACAATTCACGATTTAATAAACAGTAGTAAAATGCAGTTCATTAAACACGCAATCTCGAGTCACATCATATCACTACGAAACACTAATAGTCCTGAACTCTGTACTAACCATCTGTGTACTAAGTACTATCTTAGAAGTGAAAAAACATCGTAACACATCATCGGAATGACAAAAAGTGAGCACTTGCGAACAATGACCATCAGAATAGGTATTATTCCATATAAGGAAACTAGAGTCTTAAGATGAACTTCATATATTACGTAATCGCCAAAGGAAGAGGCAGGAGGATTTTCCAAATCGTTACGCTACATGCCCATTGAAGCAGATAAAAATACGGAACTATTCCCATAATCCTCGTAACGTTGTGAAGATAGATTGAAGGGGAAAATAAGAAAATGGCCGAAAATAGATCGCGTTACATCTGAACGCTTGAACGGTCCCGCATTTTCATGTATCATCTGGCTACAGTTTGATCATACACATATTCTTCAGCATACAAAGTGTACAATAAACGAGAGTGCACGCAAAAGAACAACCCACTACGATATACACAGCTGAGTACTAGCAGCGAATATTATTACAACAAATTGCCAACGTCACAACACAGAAAATGGCATGCCATTGCAGTCCGACACAAAATCCGAAAAAGTTTGTACGTGCGCGCGGCGCGTTTGTGCGCGTGACGCGCGCGCGGGGAACATAACACGAAATGACTCGCGCGTTCCGTTAATCACCCTGGAAATACGTGACACAGAAGGTTGTTATCAACACCAACAAACATACATACGCACATGACAGAGCATATAGTTATACCATTTCCAGCTTGTTTGAATTTCTTCGCGGTCACGAACGGATGCGAATCGGTATTCTTATAAATATTATGTAGGCGTATATATATATATAATACGTGACGGCAAGTTACATCTACTGCATTTCGGACGCTCTCTCTTAGCGTTAGTCTCGGGAAAATATACCAGGGTACTTTTCTCAGAACATGATTCCTGAGAATGAACTTTATGTAAAGGGGGAACATTCGGTGAGCATTTTCTCAGATTCTCAGAATGACCGACAAAAATTCTCACATAATATTATTCATTGGATTGAATTACTATTATATGGGACCTCACGTATGGAGCCACGTCAAATAGGTAAGATAATAATTTGAGCTATGCAATTTATAATATATGCTGTATGCAGATTGAATATTATACATGACTTGATTTTAGAAAATAAAACCATTAATTAAGGGCGATAATAGAACAGTACTTTTGGAAGACAGAATGGTCTCTGGCAAACAGAGTGTGAAAACTACCTTAGTACCTAATTTTACATGTTCGTACATTCTGAAGAGTTCATCAGTGATTGCACTGTCGAATCTTTCACGGACATATACTTTCATGAACATGGTCAATCATAATTCTCACTTGAAGACTCTTCTTCAAATATTTCGAGAATATTGTCCAATTTAGCTGTCCAATGTTTATCTCTATCTTTGTCCATAATAATATTGATTGCCACCCTTCAACTTTGATACTATCACAGACGTATTTTTCTCACAGCATTCATATTTTCATTTAATTTCTTCACGTCAAATCCTTATATACGTGACTGACATACGTGTTCATATGTCCAAAACAACATGTCAAAATAGTGCATCACTTTGCGTTGTTAGACAACTTTGAGTTATTTTGCAGCCTGCTCGTGACTCTTTTTCGGGGGCAAGTCTTTCCAATTATAACCGTTTAACTCTGATTGACGTCCTCTATGTTAAGTCCACGAATCTCTGAATTCTCTGAGGACAGCATCAAAACATCGCATTATATAGTTACCCTTACATAAATCATAACCTTCGCTTATCGTTATTAAGCAAGACTTCGACGTTAGTTCACTCATTTGGACTCAAAACGTGACACTTGCACGACTAACTGACTAAATATACCCATTTTTAAATAAAATCAGCAGCAGCGTATTTATAACTTAAATACCCGTAGGATTCTGAAATCATCATGACATTGACCAATCAGCGCCTGGGTTTACAGTTAATTCGCGCACTGATTGGTCAATGTCAAATGGACCTTTTAGCGAATGAAAATCATTGATTAAATCATTGTGTGTGTGTCATTGTAAATTTATGTGTTTATTTCGATGAGGAAAATAACTGTTGGTTCATTAAAGGGGCAGAAGTTACAAGCTTCAATAACTTTTAACTGCTTAACTGATATGAGAATTGTTTGCATAGCTCAGAAATGTTTAGTTCAGAAGCAAAAACCCTTAACATTATAATTGGCTCAGTTTGGGTAACCATAAGTGAAGTTTCAATGGAAATATTGTGAAATATTTGCATATTATAATAGTTGTCAATACCAGGTGTTCGGTGTTTTTTTTGTTGTTGAAGAAAATAAATCATAAATCACTAACATCTTACTCTTCTCATAGTGAAAATTAGCTCTCCAAGTCTTTCACAACATTTACTTCGTAATGTGCTGAACTTCGACATTGAATAACACCTGAAGAATATATACAATCCCTGACCTCAACTCAATCATTTCATTTTTAGCAAATGTCATTGGTCAATTTCGGACGTGTATCAACCAATGACTACAGCTGATGAGATATTATATACAACTCAGTCCACGTACCGTTATCTTGACTTTTTATGAGGAGATATTAGACGAATGTGGGAAAATTACAAAATATTAGAGGAAATATCTACTACTGCTGGGAGATATCAAGATGTTAAATCAGAAGAGTGATAAACATTGAAATCGTGACGATCTCTAACCATAGCGTCTCGACCTTTGAGTCGCGCTATGCTAGGTACCCTTGATCAGTACATAGGAAGAAAGGGATCGATCCCATTACTGTAACGGAAGTAATTTTCATTTTCCTTTTTCTTATATCAATTAGACATTTCGTCATCAATTAGATATTTCTGTAGCCTTCTTTTATAAAATTTTAAATACTGTAGAATTATTATACCAGCAATCGACCAATGTAGATTCCAGTTTTCAATGAGCTAACGAAATGCGAATACATCATCATCAGTACAGGGGCTCGGAAAAATGCGGTTCAACTTCATCAACTTACTACATTGCACTATGATAATGACGTCATCTTAGAACCTACTTAACGTTCGAGCATAATATTAAGCACAGGGACTCAATCTAACTTTTTATATAAAAACTGATTATTATAGGTCCATTAAAAAAGCATTACAATAAATATATATAAAATGTGACGTGAGATTTATATTACTTTCAGCCACCATGTGGCCATCCTTATGGACTAGAGAGCTCTTTTTCTCAAGACTAATATATGAAATAGATGGTGTTTGCAAAACCAATAGGCGTTTGACTGTTTGAGAGGTACGTAATTTTGACAGAGAAAAACGATGATTTGACGACGTTTAAAGATCTGTTTTAGCGCTTTCCATTTCTAATCTTTATATGTTAAAAGGAAGACTTGAAATCTCCACTTCTTTTGTACGCGACGCTTTCGTATGTTCTGAGAACAATACGATAAATTGAGTCACGATCAAAGACTCTGTTGATTGAACAGTTCTGATCACGTATAGACTGGGTGCAAAACTTAGGCAGTAATTCGTCATCAACGTGCCGTTTTGTGCTGTGATTATGACGTCATATTCATGAATTGATAGCAACAAACAGCTTATTTTATTGAGTGAAGCAACAGGCCGTCAATACATTATGCTATATATGAAGTCATTGTGTTAGGACAAAGAGAACTTAGAAGTAGATGCAGATGGGACACCGGGCAATAAAAAATATAAAAAGTTTAAAGAATAAAAAGCTTTGAAGTGGACTTCGAACTGGCACGAACTTGAGTTTAAATTTTAGCGTAAATTTGCAATAAACTTTTTACTTTATGAAGCAATAAGTCGTGTTTTTAACTTAAATTTCGTTTGGGAATGGACTCCCAGGAAAAGATTGGAGTAAGACGTGAATCTAACCCACCTGTTGTCACTGCAAATTCGTAAATAGGTGTTACTCCAGCATTAATATTTTATGACAAATGTTACAATAGATCTTAGAAATCAAGTCGTCAGCAGAAAACAAAACAATGCTGAAACATCGATAAATAATAATAATAATATTAATATTCAAGTACATTGATTTTCAAGATCTGAAAAGGCAAAGGTGCGGTCAGCAAATTGCTTCAAATATTGCGCCAATATTTCAATCTTTGACTAGCATCCTGATTCCGGGTCCGCTGCTTTTGAACAGGGGGTCTGTTCCGAAACTTAAGTCAAAAACCGGACTTAACTAAAAAGTTAATTGCAAATTTACACTACAATTTTGATTTAAGACCGTTTTTCGACTTAAGTCTGTTTCGGAAAGGACCCCCAGGGAGAGTCGCCAAGGAGCGGTCAATGGACTGCTAGATCTGAACAGATATTCTACCATTCAACATTTTTGGAAGATTTTACTTCTATCTCAACAGCCAATGACAGGAAACGAAGAATTCAAGTATTAATTATGTCCTAGGAAATTCGTCAAATCATTTTAATTGATGTTTCGACAATTATCGGCTGTTCACATAGTAACATAATATCACGTTACCAATCTTCAACCGAAATTTAGCCAACCCACTTCCATTTCTTTCATCGCCCTCTCCCTTCCCTTAACAGAGACAATGGGACAGGGCTTTCGACATAAAGAAATCACCATTCACCAAACTCTGGAGCCCGCTGCACTTGATCACCCCCTTCTATATACTCATCTTTTCACTGGCATTCTAATTTTTTCCCTCCCCATAGACCTTTTTGTGAATACAAAAAGGCAAATGAGAGGGTTAGCAGAGAACGTGTTTGGGAAGGTGAGAAATAGGATATTTGCATAGCAGGTCCAGATTTGCAATACAACTACTGTAATTTCTGGAAAGTGCCCGGAAAGTCCGAGGGAGATATGTCCACAAATTTTGAGGGGAGATGTCCACAAATTTGAGGGAGATGTCCTCATATTTGAGGGGAGATTTCGTCAACAATGGTACCATCAAGCGGAGTCGCGTAGCAACCTTTTAATTGCACGCGCAATTGCGCGCTTTCACCCGCAAGATTAGGATGGATGTTAATATCGGGCAGTTTTGTGCGCGGCGCTGCGGCTCAACATCATGCGTGGCGCGCGCTCAAGTTAAGCTTTAGTTAGCCGATCAAATTTTTAGCGAAAATTCAAGCGCCGAGTCAACACTTTACCAATGTTTGAAATTCGAGCAATTTTGAACAATTTATTAGGGGTGTCACAACGCGTACTTGCGCACAAAGTACTAGCACGAAATTACGATAAAAAGTGTAACACATTTTTTCGCATAAAAAGTGTCCTAACTCAAGATGTATGAAAATGTGTTCTGTCTGAAATTTGGATATATATAGAACACATAGACCGAGCATTCGGACTAATTTTTCCGGAAATTTGCTCTAACGGAAGTTATGGCCTAAAATGACGCATTTTACAAAATTTGTGTACACAAATGCTCATATCTCGTCTCATGATTCGATTTTCAGAAAAAAATTAGTCCGAATGGCTGTTAATTATGTTTTTCAACTTTTCTGAAAGTTTCATGATGATTCGATGAAAAATGGGGAAGATAGAAATTGACAAAACCCATTTTTTCACCGGGACTCGCGAAACTGACAAAATATACCCAAACTACGAAACTAATCAGCGCGCACGTGGTACGCTTCAACATTTAGAATTGCGCGCACCGTGGGAATGAACGGGGCGCTTGCGAGCTATCAAACAGTGTTTTAAGATTTGTTTTACGTCTATCCTGAGCCGAGTTATGGACGAAATACGTCGGAATTTTGACCAGTTGACTTTGGAGATTGATAATTCTACTTCTACATAATGTATTTCTCTGAAAATTTCAAGAAACGTTAGAGAAAGGATTAAGCTTTGATTTCCATGCTTTATCTTGTAATTTGAGAGATGATTTTCCATTCAATCGCGTTTTATGTGAGGACAGTAGATGTGCGTAATTTCAAGCGAAATTTCGGCGTTGCAGATTTTGAGCGCGGCTCCTTGCCCACGTGCAGCCTATAACTCTCTTAAATTATCGAAAAAAGCAATAAAACTTAGTTTGTTTGAAAGAACTCATCGTGCTGATCATTTTGGTACCATTTTTGTGGGGAATCGTCCAAGTTGATTTTTCATGTGACCCCCCTAAATTTATGGTGGAAAAACAAATTACTGTATCATGAAATTGCGTATCATGAAATTGAATCATCAATGCTAGTTGCTCCAAGTTCAACCGTGAAAACCATGGCAAACTACTTAATTACGGAGTTTCTGAAATAAATCACTTCGCGAAGTAATTCAATTGCGTTGTTTAAAAGCTCATCAACGTGGATCGAAGCTGCCTACGTCCCACATGCATTATATAGAATGCACGTTTCTATTAATATCTTCTTCAAGCTCGGGGGAGGGAAATTAAGCGCCCGCAGATGGGTAACGGGCGCAATTCTTGTTGAATGCTTGCATTAATTGTTACATTCTCAACACACTACGTGATTATATGAAGATTTAAATACTATAATTAGAGTTTCGCTATATATGGCTGATTCCTGATGGAAAAGTAATTACTATGAATTGTCACACATCATTGGATATTTTATAAGGAATTATAATACCCACATGGGATCATTGCCCATCATGGAATTATATACCATGACTTGAATCTTTGAATTGGAAACAATTCAGCCATCAAAGTATCTATTGATTTGGAAAATTCTTCAAAATATCCTTGTAGAGTAATAGGTACTCAGATTCTAAGTGTTTGGGAATTTTCAGGTCAATACGATACAGTATTTTGGATGAGAATAGTCGAAAACCAACAACTAACAAGAATTCCGCATAAAGGAACTTACCATTAAAGCATGGAATTAATTATCATAGAATCGAATAGGTAAGCTTGAAAATTTGTAACAAATCCATCATGTACAGTAATACAGTAATAGTAAGTATCTATTGATTAGAAGTTTTCCTCAAAATATTCTTCATTAAAGATTCATAGTCTACTGTAAATTTAGGTGAATTCTTACGTGTGGAGTGTGGATGAAAGTTATCGAAAACTTACAAGGACGATATGTTTAAGCAATTTTTGACTTTTGAGTGCAAGTTTTTGATCACTTTGATATATAGAATTAATATCTTTGCTCATCAGCACTTTCAAGTTACAATATCTTGGCAATTCACTTAATCATCTGTAAAATGAACCGTAACATCTGAACCAATCCACAAATTTGTAAATCGTGATCGCACATAGGTTTGTGAGTTTTCATTAATTTTTCTCATACCCTCATCGATACATGTGCATACTGAATAATTATGTGCATACTGAATTATTATGTGCTATGAGTCCACGTGTCTCGTGTCTCCAATATAAATATCAAGTTATCTAGCAACCAATAACCTTCTTGAATAAATAAGTCCTTTTTGCCTCAAATTCTCCACCAAGTCAAATATACTATTCAAATATTTGAGAGTCAAAACACGCAACACATACCAGATATCATTCTGCAGAACTTGGGCATTGGGCAGAAATTTCATGATTTGATAAAAGACTCAACAGCTGTTCTACTGGTTGAGATAGAACATATTTTTTTTATAAATAAGTTGTATAACTATAATTGGGAACTTGGTAAGACTTATTGCAATCTACAAAACACAGTGCAAAGTTGCAGTGATTTGATCAACTCATGTCTCTGTGTTTTTAATAATTTATTTTGAAAAAAAACAGGTATGAATATTATGGACATTCATGCATTCGTTTTAAAATTTTAAATCATTCATACATTCAACACAGGTAAATTTTATGACTTTAATAATAACCGTATAACTTTGAGATGTAACAGGATTAACTACAACCTGCGGGTGTAAGTTAGCAGCAATTCTGACTGTCAATATGAATTCTTTGTAAAGTTTAACAAATTCTGCGGTAGTAATATAAATCTCTTTCTTTGCTATTTAAAGCAATTTAGTAACAGGGAAACTTGAAAGCTACATCCATGACAACCTGCTTGAATTTAATTAAAATGGTGGCGCGTTCAAAAATACTTTAGGCGGGTTGGTTTCATTACTTCTTCACTATAAATCATGATAATGACGTCACTCTTAACTATCGCCTGTGTGCACGTAACATGCTGCTAGAACCAGAGCTGCTTTCTGAAGAATAGCTACGTTTTCTGAGGAAGTGACGATAACCTTTCGAGTTCTGAAGAATTCCTCTCGAGTTCTGAAGATAACCTTTCGAGTTCTGAAGAATCCCTTTCGAGTTCAGAAGAATTTCTTTCGCGTTCTGAGGAACTATTCTATAGTTAAATACTAGCCATTGTTGAAGAATATATGCGACTTTAAATCACACTTAAAATGCAGAGCACCTGGTGATGCAGAGTCATTATCATGGTTTAGAATGGGGAATCAACGAATTAGTGGCCTCGGGCCGAACAGACATTTCTGAAGAATTTCAACTTGTCAAAAGCTCTATCTCTCTCCCTCCCCTGGCTCTCAGTGATGATACATGGAGGCGTTTACTTTATTTCTGAGGAACTGCGACAATTTGTTAGTGAGGGTTTTGATGAACTCAAACTAATTAAGTGTGCACATTTTTAAGTGCGTTCATCTTTAAGTGCGCACATCTTTAAGAGCGCACATCTTTAAGTACGCACATCTTTAAGTGTGCACGAATCATTATAGATAGGTAACAGCATCGGGCCGCACAGAAATTCTGAAGATTATTACTTGTCGAAAGATGCCAAATTCTGTAGAAATTCGCAACTTGTTCAGAAGTTCTGAAGAATTAATAGAATATGCGAGCTTCTCATTTTCTCAGTAGTAAAATATCATAAATTTTAAAGTGTCACCAGTCACATACACGAAAGGGAGTTGCAGTTCGAAGTGACGTGATCATCAGACGTTTGAATGGTAAATTGATGCGGTGAAATAGTCCTTTATACTCCTTAATTCGTGTATGTGATGTGAGAATGTTGAGGGCAAATATAACAGGTTTCACATATTCTAAATAAGTAGGCCAATTCAGGGGAAAGTGAGAGAGCGAGCTTGCCCAGTCACACATAATTACCTTGCCCCTTGAAAAATAGGCGGTTATTTTCAACAATTTGGCAGCGCGCACAATGTAAATGACGTCATTGAGACCGCCTATTTATTCAGAGTGCATATTAAATTTGGTGTGTTTGAATATGTTACTATTTACTCAAGAAATTCAACCGTCAACATAAGTATACTAATATGGAGGTGATTTTATGCGTAGAATGGTGCACCTAAAAGAGTTCATCATTCATCACTTCATCATATAATTTGAGTGTAATAGATCGGTTGTGGAAGCCATTCCAATACTCCAATATTAAATACAACAAGTGCCAATGTCACAACCTCCTTACACAATCTTACAGGCTCGAATAAATACTGAGTCCATCTATAATATGTGGGAGTTTATTATTGATGGTATTTTAATCTACAAAACACAGTACAAAATTATCAAATCTACAAAACACAGTACAAAGTTGCAGTGATTCGATCAAGTCATGCCTCTGTGTTTGTCAGTAATTTATTTCGAGAAAAACAGGTTTTATATTTGTTTACACAGGAAGTCATTGTTTAGCCAATCAGCATGAAGTATTATACAAACCCTGGCTCCTGATTGGTCTAACTTCAAAGAGCTGTGGGTACTGGCTCACTGTCTTACTGGGCATGCTACCATGTCGTCAGTAAATCTGACGGCTGCATGTCAGATTAAACCATGGGGTAGTTGTTGACCCAACATGCCTGATAGAGTTTAGCCTGATAGAGTTTAGTTTTAGAGACTTGCCTGATCGAGTTTAGACTCTCGCCCTTCGGGTTGCGGATCAAAACCGGATACATCCCTCGGGCTGCACCCTCGGGAAGGACCCTAAAATGGGCCCGATAGGCGCATTTTTATGCATTTTGAATATAAACTTATAAAGTTATGAGAACAACACTGTGTCTTTGTATGCCAAAGAAGGAGCCCAAAAAATGAGCACTTCGTTGAATTTGGGACGGTTTTCACGGAAAAAAAAACTCGGGTAAATCTTTCATAACAATTTCTTTGCTTATAGACTAGTTTGGTGATCAGTGTCATCGAACATCCCACTATATGCGGCAGATGCTAAAATGCGAACATAGAAAATGGGCAGTTAATGACGTCATTATCATAGCGCAATGTAGTGAGTTGATGACACTGAACCACCTATTTTTACGGAGCTTTATATAATAGAGCAGGTCCTAACTATTACTAATAGAGCTCGGACAGATGATTAGAGATTCTGTGAAACGACCAATATTCCAGGTCTATCATAGCAGTTCAGAGAACTGTTATTATAGCATTTGAAAATTTGACAACTTACTGCTCGTAGACAGGTCCCATCCAGTTAGAGAGAGTTAGGGAGTATTAGGGATGGTTCACCGTTCACCGTTTACATTGACTTAATCAGCCAGGGGAGGGAGGCAATGTAGGTAGATTTTTGAAAAGAAGGTTGCGAGTTAAATTCAAAACCTGTTGAACTTTTTATTTTGCTTAGCTCAAAGCTCTAAATTTAACAAAATTTTCATGTCTGTCCAGAAGGGGAGGCAGTTGCCCGACCGCTGAAGAAAGGGAGTCTCAAATGATTAATTGATAACGCTACATGTTACAAATTCCTATGATTACCTATGATAATTTAAATAGTAAATACACACCTATGATCATTGACCAGGGGAGATAATACCATTACAAACTTTCATGATTCTGCTAAATTTCTTGCGAATTCCAATAAATTCCACAGTATACATCTATTCCTTTTTCAATTCTTGATTTCGACAGTTTCGATGAGTGACATAGCCATTTCATCTTCTAGAATATCATAGATGAAATGTAGAAGGATGAAGTTGATAAAACGCCCAATTTTCTCGAGATTATATAATATTGATCAATGACCACCACAAATATATAAAGCGTCTTAATCAACTAATTATTATACACTATATATAAAATTGTATTGTTAATAATTTGTTCGTGACTCATTAGGAAACAGGTGTCACAGATCTGATCACCGCTTATCTTCAGCAGAAAATTTTATATATTCCAATGCGCTACACAATATCAATAGGCGAATAGGAGTGTCGTCATAATCAGGGCTTACAATGGTGAATTATGAGAATTCAACAGTCTATTTTTTGAGAAAATTTATTAAAGTTTATACTATATATCGCAGTAGACGTGTAACAAAATGTTAAACAACGCACAGGAACGCTAGGCGGTTAAACGTCATGAAGTGTGCACTTTAAAGAATGATAATGACGTCACTCACTATTCAATGGAGTCCGTGATCATGATATTTTATTGTGTTGGAGGGTAGGAAAATAACAAGTATTTTTCTACAAAAAGAATGTCTGGTTTTAGTTTTTGAAGTGGATATTGTATGTAAAAAACTAAAAAAGAATGATCTAAGTCTATATGAATACTGTAGAAAGTGATAGAATTTACAGAATGGAACATGATAATATGAATTTCCAGGAAATTTTTGTAAAAAGACAACCTTCCACGACTGAAATTGAAATATTTAAAAAAAGCTACATGACCCAATTTTTGCTTTTTTCTCTAAATGTACCCATAGTGCGCTTCGAAAAGGGCCATCCGCCACTCTTAATTTTCTCACTTTTCTTACTTGAACGAGCGACCTAACGAAAAAATGCCACAGTGTAATTGATATACCGGTGGAAAAGACGTCACTTTCGGAAGGGACTTCTGACTCTTGAGGTTTGCAAGAGTAACATTACTAACTCACTAATGCATTATCAGCATTATTAGGAAACGTGACCGGGGCTGCATCTTTATAAGTTTATAGTGCAGAGTTGAGTTGCATATGTTAGAGCCATGGTCTCGATACATATTGTGTAAAAAAGACTCGGCTGCGCCTCATCCAATATGCTCTAGAGCATACTGGATGAGGCGCAGCCGAGTCTCATTTACACAATATGTATCGAGACGATGGCTGGAAATTCTGTACCGCGCATAAACGTGCAATATGCATTTCATTCATCCAAATAAAAGACGAAATATATGTCATATGGACTAGTGTAAGACCAGCTAAGCTGGTTTACATTTATTTAACATAAGTCAACTCAAGCGATAGTTGAGCTTTCACTCTCAGACTAAAGGTCAACTCAAGGCTAGTGCGTGTGTCTTTTCCCTGAGACCTGCTTACCAATCACCAGCCATATAGTTATTCTCAGGTGTATATTTTTAGCAGAAAAAACTCCGAATTTTCGTGACTTGACAATGACAAAATAAACATGAGTTATAGTATGATCATTACTGGAGATTGGAGAAAAAACGTGAGTTGTAGTATAGAAGTATGATGATTGGTGGAGAAAGCGTATAATGAAACAGATCATTATATTTTGAGGTGGGATGCTCGGCCAAGCACCACCAATAATTGCTCGTATGAAGGTATAAAATGCTATATAAATTTGTGGCTTTAAATATATATTTTAGGTTATTGCACTTTATAAAAAAATTATATATATTATGTAGGTGGTTCGTTTTACTGTTTTATGTGTGTTTGTATACTCTATAAACCTAAACATCGTAAAAGTCCCTAAACAGTAGGTACCACGGCTTATATACCATCCGCACTATTCAAGTATTCATACCACTTTTAAAAGGTATGTACTCACATCACTTTAAACGACCAACAAATTATTATCTTTCGGTGGGGGCACGTGGCCACAAAACGACCCTTCCTTGGACGGCGTTTGGATGAGTAATAATTTCCAGAGAGTCGTCATAAGCCTCTCCAATCTCCCTCACACACAAACCTTCGGTCACGCACTGGCTAAAGATGGTGAGTGATGACGTCATTATCATGGCTTAGAATGGTGAGTTGATGACGTTGAGATCTGCCTATTTTGCGGGCTGAGGCGCACACACATTCTCAAATCGCAGCAGCATAGACGCTTTTTCTGTAGACAACATTTATTATATTCTGATTGTATTATATAGACCACATTAAAGAAATCACGTGACATCTAAATCACGTGACATTTATATCACGTGACACTGAGTTTACGTGACTAAAATAATATTTAGATGATTAGTCACACAGTGGAAAATAAATCCTCTATCAACACAGGGGGGATTAGGGAATAATATATAATTTACACACTACGTAAATCAACCATCAAAGCACCGCGTTTGCCATCCAAATTAAAATTCTGAACAGCTTGGATTACAGGCTTACAGGAGCCCATTACAGACCCCTATCTATACTTTTCAATTTAACATTTCATCTTTCAATCTGGATATTGACAATGAAATTTGAAGATAATATAACGTGACTTTGTACTAATTCATGAAGTCTCATTTTCTTTTGTGATTAAAGGGAAGTTTTAATATACGAATTTTCAATTATTTATAGATCTGCGCCATGACGACGGTAATCACAAGATTTTCGAAAGCTTCTGATTACAAATCTCTCGTATAAGTTACATCGTGAAAACATCAATTTCTTGGCATGTTTATATTTTTATACAGTGAGACCTCCTCCGAGAGGTTTCAACGAGAATTAAAGCTAATTCCGGTAAAGGAAGTGTAATCCAAACTCTTTTGCCCGGGACTAATAACAGGAATTTTCACCTCCTGATAATAAACCCAGTACGGAACCCTGGCTAGAACTCCTCAACAGACAATTCTGAAGAAACTGCCTTCCTGTAGAAGAACATGCACGTTCATTATAATATATGTTGTCTGGCAGTGACTTGTTGTGCCAACAGCTGATTTATATAAATATAATAAACTTATCATCTCTAACACATGGTTTGCCTCACACATGGTATGTTTTCATAGGGATCATTCACATATTACGTAATCACCAAGAGGGGGAGGGGTTTCCGAATGATTACGTTAAATGTTGTTGTAACAAATACAACTACTGAAAACTTGATTACGAGGGGGAGGGGGGTTGAAATCGGCCAAAAATTGATTACGTAATATGTGAACCATCCCATATAACAAACTCATCATGATCTCTATTCTCTCAGAGATGGTCTGCCTCACACAGATGGTCTATTTTCATACTGCACATTTATTATGCGGCCCAGGTAAAACATATAGGCCCCTTCAACGTCATCAACTTAGCACTTTGAATAACGATGATGACGGCCCTACTACTGGCCCTATGGCCTATAAATATATTAATATATTATGGAGTGTATGACAAATATTTTACTGAATTAACTGTAGTGTAAATTGTGTCTTCGTGTGTGTAAATAGCGTCATGTGATCAAAATATATCACGTGATCAAATATTTTGTGTGTTTACTGGACGTGACCAGTTGACCATTGTGTGTAATATTACATGAAGGTGACAAGCGTGTCCAATATATCTCCAAGATGAGAGATTTGTGCCTTTATGTATTCTCTTTTGACTTGAAGTTCTTCAAGAACTCTTCTATATAGTACCATTGACACGTCATGTACCACTGACTCACTGAGTCAAAGGGGACAAATAAAGAGATCTCTCATTTAAATGATGCAACCCTTCTTCAACGGTCCCTTCTGTGGAATCAGTATTTCTAAGAGCAGTACTAGCAGGGTTACATCAGCTCATTCTATGGAAAAAGTATAAGATATTATTAAAACTCTAATAGTTCATCCAGTAGATGATGATAGCAAATTCACCATCGTATGAAATGGGGGAAAAGAACACATTTAGCTCATGGAAGCAAGAGATATTATGTAGAATTATATTGAAATCGTTTTATTCTTCTGAACAAAAATCTGAATTTCAGGTCTAAATACTCTTACAGAGATGTCGTGACCTTTGTGATTGGTGGCTGAAATTTCTAGAAAAACCCTTTATTCGTACATGCGTGATACTGATTTAACCTCGTACCACTGAGTAAAAAGGGGGCCAAATAAAGAGATCTCTTATTAAAATGATGCGACTCTTCTTCAACGATCCCTTCTGTGGAATCAGGAGCAGTTGCAGGGTTACATCAGCTCATTCTCTGGAAGAAGTATAAGATCTTATTAAAATTCTTATAGTTCATCCAGTAGATGATGATAGCAAATTCTCGATCGTATGAAATGCTGAAATGGGGAAAAGCACACATTTAGCTCATGGAAGCAAGAGATATTATGTAGAATTATATTGAAATCTTTTTATTCTTCTGAACAAAAATCTGAATTTCAGTTCTCAATGCTCTTACAGGGATGTTGCTACCATTGAGATTGCTGTCTGAAATTTCCACAAAACCGCCATTTGTAAGTGCGTGATACTGATTCAACAGTATATTATTAACGTACGTAGATGACGCCGCGCGATCAGAAATTACCGAATAAATCTCACTTGACTTCACGTACGCTTCTATAGTACCATTGAATCGTCTTGTACCACTGAGGGGACAAATAAAAAGATCTCTTATTAAAATGATGCGACTATTCTTCAACGATCCCTTCTGTGGAATCAGGAGCAGTAGCAGGGTTACATCAGCTCATTCTTCGGAAGACGTATTAGGATTTCAGAGCTTATTAAAATTCTTATACTTCATCCAGTAGGAGATGATAGCAAATTCACCATCGTATGAAATGGGGGAAAGTACACTGTATTTAGCCAATGGGAGTAGAATTATTGATATTGATGTTTTTTCTGGAGAAATATTGGAGTTTCAGATCTTAATGTTTTAATACTTTATTATATAATAGCTAGTTCAATGGTTCAATAGAATCTAATCAACCATTGAACTAACTATTAAAGTATTCTGTCGAAATATGACTTTCTATGCTTTCATCATCAGATGATGATAGCATAGAAAGTCATTTTTCGACAGAACTGACAAATGACAGAGTATTACTACTATGAAATCGGGCAGAATTCTGATTTTTAATGAGCTTTATTTAGGTTTTGACAGAGTTGAGGGAGTTTTCGAACATGGACCCGAAGGCGGAAGCTTTATTCAAAAGCTCCTGAACTAAACATTTCTTGTATCAGTTAGGAGTTGAAACCCCTGCACCTCAATATAATAATGACCCACACTTAATTCTATAAATTATTTTCATTTGCCAAAAGGGGCTTAAATAGGATAATCATTTCTTATATTTAGAACATCACTCCCTCAAAATCAATGGCCTCGGCATATTCATTCCAACTTCGATTCCTGTGATTGGTTGTTACAGCTGTTTGAATAGAAGTAAAACCTTCAGAAAAATTAGAAATCTGTAGTACACTCGTGTACTTGATTTTTACCATTTACAACTATTCTCCATTTTACACATTTAACTGATGCAAAAGTTTGTATATTTCCCAGGAATTCAGTCTTTGTCCGTTTTGGAATGATTCTAGAATAGTCCGTTCCTTATTAACTTTAACCGGTCGTGGGTCATGTGCATTGTTCATTTCAACCACCCCACTCTTCGCTCCTTAGCCACTCTATTATCCTCGGCGTATTAGCTTTCCCATAGGATAATTCCGAAATTTCGTCTTGATATTGACCAACCATCGCGCGAGTTTACGGTCTACCCACGTGCTGATTGGTCAATAAGTCAAATAGTCATGGAGGAGGTAAACTAACACGATGACTGTTCTCAGCATTAGTTGTCATAGGATTCTACGGAAACTGGTTGTCATAGAAATTCTGCAGAAACAGGATCGTCTCTCCTCGGGCTGCATTCTTCTGAAAATATTAACACTCGCAGAGCTCAGTGTTCTGTAGAAAGAAAATGACCATGTCACATGTACGCTAGGCACATATGAGAAACGCCGTACTATCCCAGAATATTCTGAAGAAATGGAACTAAGTCAGAACTGTCGCATATAATATAACTCGGACGAGCTCGCAAATATAACGCGTAGATATTGGTCGTCAGCTTCGTGACGTAATTATTAGAGGTTATAATGGTGCGTTGATGTCGTAAAACAGCTCATTCTTGAGCTCGACCTTTTTGATTTGTCGAGAATATATATATTATGAATGCCAAGAAGTCGTGCAGGTTTATTACCAGATTATAAGCCGGCAGCTAATTATCCTAAACAGATTTATATCCTCTGCCATATATGAATCACATGATATTCGGGAGAAATTTCTGAAGAAAATTCTCAAGAACTCTTACCGAGGATTACAGATATTCGCGGAAATGCACCGCACAACATATAGTGTTATAATTATAATTATATTTTTATGAGTTGCAAAACACTGAGACATGAGTTGGTAAAAGCACTGCAATGTTTTTTATAGATTTAAATAATCAAGAGCAGCAGAATTCAAATTTTCCTTAAATAGTAATAGCCCTTAATTAAAAATAAGATTTTCCCGAAAAAAACGATCAAAAATATCAAATGCACTTCTTAAATAGTCATTTTACACAGACAGACAGACAGATGCACGAACACTCTGAAATTATTAATATAGATGAATGCCAAGAAGTCGTGCAGGTTTATTACCAGATTATAAGCCGGCAGCTAATTATCCTAAACAGATTTATATCCCCTGCCATATGGATCACATGATATTCGGGAGAAATTTCTGAAGAAAATTCTCAAGAACTTGTACCCCGTGGAGGTGCCACGCACAATATTTTCTAGTGAGTGTTATAATTATAATAATATTTTTATGAGTTTAAAAACACTGAGACATGAGTTGGTTGAAGCACTGCAACTGTGTTTTGTAGATTTAAATGACAGAGCAGCAGGTCACAGGGTTTACTGAATTCAAAAATCTGTGAAGTGAACATACCTTGCCAGAAATGATAATATTTTAAAAGTACGAAATTAGGGGATTTTTCGCAAAAAATCCCTATATTTTCGTTCTCCACAGAATCTCAAAATGACGTTATCATCATACGTTAACACGTGGATTATTGGGTGGTGTATTCAAATCTCAGGAAAATGAACATAACGAGATTATATATTATGTATCTTATTAATTAGCTTCTGATGATAACATTCTCGTTTCAGTTACAACGTTCAAACTTTAAGCTCTTGAGAATATCATATTTTATCAATTAGCGTGTTGTAGGTACGTGGCTTTGGTAAATTCAATTATCCAATGGAGCTTCCAATTCCAGGTCGGTAGGCACAGTAATTGCCGTGATATGAAGTTGCTTACAAAAGATAGCAGTACGAGACCTTGATAAACACGTTAAAATCCCTGCGTATGTTATTGAATTTTGAAATAAAAAATTCGCCTAATAAGCTAATATGAACCTCTTTTAATCTTTTCTAGCATTTGCATGGATTATATTGTAGCACTACTGTACTGTGGTATGTAATAGAAATGTAATAGAAATGCAAAGAAAATTCCAGGTTTCAAAGCTGATGAAGTTTACAAAGTTACAATAAAACAAAATAAAAGAGATATCAAGTTTTGTATGGTTACTAACCAGAAAATAATATTCCATTTTAGAATTCTGATGATATATAGTATGAAACATGTCAATTCTTTCTAAGTGGTCTCTTACTGTGTGGAACATCGCCAGTCTCCTCTGGGTTTTAAAAAGTTTTCTAAAATAAAAGAACAAGGGTCGTGGATGGCTAAATATAGATGTCTGAGTTTGGACTTGTTTCTCCTTACTCTTCTCATCTTGCTTTAGCAGCAAATGTATGTATGTGTGATATGTGGGAAAACTTCTCAAATTTCATACATTTTCCCACAATTCATACATTTCAAGTTTTTCTTCTTCCGTATAATGCAAGGCGGGGAAACGCACATTCAGCTCATGCTCACTTAGACCGAAAATCACACCTGATAGTCCATTGGCATTAATAAACATGACAGATCATGTGGAGGACAATATCCTTGATAGCTGTATTGTGATATATTCCAGTTAATATAATCCTGACAAAATTATTAGCTGAATAGCATTGTAACTGAAGAATCGGGACATCTGAGAACGATTGTGAAACTTACACACTAGCACCATTTGTACGTACGTGAGTTGAGTACGTGATACTACTTTTGCAAAAGTCAAAGCACTCAGTATGAATAATGCATGATAATTGATAATGAATTTTACTTGTTTCTATAGCAGGCAACCTGAAGAAGACAGGTAGACAGGATCGTATTTATAAATCCCGGGGGGCTAGGGTGAAGACCCCTCCCCCCAAAGAATTTCAGAATATAAAATTTTCATTACAACTATATCATTCATACACAAATTGTCACTTGTCAGCTCTTTTTCTGGGGGCTCAGCCCCCAAGGGATATTGAGTTAAGCTCACGGACTTCACCCAGCCCTCTGGCCCCCCTTGTCTGAGATGGAATTTTTGCCCTGTATGTAGATTTATGAGAATTAAGACTTTTAACCCGGATAGTAAGCTTAACAGCCAACATTATTACGAAAGTACGATAATGTTATTAATTTTTGAATTACCACACATCTAATTTCTTGTCAAATGAAATCTTGTTGCCTTGTTTATACCACAAACAAATTTAAACAAGTTCATTTCGCGTAGATACTCGTCTGCTAATATGTCACATACAGATTAACTATCGAGATTATCATAATCACACACTAGATCAAAGATCACACACAGCGACACAATAGTTTAGAGATATAGTGTACCGATTGATCTCATCAAATGTCACATACGTATACACATTTCTAAGCTCGAGTTTATTGAGTTTTTGCCAGCATTCATGAAAAAGGGGCATTTTTCTGAACGATGGAATGAGTTAATAAAGCTTATAATTCTGGAATATTATTCCTGTTATTAATATTGTAATTTATGAGCATATAAGTCCCCAATTCCTTGTCCTATGATACTTGATTTTAATTAATTTATGTTGATTCCCAAAGTGCAAATTCATTAAATGGCCATAGGAATAGACAAATGACTGTTATACATTATTAATAGAATGGTCCTGAGAATATTTTCGGTATTCATTAATGGAGAAATTTCATCATTTGTCAGTCACGTAAATCTAATTTTCCATCAATTCCACGGAACGGAAGGAATTTGGTTGTAATTATCCTGAACTCTACAGATAAGATGCGTGCTCAGGCCCCTGTTCACTGTGGGCAGTGTACAATGTATAATGTACATTAATTTTGTGGGGTTTAAGTTTACATTCCTTGAAGTAAATGTGAATATAACAGCCGAATACAATATCAGGTTTACATAGTACAAAGCATGTTATTCTTTCCCTAATTCTAAGTTATTTTTATCAACAAACCACATTTACAGAAGTGCTTTAATCTGACTAATCCATGTCTATTGTTAGTAGGCAAAAATATTTAAAATAGGACGGAATTATTTAATATCATACTCATAAAATGCTCATAGATTTATCCATAATAAATCGCATAAATAAAAAAATAAATTTAATAATAATTAAAGCCCTTACCCTTAGCACCAAAAATGCATCCATCTCCTCCTTACAATGAGACAACCGACCATGGCTGTAGCACTATAGAACTTTTGTACATGAAGACATAGTACATATCATACAAACAGTACATACACTAACATAGATACTAAATATACATTATACATATTCACAGTACATTAGGTACATTGTACATAACATGTTTACATTTTATTTACCACACACTAAATTTACCACACATTTAACCTACCACACTCTACATTTACCACACACTAAATCTACCACACACTACATTTACCACACAGAGCGACATTCACATTTTACCACGAAACATTGAACTCACCGGGCTCTCTGGAGCTAGTTCTGCCATCACAGGTAACAGGAGGGAGGAGAGAAGTAAGAGGAATCTGCAGCTGGTCTCTGACATCGTGATGGAGTAACTTCAGAGTAACAAGGATTGTAGAAGGATAGAAGTTCCTTTTGCTTTTTAGTATCTGATGTCCGTGGATGAGTGATTTAGGAAATATTGGGCACTGATGTGTTTTTGAATATTCAATGAAGCCTCGGAGCTATTTTGAGTGGGTAATTGGTTCTAACGGTCCTAATCTACTGTTTAAGTTGCACAACAAAGATATCTTTCTTTTCCTTCTTCTTCTGCTGTTTTACTATTTAGCTTTCCTCGTGTGTTGTGGTCAAGATGTGGTAGGTACTCTCTACGTACAATTCCAAGCGGTGTGTATGGATGTGTCCAGCACCAAATTCAGAAATATTATTTGGTGGATTTTTTGCAGTTATTACGTGGAAATATGATCAGCCCGGGGATATGGTTTTTTAGTCAATCTCCACCGAGAAAATCTGGAGTCTGGAGTCTACTGGGCTAAGGAGCTGACGATCTGGTGTAAATAATACTGGCACCTACACGTTCGATAGGGTTTAGCCTTTAATTTATATTCTTGAGCTAAAACTCTGTAGTTTATTCTGAATTTTCCACGCTACTAAAATAGCTTTTTGAAGAGTTTTCAAGATACTGTTGAAACTGGAACTAATTCCTACAACAGCTTTATGAAGTTTATATGTCCGTAGGTGAGTTGGTGAGTAATATGTAGCGCGTTATCAGAAGGTGTGTTGAGGAGCTGTGACCTTTTTGGACATGAGATCTGAGCTACTGAAAAATGGGAGGTGAGATTTACATGATTTTAGTTTGATCATCTAGTTATTTCAGCATTTTTTGGATGATAAAAAATAATTTCAACTTCTATATCTGCAATTTGAAAAATTTAGGAACAGTTGATTTATTAATTAATAAGGTTGAAGGAGGACACAATAAAACCACGAGTTAACATCGTCACAAATAATAAAGTTTTTATTCAATCACAATCTAAAATTACCCCAGGTAACGATGACATGCTTGTACGTATAATCTTCTTATTCAAAACGTCGTACACGAAAAATAGGAGTTTTATCGTCAGCTGTGGGTCCTTTCCGAAACAGACTTAAAAGTCAAAAAGCTGACTTGTGTCAAAATTGTATTCTAATTTGCAATTTTTACTTAATTTCTGTTGCGGAATGGCCCCCAGATCACAACTTTTAGTCATGATTCATGTCTCCGAACTACCTAATGTTCGTGTACGCTACTTTATCACATAATCCCGTGTTTTTAAAAATAAAATCAGCCAAACGGAAATAAATATACTATTTATAGTCACACCCCGATTTACAGTCTCTTGGAATAAGGGGGAAGTACGGAAAAATTAGAAAATACGGAAAAAATACGGAAAAAGTCGAACTGAAAGAAAAACAGGGTGATTAGGGTAAATCGGGGTATGAACTGTAAATTGTATAATTACAGAGCAAATTCAGAAGTGTTCTGTTGAATTGAATTGGTTTTGTGTTTCAAATAACAATTGAATGGAAAAGTGGTCAAAATTTTGATGTTTTACTTTTATTGACAAACTAAAATTCCGTCAACAGAACACTTGACAATTTGGGCATGTGAAGCATACCATATTTTCAACTCTATAAAATTATTCGTGAAGATCCATACAAATCATTTATACCTCTTCATCTCTATAACAAATTGTGACTGAACACAAATCTTAGATTACATAGATTTTCTCCATAATTATAGATTTATGTAAATTTCTCAAAACACTAAACAGTTAACACCAATCGCCAAAATTAAAATATCATCTATATTCGCAACAACTTTTTGATATATTGATCTAGATTCCCCTTGATTATTTTACCAATTAATTAATTTCAGCACTAATTACTTATCATGATGATAAGTTGTGGTCATGATCGAGTCATAATGCTGACATTTGCATTGCTAGCTAATTGCCATTAAAATGAACAGGGAGAGTCGCCGAGGAGCGGTCAGTGGACTGCTACTTTGCACTGATATTTACTATCACTATCTTATTAAACCCGAGACTTTCAACCCAACTTCTGATAATAATAAAAAAAAACTAGCACAATTCGTACTTTGAGATCCCTGCAATGCCCTCCCACGGTTCGGGCGTTACGTACACGACTCTCAATGTTAGAAACTATCATCATAGTTTAGTCTATATTAAGGTTCCGCGTATTCAAAAGCCCAAGGAAGACAATATATAAGCACCAAACAACGTTACTTTTCAAGTACTTGCTAAATCGTGTTTCTTTATCGTGTTCCACGGTGCTGCCTAAATAAGGTTACAGTTTTCTGAACCACTCGAATGACAATATGTTCTCGCATATACTTATATTTTATTGATAGGAATATAAGGTTTGGAGTAACAAATATACTGACATCATCATCAAGGCTAACAATGCTGTACAGATGACGTCATTATCATGGTTTAGAATGGTGAATTACTAAAATCGTTATCTTGATTCATAATGCTATACTGATGACGTGCCCTGACACATCAACTCGTCTCCTTTTTGATAAAGGAGTAGAGCCACCCTTTAAAGATCAAAAAGCTTCCATTATCACAATGGGGGTAAGTCACGTCTTCAGGGCAATTGGGGGCTACCATGTTAAGAGCTCCTCTGAATGTAATTGGCGGATGATAATCGACGTCATTGTCATAGGTTAGAGTGAGCAATTAATGATGCTAAAAGGGCCATTTTTGCGCGAGTTGAGCTAAGCTGTCGCTTGGATCAGTGCATTAAACATGCAAATTTTAACGTTTGACAACCTTACAACTTCATCACAGCGGTTACTAAATTTTCGGTGAAAGCGAAATGTCGGTAATCATTGAATTTGGTGAAATTTGGTTAACAATTAGTGTAGAAACTCAAAAAGTTAAATCGTTACAGTATTAAAGAAAGAGTTTTATGGAGTTACAGGATAGGATACAGTAATATGGAAACTTCAAACTAAAGATTGGAGAATCCTTTTAGATTCTAAGGTCACGATAATCATTGGAGACTTGGTTCAAGGTAAGCCGTGCTTACTGCTAATATCGATTAGCCACTCAGCTATATTAGCCGCACTCAGCTATATTTGGAGATTTAGCATGGCCGGAATTAAACAAGAATTAAAATAAATTCATCATATTATAAGTGCTCTGAGTTTGCTGTGGATATACAATTTTAACACGGACTTCACCAATCCCAGTCATCCGAACTTATAAATTTGTAAAATTAAACACCAATGAGTTCGTATTTAAATGGCATTTACCACTTTGAGCGTGGTGAATTGGAACAAATCTTTTTTTTGTAGCGTGGTTATGCAGCATGTATAAAACGGCATCAAATTGAAGTCCAATTATATCATCGGCAAATGCTTCTTAGAAAAGTACTGCCAAAGTTTGAAGTCCCAATCAGTAAGGCCACTTCGACTGTCGAGTATAATATGAAGTAGGAGAACTAAATAGTC
The DNA here is from genome assembly GCA_011033025.1 of Beroe forskalii. Classification (NCBI taxonomy): domain Eukaryota; kingdom Metazoa; phylum Ctenophora; class Nuda; order Beroida; family Beroidae; genus Beroe; species Beroe forskalii. Next base: position 67,618 of record WFMF01000569.1, on the reverse strand, counting down.
TTTTATATCTCGATATTACGTTGTGTGAACTGTGCTGCGTTTTAACCTTTTTTCTACTTTTTAATCATGATATTCTAATCCTAATTCCGACTTTGAGCACGAAGCAGCTTTGAGCCGGCGGGTTCTGTGCCACAGAAATAGACAATGTCAATAGTTAGATGAGATTGACGTCATTATCATGGCTTAGAATGCTCAATCGATGACGTTGCATCGTCTGTTTTCATTGTTTTCCAAGGGGTTCCCTTTGCGGCAGTATAACAAACGGTACACCCAATTAAACCAAGGATATTTTAACAGGATGTACTGAATCTCATATATAATCCGTATTAATATACTCCTTTTTAACATTTATTATAGCTTGAATTCCACTTGACAACTTAAATTATCATATATTTTTTAAACAAAGAAGTCACGTCAGATTGATCTACGTTTTACATTTCCGTAATGACCTGTGTCTGTCCTACATATTATAGGTACCAGAATTTCCAAGAAAAACTCATGACTCAAAGATATTATAATTGTAAATCGGCGGACAACAAAATTATATTGAAGATATTTTCATTTTTCTGTATTAATTATAATGTAGAACTTTAGAAGAAAGGATGTGTGGGAATTAGCGTGAGCCTAAAAATTTGAATGGCTGTTATAACAGGCCATCTGCCGCACTTTACTTCCTAAGAAATCTATTATTAACATTTTACTACGAGCAAAGTTTGAGATGCAAAATTCATTGTCAATGACAAAGAAATAGAATATCATTGTGGCACTAAGACGGTAAAATCACGAATTCAATTGTGGTTTGAGCAATTCTAAGTTTAACGAAAAATCCTCTTTCTTTGATACCTACCACGATGAAAATAAGATGTAACATGCAATATTATGGAGAATGCAAAGATTTTGAAACTGTGAATCATCAGAATCGCACAATCTTACAAAAATCAGTTTTAACAACACATTATTTCCTATTAGGGATTGTTCACGTATTACGTAATCAATTTTTTGCCCGATTCTAACCCCCCCCCCTCCCCCTCGTAATCAAGTTTACAGTAGTTGTATTTTTTACAATAACATGTAACATAATCATTCGGAACCCCCGGCCCCCCTCCCCCTAGGAGATTCCGTAATAATATGTGAACGATCCCTTATCGGCATTCTGTTAGCTTGCCCATCACCTGAACCCGCGGACTCCTATTACGACTCGAACAATTGGAACGCGAGCTAACTGTGAGACTGGCAATCACCACGGAATCTCGGAAACAAGGAATCCCGGAAACACAAAATCCCGGAAACACAAAATCCCGGAAACAAGGAATTCCGAAAACACGGAATCCCGGGAACAAGGAATCCCGAAAATAGCAGTTTATTTTCGGGGTTCTGTGTTTTGTAATTCCTGGGTAATGGGTATGCCTGATCACCAGGCCCGGGTAAATCGGTAGACCGGTCACTACGGAGGTACGGAACAACGGAACTCGTTCTCATCCACAGTTCCCAAAGTGTTGCGGAGAACAGGGGGCCCATTCCGAAACGGAACTTAAGCCGGAAAAATTTTAATAAGTAAAACTTAAGTAAAAAGCTAATTGCAAATTTGCATCAAAATTTTGACTTGAGGCAGTTTTTTGACTTAGCCTCTTTCGGAAAGGACCCCCTGGACCTTGGTTTCAAGGGCGGTAGTCTCTCCTACATTGAGCACTGGCTGGTCTCTCGCAGATCCATTCCCCGTTTAAAATAGTAGCAGACGGTCAGAAAACGCTCCTATTGGCTGCAAATTGTTCAAGACTATTCCAGAAAGCGAAGGGTAAGCTGAACCATGTTATCGTTTTGAAAATCTAACTGAACAAACTTGGTGTACAATATTAAGATCTATGGCAAGGTACCAAAAGTTTCCGTTAATCCGTACATTTCTTACATATAATCCATCGCCACGCTAGGCTATCGGCCCAATTTGACGCAGAGTTGGAACAAAGCTGAGCATCGATCGGGACATGAGACAAAATGTTTCGGGCTCAGCTGAGCATCAAATTGGTCCGAATTTCCGCCTTAATAATTGTATTATTGCTTTCATCATTCCTGTTAAACGAAAGTTAAACTTTCTGAACTTTTGACATTATCAAATATAATGGTTATTCGTAGTTAAGATGAGGAAACGCAAACGTTTTCGTAATTTTAATGCACTTTCATATCCCCAATAATATGTCCATTCCATACTTTATTTCCATATAATTAATTCCATCCCCCCAATTACATGTCCATTGTCCAACGGTCACCATGAATTTTCTGTTCATGTGACACATTCAAAAAACATAACAACAGCTCACAGTAGTTCTAGATAACACAAAAGGTGTCTATCTATAACAGTACAACCATAATACAAAACTACAAAGAACGATGTATATTGCGTAGGTCTTTGTATTGTATCGTAGTGTATATTATAAGGTTCCCTCAGTTTTCACATGGATATTATGCATACTTATGCATACTTATATTCTGCTCACCCTATAATATAACTATAGGACATCATTTCGATGCATATTGTGCATATTGAACTCGGCTTCGCCTCGTACAATATGCACTAATATGCATCTCAATGCTGTCCTATAGGTGTATATTATTGGAGTGTATACATTTGTATACTATCAAATTGTATACTATTTTACACTCTTTTACTGTATACCATTTTATATACTACTGACTGTTTTTGGATGTATAATTAAATATAAATCATTCAGTAAATGTAACATTAACAACAAGTTTGAAAGCTTTAAATCGCTATATAGTATATAATATTTCTCGTAGCCATATCGAGAAAATAAGACGAGTTAACCTTGAGTTAACAATATATTGTAAATTACGAACGTGTTACGAAGTAACATTGAACAAAAGAAGTTATGTAACAATTGCTCAATTGGTGCTTGTGATAGCATTGAAACTATTGAGAAATTTTATGTGTTGTGCAATTTTTACGATTCAGAATATAATTGTAAAACAACGCGAAATATTTTCTTCTTTTGTTCACAATTACTCCTACACGACCTGGTTAAATAATAATCAGGTATCTAAATAATCATCAGAAGGCAAAGAACATAAACCTTTTACACATCATTATTTATATTTATTATTATATTTTGAAATAATTTTTGATATAATACAGTGAGGTTGGAAGTGTGTTTATGTGTAGATAATATCATGAAATCCTATTTACCAACAAACTTTGGAAATTTTCAAATTTTCGTATAAAAAGTAGATTTTATGACGAACAGTCGAACAAATAAGGAACTGAAATGGAACAAAATCTAATGTGGCGTGGATAACGTGGTAGGTAAAACAATAATTGGGAATATTTATTATTTGTGGTAAATCAGGATTCAGGATTTCAAAATTCCAACTAATTCATTTATGACCTGTACAATGCAAAATCCATTCAAAATAGTCCTATTTTCCGACATAGATCTGGTTTTCTGGTCGTTCATAAAGGAATGCTATAACAGGAGCCCTCAAAACCTAATAATGATCAGCAATAGTGGGTAATAGTAGGTAGAATGAAAATGGCACCTAACCTAATTTTATTGCTTGGTTACTAGTGTCACCAAATTCGTTTGATCAATTCTGTAATTATTTTCTATCTGCAAAGAAAATACAGGATCAATATTCAAAAGACATGCAAAAGATCATGGAGTTACTATTTACGAAATTCAATTTTATGAACTGACTATAAAGGAATGGATGGTAATGCTGATTATATGGTATCTCAACTATCTCAATTCTTCTCATTTTCTAACATTCTCTCATGAACGACCTGAATACATGTCAGTAAAAGAATCAAATATTATTTTGAAATAGAGAGATAAACATAAAATTTTGTACTACTTATATAAAACCTTCATGCAAAATATCATAAATTATGATCATGAACAAAAACTTTTGAATGGGAAAAAGTGACTGGACTATATCACCAACATCAACGAACTCAATTTATATCTTTTTTATAAATAATAATCAATCTTTTTAAATCACTCTCTAAAATCACTCTGAAAATATGAAGATGTTTATTAAATTTGCGGTTAATTTGTACCGATACAACCGTTATATAGAAAATAAAATGTGCTATTAAATTATTATAGTGTCATCAATCTCAGTTGACAACCTTAAAAGAAGACCAAATTCGGAACATTATTGCAAAAATTTGTGAGGTTTTTTGTGGAGCCTTAGCTCAAATTTCACTTTTCTTGGTTCAAATTTAGCTATTATAGACAATATTTGCATTCAGCACAGCTGAATCGTGTTATTTTTGGTTGATATCATGAAACCAATCACTATTCACTACAAACTGGCAACTACTAAAAGTAAAGATTGATTTCTCATTCTACCGCAAGAAGTTCAAAAATTCAAAGAAAGGGAGTCAAATTTGTGTAAATTTGCCTCTGTCACGCAGAGTAGATACTGTTCCGAATTTAGTTGGATATTGCGAACGATTATCATAAGCAATCTGATATAAAACTATATAGGTCACGGTCAGATAGTAGGCGGTGTGTTGATGACGTCATTGTCATGGTTTACCCAAATGTGCGCACATGGATCGATCGATAAAAGCGAATAAAAAACTTTACTTTCGACGGAAATTCTATGAAAAGTAAAATGCGCGCAATGTAAAATGTGCAATTTTATCAATTCCTTCATCGATCAATGTACGTGCATATAAATGGGTAAGACTGGTGAATTGATGACGTCATAATCATGGTTTAGACTGGTGTAACCACCTACTATCTGATCGCGACATTTACATAAAATAGGTTTCCAAGATTAAACCCAGGCTATTAGTGGTAGCTGGTAGGGCCTTTGAGCGAGTAAAATTAACATACATACGATATACTATCTGCAGCGCAAGAAAAACAGATGGTTAAAATCAAAAGAGGGACGCCATTATCATATATATATTTTGGTTGGGTCTTCAATACCAGGCAAGAAAGTGGTCTGTAGCATAGGACCGTTATTCAGCTTTGAGTCCTTGGCTGGCACCCTAGTCCGCTGTTTATGAACAGGGAGAGTCGCCGAGGAGCGGTCAGTGGACTGCTATTTTGCACTGGTATTCCTCAAATATATGATTGCAAACTTTAAATTGATAACGTTTTTTGAACCTTTCCTGTTTTTCGGGCGCAAGCAAAATAGTGCGCGGAAAATGGAAAGTAAATTCCAGTAAAGGGCGTGTAATTCAGTTACTTGAATTTCAGTTCATAGCAAATTTCAGTAACTGAGATAGTAAGGTATATATATTATTACTATATATTGATATATATATGTAAAATTGATCTCATTCAATCGATGTTTTTAATTTATATATACCTTATAATCATAGACAATAATCATCAATAAACCGACAAGACGTGTATATAATGTGTATCAAAATACTGTCAATTCTCCGTGGAACGGGCGTGATATGATTTTACATAAAAATTATTTTAAAAACTGTACTAGTATACCCATTGTCCAGGATTTATGCTTTCAACGCTCAGTTCATAAATCTGTAGAATCTCTTTATAAATCCAAGATCTTCTGGATTCCAGAGATTGTTCACTTCAGCTAGAAGTTTAAATTTTCTTCTTCTGATCATTTCCAAACATGACCTTGAATTCCTCTTTATGCTTGATCGATATGTGCTTCTTTCTATCAGCCTTTCTTGCGCTCTTGTAATCACAAAAATCACACTTAAACGGCTTAATTCCCGTGTGCTTGCACATGTGGGCCTTGAGACTGGCTTTGGTAGCGCACTTATACCGACATAACGAGCAACTAAATGGCAGGATGCCATTGTGTTTGTACATGTGGGCATCGAGATGTACCTTCTGAATGGCACTGTACTCACAGATGTGGCACTTGTAAGGTCTATAGTCCGTGTGGGTCCTCATGTGAGTGAACAGCGAGTTCTTGTGTCGAGTAACGTAGGAGCAGACACCACAGCTGTAGGTTTGGAAGGTTGTCGAACGTTTCTTCTTCTGGTGGTTGGAAGGGATTTGAGAGATTTCCTCCGGTTTTATCACGACGGTTCGGTGGATTTGTATCTCGGTTTTGTTGACCACTTTGGCGACATCCACTTGCCGATGGTTGCTGATCTGACTTTCAGACATAGCAGGTTTAGCGGGAGAAAGGTAGTTCCAATTCTCGGAAATCGGTCGAGATAATTTCTGTCCTGGTGCATCAATTAACGTTACGTTTTGACTCCACTTGAAAAAGTTACGCTGCATACCCTGTTGCTGCTGCTGATCACTGGCCACTCTCTGTCTACTGACCTTTCTCAGGAAGGAAGGTCTGGGTTTCCGGCCTGAGTTCCTTCCCTGCCTGCTCTTCTTGTAATGTTGGTGGGACAGGAGGTGGAGGTAGTAGAGGTTCCTCCGTCGGGTGGTGAAGTTACAGACACCACCCTGTCTGCCATGGGCCTGTTTGCCATGATGGCGGTGGTGGTGGCGGGAGCAGGTGAGGGTAAAACCCACTTTGTGGGACTTCATGTGAACGTTCAGAACCTGCAAGGGATGGAGATGGTTATACAAAGTGAGGGGAAGAGATTATCATACAAAATGAGGGATGAGATTACTGTATCAAATGGAGGTTAATAATAATAATAAGAGGTCACGCATTATTGCTTAATTGTTGATATTAATATGTTAGTTAATGACATTAATATCATGAAAAGTTTTAAAGAAATACATTAGCTTTACATGTTGGTCAATGACGAGTTAAGAGATGTGAGCTGAGAGTGACTAACTGACTAACTGACAAATAACTCTAGCTCAGTATTGCATTAGTAAAAACAGCTTTACAGGACTAAGCTACACGAAGGATGAATATACTTTCGGATGATTCAAATTTTCAAAAAAAAAGCAACTTGCAGCCCCATATTTTCCCTTCTAACATACCCTCTTTCGCTTGGTGGTGAAGTTACACACGATACAGTCGTACTTCAGCTGCTTGACGTGGATCTGCTTGATATGCGACGTCAGGGCACTTTCCCAGGCAGTAACGTAGCCACACTTCGTACAGTGGTAGATCTTAGTAACTGAAGGACATATGAAAGAGTTAATGACTTTTACTCTGAATGACACTGTTACTAGTCATGTCTGTGTGAGTAAGTAAGTGAGTTCTCTCAACGTGCGTAGCTCGTTATATAACTATATTTTGTAATGCGTTGCTATTTACAAAGCGCTTTATATAATGAACTATGAATTCAGACATCCGTCTTTATATGTGCGACCAAGGAAAAGGATTAGATTCACAGTTTTCACTATGATGAACATTTTACATGACTTCGAGAAAATAGAAAAAATAGGCAATTTTTCTATTTATAGAAGCCCAGAGCACCGCTACAAATTTGATTTAAAAGCACGATGAGGGATGTGAAGAATAGTTTGATACATTCAATAGAAAAGAAATAAAACTCTCATGTCCTTACCTGGCTGTTGGAATCCTTGTATCCCCGTTATCTTCAGTTCCAGTCTAGGTTTATCATCCACTTCTTTAACAGGGGATCTAACGATTTTATGATCAGGAACCCTAATTTCAGCTTCAGGAGCATCATATGGTGATGTCTTGACGCGAGTTGCAACTCTCGGGTTTGGAATTCCTGGATTTCCTATTCCTCGGCTTCCTGGATTGAGAATTCCAGAAGTCATTAAACCTGGAGCCAAAATTCCAGGAGCAACAATGCCAGATGGCACATATTTCGCTGGTGAAACCATCACTGGTGACACAATTCCTGGTGATAAAATTCCTGGAGACACAATTCCAGAGGAAGATATTGCAGATGAATTTATCCCTGATGAAGCTATTCCCGATGAAACTAATCCAGGTGAAACTATCCCAGTTGACGATATTTCAGGTTTCATTGTTCCAAGGTTAAAAACTCCTGGGGATATAAGTCCACCAGGAACCACTAGGTCTGGTAACAAAATGGCAGGAGATATGATGTCAGGTGGGGTGCCCATTCCCCCTGCATGGAACGTTTCCTGAAATTAAAAGACAAGTTCAAGGTCGGTCCTGAAAATTTATGTAATTTTAGATCAGGTTCAACATACATTCATTGAGAGACTTTGAAGTGAGTGACTTTGAAATGAGTGACTGTGAAATGAATCATAAACGTACCTGCATTGGGACAAAGCAGCTCTTCTGGGGTGACACCTGGTTTTCCTGGAACACTTTATCATCAACTCTCTCCTCCAATAAATATTCCTTTTTCTGATGTGGCTTGTTGTTGTACCACTGGAAAGCTCCTGAAGATAGATCACAATAAACTGATGATCAAATGAAAGATCATGTATGTACATTGTACACCATTAAACAATGAAACTTTGTTATTGCTGATATATCATCACAAATAACAACTGTTTTGAATCTTTTTATCATTCTAAGAAACATACCCTTTCCTACTGATATACAAAAGTCGTTTTTCCTCGAAAGGAGTGGACTATAAGCTCCATTATACAAATTTTTGACTCTAGGCTTTGTCCAGGAATGGGCTTCTGATTCATCTTGCTGAAAAGAATAATTGTCAAAGATAAATATAAATAGTATCTATGTTAAGATGGTAGTTACAACTTTTTTGTCTGATCAAAATCAAGCAATAAAATTTACTTTCTAACAATATTTATGAGTTTGAAGTGATTGATCATTTCAGTGAAACACAAAAATTCTCAAATATGAAATCAAACCCAAACACTTTGCACCACTATTCAACTGTCAGTTTCGAGATAAAATATCTCTTCTTAAGGAACTCCACAAAGTAAGACACATCATTCTGAGATTATGATAGTATGGTAATATATCAATAACATATAGATGCACTCACCGAGAGAATCAGCTTTAAGTTGGAATGAGTGTGGTATCTTAACTCCGAATCCATGCATCACTATAACAAAAATTAATTGTTAATACCAAGAAGACTTCAGTGATTGAATCAAAGTAAAATGAATTTTCAACAGGACAGACAGGTCATGAATTATTTTGTTCACCTTAACGGCATTCAATTTGCAAAGTTTGTTCAGCCATCCTAAAACACCTTGGTTAGCTGCATTACTATTATAGTCATAATAATATTCAAGATGACACCTTCTCCCTCAATATCATGACATTTTATAAGTTTAGCGACCAGAATTCAGAAGTAAGGACTATGGTGCAATGCCTTAGTTCAACAAAATTTCATTGAAAATGAAAATTTTTATTTATCACCACTAACTTGAGGTAACAATAAGTAATTAAATACACAGTTGCAGGATAATATAAATGTTACATAAATACAATTTAGTGTATAATATAGCAAAATCAAAGTTAATGTCTTGACAAATGAAAGACTATAGTTAATATAGCATTAACTAGTGTGTATATGAGATCCAGAAATAAATTAATCAGGAAGTTTGACAGTTTATAGGACTTTGGTGTCTTAAACCAATACAAGCCTGCTTATCATCACCTATCAATGTCCTTGTTTCCTTCATCAATCTCCTCATTTCCTTCATCAATTTCCTCGTTTCTTTCATCAATTTTCTTGTTTCCTTCATTCAACAAATCTCTATATTTTGATCTCCATGCTTCTCTGTCCAATGGCTTTATATTCTTGTAAGCCAGTAAAGAGGGATGATCATCTACACCTCTGGATATTGTAAAAGATTTGCTTTTGACAGAGAATCCAGATTCACAAAATTCAACTCGCTTCCTTGTGCCTTCACTGTACATTCGTTTATTTTCCATAAAGCGATAATGCCCTCTCCATCGGGAAGGTGGATGATGTTCTCTGAAGAAGTCTAGTTGATCATGGTATCCTTCATCTTTGGCATTTTGAACCAAAAGTCTTGCAGCTTTTATCAACATGTTACCATTCACATTTACAGTTTTGTTGGTGAATCTTGAAATCTGTTGTAACTTTTGATGAGACATTTTAAACCTGGATAAAAATTTGATTATTAAGTAATTGACTACAAAGATGGCTGTATTTGTTCTAAAACGAAGAATTAAACAAAAAAATCAACATTTTACAACAGTACAGACCAGCATTATATTAAACTTTACAACACTACTTTACAACACTACTTTACAACACTACTTTATACAATCAAATTTGAGGAACCCATGTTGTAAGGATTGTTGTGGTGAACGGTTGGGGCTATACAGTGACACCACAGACTGCTGTATAGCCTTCGCTGTCATAACTCTCTGAACAATCTGGTGGGAGTGCTCTGGGCGCCAGTGTAAGTGCAGTCTGAGTACTGCCCTCCCTTCCTCAAGTTTGCTATTTTCAGATTGCTAAAGACCCCTCATGTCCAACAAGGGAAACAAACAAGGAGATGCAAATAAGAAAGGAAGTACAATCAGGAGAGATAATAAAGAAAAGACCCATGGCAATGTAAATGGCAATGCTTTGAAAGACCCCCTCATCACCAAAGGACTGTGTGGAAGATGCCCCTTCAATGACAACATAGTCAATGAGACTATTTGCTGTTCCATCTGTCGTAAGTCCTATCATGCATTATGTAGGGATAAAAAGGGTGGTTTTTCTGGGGAAGGTATTTGTTCCAAAACTTTCTTTGAATTGTATGGACCTTTAGCAGCACATTACCAACACAATTCATCCAGATGGGGTCAATTTTTATTTATATGTCAGAAATGTCATCAGCATTACCCAGGTTTGATGCCAAGTTCAGATTCAGATGAAATACTAGATGTTGTAAGCATTCAATCCCCTATCAAAGCACCACCCCTTAAAGAATATGAATCAGTTGAAGTACAAACATTTGTTTCTGGTAACCCAAAAGGGATACTGTTCAGACAGTGAAACCAACAGTGACTATGATTTTCCTCACTTACCAAACTTAATCATGAAATACTGGATCAGATTAAAGCCCTGGAAAAGCTAACCAAGGATCAGTCTAATGCTTTCAACATTGAAGTTGGTAAAGTTATCACTGAACTGAAGTCCAAACAAATCAATGCCTGTTCTGACCCAGTAAACCAGGAAAATGGGCCCACAGCTAACAAACCACCTGTTTATAAGTTTAACCCTAGTACTTGCAAGCCAATCAAAGATTATGGAGAAAACTTTCTAACTGAAACAAATCATACCCAAGTTTTTAACTTCCTGGAAAACTGCAAGGATTTCCAGACTATCAGATCAGGAGGCAGTAGCAGAGATGTTGCGTATTATGGAGAGTTTAGGTATCGGTATGGAGCTATTCAGCATGATGCTAATCCTGTACCCAAGGCTCTTGAACCTATCATGAAACAATTGTCAACAAAATACCCAAACACAGTTGTTAACTCTTGCCTCATCACTAAATACAAGAATGGGTCCAATATTTGCCCAAGTCACAGTGATGATGAGGCTTTATTGCTCTGCTCTGATATATTTACTCTATCCATTGGCACAGAAAGACCTATGCTTTTCAAATCTTCCTCAGGGGATGAGCAGTCTATAAGTTTAGCTGACAATAGTCTCCTCTCTTTCTCACGGGCATCACAAAACTTTTGAAATGAGATACAGAGAATGGATGCTCTACTACCAGGTACAGCATCACATTCAGACAGTTAGCACCTTATTATCTCAACTCAACATTGGTTGTTGGTGATTCCAACTCAAAACCTCAAATTTGGTGCAGGTAGAAATACATTTGGGGTCTGGATGCCGGGTTGTAGGGTAAAGGCAGGAAGATTGATGATATTCCCAAACCTGATGATTTGGATTATCCATATCGTAACCTGGTGGTACACTGTGGAATTAACAATTGAAAAAACCTTTAATTTTTTAAACCTTTAACTGCTTTAATTTGGAATGGAGTTATGGGATAAAATTCGGGAAAGAGAAAAGGAAGGGCCCCAAGGGTTTAAGATTTCAAAATGGCCCGGGGCATGTTTTGATGAAGGCCACCAGTTTAAAACAAAGAAAATTTCCCCTTAATTTCATATAAATTTGATGATTTTCATGGGCCCTTTTTAATTCTTTGGTTCCCCATATAGCCCCTTTAAAAAAAATTTTTGGAACTGTGGCGCACCCGGGAACTCTTGCGGTTCTTGGGCCCTTAAAACCTTTTAAATCATTCCCCAAAATTTTTTAAAAAATTTAAATTTTTGGGAACCTTTCAAAAGAATTTCAAAATGGCCCGGAACTTTTGAATCTTAAACTTTTTAAAAACTTGTTGAATTTGTTGAAAAAAATCCGTTTTTTTTGAACCCAAAAATTTCATATTTTCCAAAAGGGAACCTTGGAATGTTTGGGATTTTTTCAAAAAAATTTTCCCCAAAACTCAGATAAATTTTGGAACTTTCACCCTTTTTTAAAAAAATTTTCCTTTAAATTCCCCATTGAAAGGGCAATTTGGGTGATTTTTAAAAGGGTTCATTAATTCATAAGATTTCAAAATGAATTTCATTCCCCTTAAAAATTTTTGGGCAAATAAGGGCATTAAATTTAATTTTCCTTTAAATTTATTTTTGAAGGGTTTTCGACTTATAGAACTTAAGTTTCCCCAGAAAAAAATTAAAAATCCTGGCCTCAAAATGGCCTGAAAAAGAATTTCAGAAAATTTGAAAATTTATAATTTTTGGAAAAGGTTTTTTCGAAAAACTTTTGATTTTTTAAAACCCTTTGAAAAAAAATTTTAAAAAATTTTTTTTAAATCTAAAATTTAAAAAAAAAAAATTTCCAACAAAAATTTCACCTTCCCCAAAATAAAAAAACATGTTAAAAACAAATATTTTTTTCCCAAATGGCCCGATAACAGAACTTAATCTTTTTTGGGTTTTGCAAATTTTCCTTTTGTTTATTTTTAAACTTTGTGAGCCCAAAATCCCATTAACGGTAAATTCCACTTTCTGGAAAAACTCCCACAGGCCCACCAAACTGGGGCCTAAACCCCCAAGGGCTTTAAAATTATAAGGGCCGGCCCGCCCCCTTATTTTTGTGCTTTTCGCTTTGTTTTCACCCCTTTGGACCGACCGAGCATGCGCGCACGCGCAGGAGGCGCCCAGCAACCGACCATGGCAACCGATCAGGAGGGCATGGTGAAAACCTATTCGGGTGGTCTGCGTACACTTCACTTGAATCAGGATAAAACCGTAAATATTGACATTGTCATGGACACACACCGTCACACTTATTTATATTAAAGGCGCGACGGTGCGTCCATGTCCATTATAATATACTGCACGTTCACTTTTCACACCATTGAAACTATGCCTAATAGTAATATAAACTATTCATGTAAAATTTCTAATAAAATTATTTAAGTATAAAGACATAAAGTATTTATTATTTAATTGCTAATTTCTAAGCTTTCTAAGTGCGTACCTAAATTCATAATAAAATATATTAGATAAAACGAAGATCGAACCGATATAGTTATAGGAATTCTTGGATACGTATTTTATATTTTATATTTTCATGCGTATCCTCATTTATTATCCGTAGCTGCATTATTCAAATTTAATAAAATACGCATCGTGTATCAATTTACAAATATATAAATAAGATCATAATGCGGTCATAATATGTTCATAATACGTTCATAATACGTTTATAATACGTTTACACTACTAGCCTGTGCCCTTTTAAAAAAAGTTCTCGGATTTTTCCGTTTCAGTGCTAATTATGTCTATTGGGTCATTACAAAGTACTGTGCAAAGTTTTAGATCGAAAAAATGAATTTAAATGGTTCACGGCCACACCCCCATTTTTAAACGAAATATGGTCATATCTCGGCTACCTATGGGGTAAAATTACCAGAAAGCGAGCAAATTCTTATTTTCTTGTTTTAGCAGCGACACAATTAAAATGAATTGGGCTCTGTTCATTCTTCTGTGATTTTATCTGCTGCTGCAGCATGTTCATGCTCTGCTTAACAATTAGGGCTACTTCGCACTCCAGCGAGTAGTCACGTGATTAGCCTGTACTGGCCCATGTCACGTGGGTAGTTAGGGAGGTGAAACTGCGGCGTTGTTTGTGTTTCGAGGATCCACGCAGTGTAACAGGCGAATAATGTTTCGGTTGCCTTATATTCAACCAATTCCCGCAAAAAGGGATAATCTGACGGTTCAACAACATTAACATACCACATTGAGCTCTGATAGTGATGTCATCTCGTCCACATATTTATCGGTATCTGTGCACATATTCGAATACACAGACACTGGAGATCGAGTGTAACTGTAATTGTATGCTATCATAGGTAAAATGCTTAATATGAAAAAGTCAAACTATAACGACATTCAGTAAAACTAAAAGTAATAAATTATTAATAATTCAATGAATTCAAATTAAACTGACTCCACTGGGCGGCTCACAAGAAACCACTTCACTCGGCTCGACAACTCGACGACTCAACTCGACTTCGACGACTTCGACTTCGACTTCGACTTCGGCAGCTTCGACTTCGACAACTTCGACTCGGCTCGACTTCGACAACTTCGACTCGGCGACTCTGACTCAACTTCGACTTCGGCGACTCGGCAACTCAGGACTTCGGCGACTCCCACGACCCGGCGTTTAAAAACGGGGGCTGGGTTCGGCGACCCCCGACTCGACTTTGACCCCGACGACTCGACGACTACGACTCGACTCAGCGACTTTGACTGGGGCGCCTCGACTGGGCGACTTTGGCTGGACGACTTTGGCTTTGACTTTGAGCTTCGGCGACTCGGCGACTCGGCTTCGACAACTTGACTTTGGCGACTTCGACTTTTACAACTTTGACAAGCGACTCGGCGACTCGACTAGAAAAACTTTTGGGCTCGGCTCGGCGATTCGGGGGTTTTCCGACTCGGCGACTCAACGGCGACTCGCTCGCGACTGGGTTGGGCGGGAAAAAAATGAAAGGTGGGGAGGAGTAAAAAAATTTAAATGAGTAGTTTGGGAATGCCGGTGGGTGGAGTCAAATGGATGAGCCGTCGTCGGAAAAATAAATCAGGGGTAAATCGGGTCGTCGGGGTGACAAATCTTGGGGGGAAAGGAGGGTAAATTTAAAATTTAAAAAGTTTCAGTTTAGTCGCCGAGTCGAAGTCGCCGAAAGGGTCGAGTCATCGGGTCATGAAGCCGAGTCGTCGAAGTCGCCGAGTAGATGGAGGTGCCGTTAAGTCGCGTCGAAAGTCGAAAGTCGAAGTCGCAAATGTAGTCGAAGTCGAAGGGAGTTAGAGTCGGGTCAGTCGAATCAGTCGCTCCAAGTCGCCGAAGTCGCCGAGTCGAAGCCGTCAATTTTTTTGAGAAAATCTTAGGTAGGGCCAAGGCCCCTAAGATTTTTTCACAGGGGGCCTTTGAAACTGGGGGCCACCCCCCTTAGGGGGCCGCAGTCCCATGCGCGGAGTCAGTCGCCGAGTCGGTGAAGTGGAGCCTTTTTGTGGAGCCGCCCAGTGGAGTCAGTTTAATTTGAATCATTGAATTCATTAATAATTTATTACTTTTAGTTTTACTGAATGTCGTTATAGTTTGACTTTTCTCATTACATTTTACCTATGATAGCATACAATTACAGTTACACTACTCGATCTCCAGTGTCTGTGTATTTCGAATATGTGCACAGGATACTGATAGTATGTGGACGAGATGACATCACTATCAGAGCTCAATGTGGTAGTGTTAATGTTGTTGAACCGTCAGATTATCCTTTGCGGAATTGGGTTGGAATATAAGGCAAACAAACATTCCTGCTGTTACACTGCGTGATCCTAAACACAAACAACGCCGCAGTTTCCACCTCCCTAACTACCCACGACATGGGCCAGTACAGGCTAATCACGTGACTACTCATGGGAGTGCGAGCGAGCCCCACTATTAAGCAGAGCAGCATGAACATGCTGCAGCAGCAGATAAAATCACAGAAGAATGAACAGAGCCCAATTCATTTTTAATTGTGTCGCGTTTAAACAAGAAAATAAGAATTTGCTCGTTTCTCTGGTAATTTTTACCCCATAGGTAGCCGAGATATGACCATATTTCGTTTAAAAATGGGGTGTGTACGTGAACCATTTAAATTCATTTTTTCGATCTAAAACTTTGCACAGTACTTTGTAATGACCCAATAGACATAATTAGCACTGAAACGGAAAAATCCGAGAACTTTTTTTCAAAAGGGCACAGGCTATTACACTACGCTTATAAAAATATTATAATAAGTTTATCGTATCATTTTGTTATAGTTAAACCTACCTATCAGCCATATTCAATAGCTAACTCGCATATTGCAAATGTGCATTGTTTTATAAAATACACTTCGACTTCCGTTTGATTGTGTTTGCGTATTATCATTGCACTATTTCAATATTCATTTAAGTTTCAACATGCCTACAGGTAACTGCAAGTGCATAAATCTACTTCTAAACACCCTTATAAATCAAACATATTATGTTATACATCAATTACATGTTATTCAAAACTGAATAAAACAATAATTCTACGCATTAAATTCCGCTTATATAATGTATCAAATTTTCATCAATAATATAAATACGCGCTTGTTCAAAATTTCACTTTCAGCATTCTTGTCGCTCTTTCAATACGTACTATTAAAAATTCCAGGGCATCTAAACTCACATAAAATCGAGCTGCTTATTATTTCTTTATTTATTTCGATAAGAGATAATTACTGTATTTATTTCGATAAGAGATAATTACTGTACCACACAACAGACTTTTAATGAAACTGGAAAACTTAGGAATTCAAGGGAAAGTACTAGAAATAATTAGAGATTTTCTTAAAGATAGGAGTATGAAGGTTTATGTAGATGGTTCATTTTCTTCTCTGAAACGTGTTTTGTCAGGGGTCCCTCAAGGATCAGTGCTAGGTCCTTTGTTATTTGTGCTATTTATCAACGATTTGCCAGCTGAAATTAAGAGCAAAATCAAACTGTTTGCAGATGATCTCAAACTTATAGGAAATGCAAATAGGTGTGAAGACATTAGACATGATTTAGAACAATTAGAAAAATGGGAAGAAATTTGGTTACTCAAGTTTAATACAAGTAAATGTAAAGTAGTACACATCAAACATAACAGAAACCCAATGAATGAATATAAGCTTAATGATAATATTTTGGAAGAATCTGAGCAAGAAAAAGATCTGGGTATTATCATCTCAGATACTCTTCTTTGGAATGACCAGATTAAGCAATGTGTAACAAAGTCAAACCAAATGATTTGTTGGATACTTAGAAACTATACCTTAAGGGAAAAGTCGGTTATGTTAAGAGTATATAAAGCTTTGATAAGGCCACACTTAGAATATGGAGTTCAGCTGTGGAATCCATCTCCGGAGCATGGGAATTGGTCTCTAATTCTTAGTTTAGAAAGTGTCCAAAGGCGCTTTACTCGTATGATTGATGGGATGGGCCAACTTCCGTACTCTGAGAGATTGAGATGCCTGCAGCTTACAACATTGGCTGAAAGACGTTACCGTGGTGACCTTATCGAAACTTTTAAAGCTTTTAAAGATATTAATGGGTTAAATCATATCTTCAATTTTAGTAAAAATAGGCATAATTTGATTTCCAGTCTTAAAATTAAGAACAGTATTCCTAAAAGTATTCAGAGGCTGCATAGAGGGTTTATTACTGAACGTGTTAGAGGATTATGGAATAAACTGCCAATTTCAGTGAAAGAATCTTGTTCAGTAGATGAATTTAAATGTAGATTAGAGTCTTAGAACGATTGTATCAAATGTGGGCAAAAAAGTATCTACTACTACTGGAACATTTCAGACGTTGTACTCTCTAAGATAGAGACTGTTAGTTACCTAGAGAATAGACAACAGCAAGTGGATTATCTTAAGACAAGACCATTCCTTTCTAAGAAGAGGTTCTTCAACTTAAGATATTAATTCTTATCATTCTTTTTATACTTCATTACATTTCGTCATTTTTATGATCTATCTCTTTATATATGGGAAGCTAATTTGTAATCAGCCTCAGCTGACTAATTACTTTAATGCAATTAAGGGGGCAGGGGGGGGTCTTCGGGGTGTCGATGGCCGGAATGGAGTTTTTGGCTGGAAGTGATAGGGGAGCATTGTAGCTGCCAGAGGAACTTTGCGGAGTGGGGGGGTCTTGTTCCTGGCCTGGGTTATGCGATTTTGAGGATCGGAATTTGCCTGTAATTGCAGTGCGCGCGCGGGTTTCGGTCGCGATTTGCCAAAAATGATCTTAAGGGTCTGTCTCCTCCTGCATTTTTTGGGGAGTCGTCCTGAAACTTTCCAGATGTGTTCTGGGGATTGGAGTGAAGAGATTTGTTTGGTTGATTTTTGATTTGGGCCTTTGAGCCGAGAATGTTCGATTTTGGAATTTCGAGATGCCAAATTTTGATGATTTTTGGCAGCTTCGAAATTTCAAAATCGGGTATTTTCGGTTTGAGGGCCTGAATCGGGAATCTACTAAACGGGTCTCTTCGTTTTGATCCCTAGAACGTGTCTGGGGGGTTTCAGGGCGATTCTCCGGAGAGTGTGGGAGGAGGTGGATTTTTGGGATCATTTTTGGCAGATTGCGATTGAGGTTTGCGCGCGTGCTGTGGTTGCAGGCGGGTTCCGATTTTCGGAATCGCATGGCTCGGGCTGGGAACGGGATTTTTTCATTCCGTAGGGTTTTTCTGGTGGCTATGATGCTCCTCTGTCATTTCTAGCCGGGGGCTCCATTTTGGCCGTCGACACCCCGGGGACCCCCCCTGCCCCCTTAAATCTAAGTTATTTTATTCAGTGTATTTTTTAATTTATCTAAATTATTTGAAGCATTCGAAATTCATGTTTCCCAGTTGTTAATTAATGCTCTGGTTAACACTCCTTTTTATTATTGCAGGTTTTGTTTTCTAGATATAATTTTAATATTCAATATCTCATTAGTGGCTGGAAGATCCAGTTAAAGTGGAAGTTTGAAGATAGTTTTTATGAAAACAGTGTTGATGTGCTTATCAAAACCATTTATTTTATTTTATTTTATTTTTTGTATGATGCCAGGGACACTTGGTTCATCCTTCTGTTTTCAATGACATTGAATTTTTTCTGGAGGAACATTTTTGTGATACTTGTGTGTTCATAGAAAGAGTGTCCTCTGCTTTCTTCTATCTGCAACAAGCATCCAGTAAGATTGTCTGCTTGGAATAAGCTCTTAAGAACAAACTTAATGATCACTCTTTTGTGTAGATCTTCTAAGGAAGGGATACCAGTGATCAGTCTTGCTAGTTCATTGGATGGGTAATATTGTCTTACCTTCCAAAAAGGAAAATCCCCTCGGTAGCAGATATCAAAATCCCCTCGGTTTCAAGCTTGCTCGGAGCCATGCGCAACTTAAGTGACATAATTCGATCAGTACAGCCCGCCGCAGGCTAAAAATTTTCAAGGTTTTGCACATGAATCCGCCTAGATTTGGTTAATATATCATGCGATTAAAACAGCCAGCCGTAGGCAAAAATTTTGAAAGTTTTGTTCCTGAGATTGTGTCTAGGATCAATTTAGCCATATAATTGGATCAAAACAGCCCGCTGCAGGCGAAAATTTTTAAGGTTTTGTACCTGAATCTGCCTCTGAGATAAATTTGATCTATGAATAATGTGATTAAAACAGCCAGCCCTACTGTAGGCAAAAATTTTGAAAGTTTTGCACCTGAGATTGTGTCTAGGATCAATTTAGTCACATAATTGGATCAAAACAGCCCGCCGCGAGGCGAAAATTTCTAAGGTTATGTACCTGAATCTGCTTCTGGGATCAATTTGGTCAATGTATAACGTGATTAAAACAGCCAACGTACTGTAGGCAAAAAAATGTGAAAGTTTTACGCTTGAGATTGTGTCTAGGATCAATTTATGTACTTTAGAAGCGTAAGACGAACACGCAGACAATATAGAGCCCTGCGCAAGCAGGGCTCTATATGATATTTAAATGTCGACAGCGCAGCTGGAGACATTTAAATCATTTAGAGTGCGAGGCGAAGCGAAGCTGAGCCGAGTGCTCTAAATCATATTCTAAGTGAGTTTGAGCCTCTAAAGTACTATAGTAGTCGAACGGTGTACACAAGACACACCCTGTATACAACAAGCACACATTACCTTGGGTACCTTATATATGGTAAAAAGCAAAATGCTTGTTTACACATTACAAAAAAGCGCATAACTCAGCCGTTTTTTGAGCAATTTTGATCAAATTTTCAGGATATTACGGGCAACATGTGACTAATATAATCCTGGAGTAGCTAACATTTTTGTGCTTCAGAAGTTGAGATATGGCAATTAAACCGGTTTTTTAGTTTAAAGTTATCGCTTAAAAACTGGCTTTTCGGTCATAACTCCGCTTCTGGAGCTCAAAAATGAATCTAAACTTCACTGAGATGTTGCTTTCATCGAGCTCTAAATATCCTGAAAGTTTCATCAAGTTTGCTCAAAAAACCTCGGAGATATGCACATTTTTGTAACGCAAATGTAAAGGTCGCATAGTTTTGCATTTAAAATGGTATTAAATAACAGTGTGTCATAACAAACACATGATATAAAACGCGTGTAGAACACGACTCTACGCATATAGCACTACCCTTTAAATCGGCCTAAACCTGTCGTGAGACTACTATAGTGACATTATTGGATCACAACAGCCCGCCGCAGGCGAATTTTTTTAAGGGTAATTTGCACCTGAATGTGCCTCTGAAATCAATTTATGATAATGTATAATTTGATTAACTGTCCTTTTCTTGCCATAGGCGTTTTCTAGATCCATTATCTGTCACTGAGCTTTCACAAAAGTTTATGATGGTCAGTATTTTCCTCTCGTGTGGCATGTCGCTTTTCCCTCATCTGCCATGCCCCACCTCTCTAAGTAATTTTCGCCTTACCTTTCCCTCAATCCTCACCTTTGGCCTTTATTAATTCTTTCTTACCTCACTTCCCCTCACCTTACATCTTATCACGAATCACCACGTTACTTCCCCTCACCTCGCTTCCCTTCACCTTAATTAGTTAATTCCCCTCACCATACTTCCCCTCATCTTAATTGGTTAATTCCCCTCACTTGACGTCCACTCAGCCTTGATTCCCCCAGCTTAAAACTCCTCACCTTGATTCCCCTCACCCCATCTAGTCATCACACCATCATCCCCTCAGCTTCACTTCCCCTTGCCTCACTACCCACTTCCCCTCACCTTATGATCACTTCCTCTCACTTCCCTTTGTATTCCCCCACCTATTTAATGCATCTTTACAGTTAAAATTGGTCTACATTGCTATTAGATAACTTAGTTGTGGATAAACTTGATGTTTATCAAATTTTTATTCGAGATTTCGGCACGTGCATCTTGACACGAAAATCCCCTCGGTTTTGTCAAATTTTCCCCTCGGTAGCCTGGCTACTCCTGCTACCCACTTTTGGAAGGTAAGAATATTGTGCTCCAGTAATTCTGAGCAAAGACTTGGCCATAAACTTTTTGAACAAGTCTAGGTTACCATTTAGCCATACTGGTGAAGCATACAAGATCTTGGTTATGATTATGGTCTTGAATAGTAGAATCAGTGCTGATGTATTGAGCCCTCTTTTCCTGGATGTGTCATCTGCAAGTTTTTGCCAATTATAGGACACATTCTTCAGAGTGTACCTAGCATGCTGCACAAATGAAAGATCCTCATCAATTATGACTCCAAGTACTTTGCTTTTTTGTACATAGAAAAGCAATTCCTTCCCAATGGCAATCTTTTGTAATGGTTTGCTGTTATTTGATGAGAAATAAGGGTCAATGATGATGACTTCTGTTTTGTCTTTGGAGCAGTTAACACATAATCGCCACCTGTTGCACCAGTCTGCTATATAAGTAGTAACCATTTGCATCTTTACAATAGCATCTGTTATATCAGTGCTGACAACCACTATACTCCCATCATCAGCGAATTTAAACATCTGTGTACACGATCTGGCTTTTACAGGTAAGTTCTCTGGTCTAAGTAGGTCTGAAATGAATACAATGAAGAGAATGGGGGATAATATGGACCCTTGAGGGACCCCTATTAGTTTGCAGAGACGTTTTGGGCCAGTGTAAGAGTTGGCACTCAGACTAACATATCTCTGAGAGAGGAATGAGTGCACAGCTCTAAGAAGCTTTCCCTTGATACCAAGATTGTACATTTTCCATATGAGACATGGGACTGAAACACTATCGAATGCCTTTTCGAAATCAATAAGCAGTATGAGGGCAGTGAGCTTTCTTCTTTTAATCTCGCTAAGATTTGACACCATTTTGTAAAGATATCGTGTGGTATTTTTCCCTGGTAGAAAACCTTCTTGTGCTTCATCTACTATGTCCTTGAGCCCACAAAATTCTCTGATTCTACTCTCAAGTATCCTTTCCAATATTTTACCAATGTAAGGAGATAGTGACAGTGGTCTGTATGAACCTGGTTCCATATAAGAGGATTTGTTTGGCTTTTTGATAAACGTGACAAGTGAGTTATCCCAAATCCAATTACCAGAGTCTATAACCAGGTTATACAGATTTTTAAGATAAATTTTAGCATTTCTTGGCAAGTGCTTTAACATAGTGGGGTGAATGGATGTTGCATCACTTGTTTTTCCACACGTTTTTTGCTTTGATATAGACCTTGAGACCTCTTCAATTGTAATTTCTCCCATCATTAATCTGGATGTATCATCAATAGCATTGTCTGACATATTCTCTATATCAAAATCTTTTTCCAGAATAAATTCCATATCTTTATTTATCTTGTCAAAGTGTTCTTCATCAAATTTGGAATTTTCAAGGTGTCTGCCACAGAAGAATGTTTCATAGAGGAGTTCCTCCCTATCTTGATCATTTTCTTTCAAAGTATCAGTAAGAGGACAAATGAGGTTGCCAATGAAGCATTTCTCTTTTTTACAGAAATACCGTTTATATCTTTTCCAGAACAGTTGGCAATCCTTAACATTTAATCCCTCTAACTGGTCATGGATCCAGCTATTCTTTGACTTCACTAATTCTGACTTAAAAGTTTCTTTGCATGTTTCAAGCAAATCTTTGTAATGAGGACTTGATTTTCTGGAATATTCCTCGTGTGCCTTTCTTAATTTTGTTGATAAGGATGAAAGAGTAGGATTCCAATATGGCTTGGAATGAATAGATGAAACTTTTGTAGGCAAGTGATTATCAGAAGCAGTGAGGATTGCTTTACGAAATAACTCAGCCATTTCTTGAGGTTCATCAGCATTTGAATCTGGCTCTGCAAGTTTGTCAGCAAAGAATGAATTAAGGTCCGATTTCCAACTGTCCCAGTCACCATTTGTGAAGTCAAATACAGTTCTTGTTTTTCTTTGAGCCATATTTTGACTGATTGATATGTCATAGATAATTGGGTAATGACCTCTCTCTGGTGCTCCAGTGAACAAGGTATGAGCATTCTTTGTATCTGCCCAGGGAGTGCTTAACGTTTTAGCCACTTTGCCAATAGAGAGTGACAGATCGATGACACTCCCTCCACCTTCTTTTGTGACAAATGTTTTACAGTTTGGTGCTGAGAGTGAAATAGAAGGATTCTTATTGAGGTAGTCCATCAATATCTTTCCCCTTGGGTTTTCAGATGTATCACCCCAAGCATAACTTCGAGCATTGAAGTCGCCAAAAATGAGGAAATTCTTTATGCCATATTTTCTCCCATACTGAATACCATGGTCTAAATCTTTGATTAGGTCTTCAAGACTCTTAGTAGAGTTTGGTTCTGGCCTACAGTAAGCAGAGCATGTGAGTACTGTTCTCCCCTCAATCTCAATTTGAGCCCAAACTATGGAAGATGAAGATGTGATTGTACTTACAAGCTGTGGTTTAAGTTTGTTGCTAAGTGACAGTGAAACTCCATGTCCAGTGGCATTTAAGAATGTCTGCATACCTGAAAACAAGTCTTTCTCTAGATCGTCTTTTTTAGTTTCTTGCAGGGCAAGAATATCAATGCCATTTGTGTATCTGTAGTGATCAAGTGCTAGACAACTGTGATGTGACAATCCAGAAATGTTGATCTGACATGCTCTTAGAGATAGAAACAATTCTTTGTTTTTAAGGTCTTTATTCATGGTTCGAGGTTATAAGCAGATAGTGATTCCAACTTTGCCATATAACTTGGACAGGTTTGTGAGGTTGAGAGTGTTTATTGCTTGGCCCACTGCAATTTACACACTTCATTGCATCTTGGTTATCTTTCTGAGGACATTCTTCAGATCTATGCTGTTGGGTGCAGAAAGGACATGCTCTCTTTCTTGTGCACCAGTCAGCCTGATGATCAAACTGGAAGCAGTTGTAACATTGGATCACATGAGGCTTAGGAGTGTACTTTTTCAAGGGACAAAATGTTCTGCCAATAAGAATGTGTTCTTTGCTAATTGCTGATTGATAATGATCAGAATTGTTGAATGTGACCATGACAGTGAAAAGCTTTCTACCTCCTTTGTTGACAAACCTCCTGACATTCACATTTTCATTTTCTTCTAAGGAAAGCTCCCTTTTCAGTTCAGTTAAGATGAATTCCTCTGAATGATCTGTATCAACATCAGTTATAACACATCTAAGGTTTTTGTTCTTAAGCAAAGTTGCACTTGTTTTGTTCTGCTTACCATCATCTATTGAAAAGTAGGCAGGTTTCCATGATTTTACAACCTTCTCTGCTTCCTCTTTATTTTCTAGTTCAATTAAAACAGGGTACCATTTCGAGTTCCTTTTGTGTTTAGGATTTTTATCTTTTCAAAATGTTTGTTGAATTCTTTTTTAGTTAAACTTGAAAGCTTCACAAACTTCTCATATGATTTAACATTATCAATAGCAACTGTTTTCTCAATATCACACAATGATTTCTTTGGTATACCTGGCTGGGTATTGCTTGCCATTGAGGTTTTATCTTCCACAGAGCTTTTTGGGGATCTCTTTGAGTAGGTAACATTGACAAAAGGAACTTGAGTGTCTTGAGTACCAGATTCAATTTCATCCCATTGTTTGTTAGCCTTCACACCAGCTGGGATCATCTTCACTTCCTCTATGATCTTTTCTGTGTTTGTTTTGATTTCTTTTAGTATAGGCAATTCATTACACTTTGTTATTGTGTGATTACTTTCATTTGGTACCTGAGAATCTCTCCTGGACAAATTGGAGAGTTTTGTTTCAATTAGGTCCTTTGTTTCATCTTTAGCAGATTTGAACTCAACTTCTATTGTCTTTTGAAGTAGCTTTATTTCCTTTGAATTATGGGCTGCTTCAGAAATTGAGTCAATCTTTGTATTGAGGTCATCAGTGTTGATACTTGCCAGGGTGCTCTAGTTTCTTGCCAGCAGATTCTGTCCAATTTTCTACTGATTGCATATTATTAAGAATATTGTTTTCAACATCAGAAATTCGTTGTGCCATTGATCCAAGATGCTGTTCAGCAGCTTCTAGATTTAAATTTGAATCATCCTTTCTATCCTCAGGGTTCAAAGTGCCAACAATTTCTTCTAGAATTTCCATAGCTGAATTTTTGTTCCCTCTGTTGACTATGTTACTGTGCATTTCAATTATCATTGATTTAACATCTTCTGTTGCACAATCCTGAAACTTCTTTGTTACTGAAACTTCATTATTATCCTCGCCATAGAATAACTTTTTCACTGAGGGCATACATGAAGGGCAAATAACCAGTAAGTTGCTAGGGGAGTTCTCAAGAGCTTTGATTTGAGCTTTAGTAAGTGGAACAGGAGCACATGCATTGTGATAGTTGCCATTACATTCAGGCATGGATCCAGCCCAGAATTTTTGGGGGCGTGCAAATTTATACAGCTCACTCGGCGCCGCTTCGCGGCACCTCGTTCGCACATAGGAAGTTTTTGAATATTTGAAGGATAATTAAAGTATGTATAAGCTGGGGTCTGGGGCGGCAGCCCCTGAGAGGCCAGAGGTCTAGAGTATATAACGAAATGGCAACTCTTTAGTGTTTGGGCATTGTTTTCAACTTAACAGCGCTGTTGTTGCTGTTGTGCGAAATTCAAATGAATATTACATTTAGAATCAAAAAAGCAGCAGGGGTCTGGGCCCTGGGGGCGGCAGCCCCCAGAAGCCAGAGGTCTGGAGTATAAAGAAATAGCAACTCAATAGTGTTTGGGCATTGCTTTCAATATAACAGCGCTGTTAATGCTGTTGTACGAAATCTCAATAAATATAAAATCAAAAGAGCAGCAGGGGTCTGGGGGCGGCAGCCCCCAGAAGCCAGAGGTCTGAAGTATAGAGAAATGGTAAGTCAATAGTGCTTGGGCATTATTTTCAACTTAATAACAGCGCTGTCGTTTCTGTTATAAAAAATTCCAATAATGTTATACTAAGAATAAAAAGAGCAGCAGGGGTCTGTGGGTGGCAGCCCCCAGAAGCCAGAGGTCTAGAGTATAAAAAGTTAGCAACTAAATAGTGTTTGAGCATTGTTGTCAACTTAACAACGCTCTTGTTGCTGTTGTACGAAATCTCAATAAATATAAAATCAAAAGAGCAGCAGGGGTCTGGGGGCGGCAGCCCCCAGAAGCCAGAGGTCTGAAGTATAGAGAAATGGTAAGTCAATAGTGTTTGGGCATTATTTTCAACTTAATAACAGTGCTGTTGTTTCTGTCATAAAAATTCCAATAAATGTTATACTAAGAATCAAAAGAGCAGCAGAGGTCTGGGGCGGCAGCCCCTAAGAAGCCAGAGGTCTGGAGTATAAAGAATTAGCAACTCATTAGTGTTTGGGCATTGTTTTCAACTTAACAGCGCTGTTGTTGCTGTTGTACGAAATTTCAATGAATATTATATTTAGAATCAAAGGAGCAGCAGGGGTCTGGGGGCGGCAGCCCCCAGAAGCCAGAGGTCTGGAGTATAAAGAAATAGCAACTCAATAGTGTTTGGGCATTGCTTTCAATATAACAGCGCTGTTAATGCTGTCGTACAAAATCTCATTGATATAATATAAAATCAAAAGTACAGGGGTCTGCGGGCAGCGGCCCCTTGAAGTTAGAGGTCTGAAGTATTAAGAAATAAAGAAATTGGAAATAAATTGCATTGTGCCTGTTATTAGCGACTTTTATTTTCGTTTTTGTAATACTGCAAAGGCAGTAGAGTTTTTGAATCAATAGGATTCAAAAACTCTAAATCCAGTTTTTGTCTCAAGCCTTCAAGGCTATTGGCATGAATATTATTTTTTGGATGGAGCCTGAGGCCGAAAAATCGTGTGTAGTACACTTTGTACTACAATCACCCTTTGCACAACTAAATGACCCGTTTTTGCCCGTGAGCTATTTTTTCACTTTTCAAGCCTTATTACTTAACTATTAAAAAATTACTTTTAGTTCATGTAACCCTTTTGTTATAGTTCTGGAGGTGTGCTTTTTGTTAATGCGTAACGCATGGGCCCTCTGTTTTGTTTCTTTTCCCCTTTGCTAACTATAGAAATATGATTGATCATAGTAAAGCTACTCTGTACTGTTTTATGTAGATAAAAATATCATTATCAGAGGTATTCAAATTTAGAATATGCTTCTAGAAGTTACGAATGAATGAAAGATTTACACTAAGTTTCTATTTGGCATCTTGAATTAAATCACAAGCATCAAATTTTCAAAAATTGCACGCCCCCAAATTTCTGATGGGGGCGTGCGCACGCCCCCGCACGCCCCCGGTGGATCCATGCCTGATTACATTTTGAACATATCAGGCCATCACCAAATGGACCCAGTACCTTGAGCACTTCATTGTTACAAACAGTGCAAGGTGAATCACAAATTTCTTTACTAACACTGTGCTTATCATCTGTGGTGGCAAGGTTAATAAACTGAAAATTCCCATTGCCATCTGACCTCAGTGTAGCAATGAACTGAGGCAATGCATAGTCTTTTGGGAAATTTTTGTTAAATGCCATTGAACACCGAAGGGTATTGAACTTGCTAGCTATAGTAGAAGTTACCGGCATTTGGAGATGAAAGAAATCCATAACATGCTTGAACTCGACCCCAGAGAGATCTTTGAGTAGCTTTGTGAACTCTTTCGCAGTCATACTGATTCTTCTGCTTTGTCAACCTGTAACACATGAGAAAGCCAAACTCCCTGGCCAATACAATTGTGGTGTTGATCGCTCAGCAATTTGATTGATCACCAATGTATTGGAGACAAGGTACCTCGACTAAAGAACTTAGCCTAGTGAGGTACTCTGTCACTAGCAATAGGGAGAAGGCACTGATTGAAATGCGCTAGCAAAAATCGCTCAGGTTCCTCAAATTTGATTTTAATTAGTAGTGTTGTTAAGTTTAAAAGGAGTAGTAAGAGGAGAATATTCTGATTCTAAAAGTGTTAAATCAGGTGTCCCACAGGGTTCAATATTAGGACCTTTATTATTTATACTATATATTAACGATTTGCCTGATGGTATAAAAGGTGTCTCCAAAATATTTGCTGATGATTTAAAAATTGTTGCCAATGCTGATAACTTAAAGGTAACCAGTGCTGATTTGAAATCTTTAGAATGTTGGGAGGAAACCTGGCTTCTGAAATTTAATGTTGATAAATGTAAAGTGATGCACATCACTGTGAATGATAACCCAAAAAATGAATATGTTTTAGATGGTAAGATCTTGCAAGAAACTCTAACTGAAAGGGATCTGGGTGTTTTAATGAATAATAACTTGCAGTGGGACAGTAATATTGATAAATGTATTAAGGAAGCTAATAGAACCATTGCATGGGTTGGAAGGAATGTTATCTCAAAAGAAAGTGATATAATGTTAAGAATATATAAGGCAATAATTAGACCAAAGCTTGAGTACTGTGTGCAGCTTTGGTGTCCGACTGCTCACTATGGGAATTGGACTACCATCCTTGAATTAGAAGGTGTTCAGCGTCGCTTCACAAGGCTTATAAATGGCATTGGTACACTTCCCTATAGTGAACGTTTGGACAGACTTGGTTTGACAACTTTGGCTGAAAGAAGAATAAGAGGTGACCTCATAGAAACATTTAAGATGGTTAATAATCAAGTTGAATATGGTAAAGGTTTGTTTAAACTTGGTAGAAGTAGAAGGAATCTGTTAACTCATAAGACAGCTAATGTTAATTTGTCAAAGAATATAAGCAGATTGTCTGACAATTTTATTTCTGAAAGAGTCCGGCAATTTTGGAATGATTTACCTAAATCAGTGAGAGATGTTTCCACTGTTGATAATTTCAAAGCTAGTCTGGAGTGTTATAAAAATGATGCAAAGTGTCTTAGCCCTAGCAACTTTTGGTATGTATCTACACAAGTTCTAGAAAAAATAGAAGGGAGCAGTTATTTGTCGAATAAGATGAAGTTTAACCAGTATTTGAGGAAAAATCCTTTTGTAGCCAAGAAGAAGGGCATCAACATCAACTCTTCATAGTTGTTTATCCATAAGTAACATAACTTTTTATCATGTTTTTCAGGCTTGATTTTGACAGCTTTAAGTTATTGGACGCCTGTGTTAAAGGGTGTGTTTTTTTATTGAAAGCCAATTTATGTTTACTAGTGAATTGAAGTGAGATGGTTCAATACCATTATGTTTTTATTATTATTATTATTATTATTATCTTGTTGTGACTAATAAAACAACATAATTTTATATTTTACAGCAGCGACCGACCATGCATTTGCATAAATTTATTCAGATACAAATTGAAGAATCAGTACATCATAATATTTCTAAGCAATTTTTAAATTAATATACTGCATGTCATGAAAAATCTCAGAAAAATTCTAAGCTTCTAAGCAATAAATAAAAAAATTCGCTAACAGAAAGTGCTATTGCACCATAAACTTAAAACTTAAATTAGTACTAGCTAAAAACTGAAACAGGGTAACATATTATAAAAATACAACTGAATAAGCTGTGAATAAGCTGTGAATAATGTTATAAAAATACAACTTAATAAGCTTACTATACTTGAATCTTGCTGCTCACCACATTGCATCACCTAGTGAGATTGTGTTGGTGTTCAAGTACAGATGTGATGTCTTGAAGAAATCATTCTTCATTAATGGACACTTAAGTTTAAGAGAAAATTATCATACAATTCTTGTTGATCCAATCCATATTTGTTAAAGTATTACAATGAATTAATAAGTCCCTAGTATAAAGACTATTTTTATTGTGTTGACTTATGACTTATCATTATTACATTCTAATTTAATCAAATTTGAGGATTCAGGTATGCCTGTTCGGAAGTATTATATAATTCCTGACCCACCAGAGGGTGAATGGCCTGTTTTAAAAGATCCTTGGGCACGATATTGGAAGTCTAGCATGGAATTCAATAAGACTCAATGGTATAATGTAAGTAATGAGCTTAGTTTTGATATGATTGTAGATGTTGGTATAATGAATTTTTTACTTTCTAGGGTAGGAATATTAAAACACAAGCAAATATGCCAGTCTGGAGGAACACCCACTTTACTCAGGTGGACTCGCTTTATTGGACCTTTGGAGAACCTAATCAGGGATGGGTTAGGGTTGAGGTAATGGTTAGGGTTGGGGTAAGTGTTCAGGCTATGGTTGTATGGTTAGGGCAACAGATAGATTTATGTTTGGGATAGAGTTATGGTTGGGGTTTAGGTGAGTCCACGTAAGGAAAGTCAGCATTTTCCAGACTGCCGGAAAAATACATCAGCACTATTGTCAGAGGGGCTTACCACCCTCTGACAACATTAAATTTTCAAGGCTCTGTTACATGGTTACTGTACTATAACAGATAATTAGTAAATATGCTACAAGAACACAAAGTGCTTAATTAACCTGGAATGTGACAAAAAGAGGCATGTGCATATTGTGTGCCATGATGATATATTTATTCGTAAATGTATTATATCTATTATAGTAATCTGATATTTTCAGTATGTAAGGCGAGGTTTACCAGGATTTACATGGGGTGTAAGTGCATGGGTTGCAACATTCTTCATTGTCAAATCATGGCGTTTAATTACAAATAATCCAAAACAACCACCAAAGGCAATGATTGGTGAGATTCATCCTCATTCTACTGGATTCTAAATGTTGCTCTTTCTTCAATTTAAGAAGATATTATAGATGACACTTCTCAGTTAGGATCAATTCATCATTTTTGAGGAAACTCATTGGATTCATCCAAGTGAGAGTGTTTAGAAGTTGAAAGCTAGCAACTCAATTATATTCATTAGGTAATGGTCTTTAATAAAGGTGTATTTCTGTCATGGCCAAGAAACAATCATAAGCTGATGAATATTTTTGAATACCATAAATGTTCCTACAATGAAATGAACTATGTATTCAGGCAATATTGCATCCTTGCATTTAGGCATTTTAAAAGTTTGATAATAAAAGTTTCTATAAAATTCTGTAATTCTCTTAATTCAATTTGATATGAAAATTGCAGTCCATTATTTAGTAGTTTGCTGAATTTGGTTATAAAAATATCTTAATAAAGCTTTATGCATACGTGTGGAGATCACTCAAAATCTCAAAAAGGAGTGCTCAATAGTGTAACATACTAACAATTGCACACACAACTCTTTTATATAGTAACTTACTGTTATATAGAGTTGCACAAATCATTGTTAGTAACTAAAGTTATTGAGCACTTCTTTTCGAGCAATCTGCACACATATGTGAAACCTAATCAGGGATAGGTATTCAATGATTATGAAAGTCAATTAGGCCTCAACTCCCATTAGTATACTTTGTTCTAAGATCAAAATTGAGTCATCAATATGTATAAAATATTTATATAATGTGTTGATGTATATACTTATAATCTATTTCGTTTCATTGTTTAACCATTTAATGTTGTCAATTTTTCAACAGCATTTCAAATTCATTCTGCTCATGCCATCTATATTTTATTCAAATTTGGTATTTTCAGAGTTGATTTATGTTATACCGATTACCATACCTACCTGATAACATTGCTATTATATGTCAAGTCTTGATAACCCACAGAATGACGTATGATCAATATTTAAAGAAAAGTTTTAAAGATTGGGGCCAATTATCATTTGTTATCATTTTGGTGATAACTTCTGTCATTTTCCTTCTAAATCTGGACAGCATCAATGAGGTGAGATCCTAGGTCAGGTGGTATAATAAGTTAGCTTACATATTAGACTTTAAATTTGTTGAGTGATTTCAGAGGGTAGGGGTCGATTGATTGTTTGGTTCAAAAGAACCTTTAATGTCAGAGCTTTAGTCGTGACAATTTAAGTCTAAATTTGGTTTGAATTAATGCTTTTCTGATTTCATATTGTTGAATGGCATGAGATTTCATTTTTTGTTTCATTCAAAATTAATATATATTTTTGCTCCATATACACTTCAATAACTATAATTTTTTCTCTTCTTTAAACTAAGTGTATTGTAGATATTGAGATTTATTTAGGTATTTATTTTTATTCTCATGCTATATAGGTACTAAAATACTTCAAAGCCACTTACAACCATTTTGAGATAGATTTTAAGCTTATTTTTATTTACAGCATTATACTTTCTACATAGGGTTATGATTTTCAGGTGTGCTCTGATAATATTGGTGAAACATGTCATCCGGGGAGCAGGCACTTACCTATAGATGTTGTGTACACATGGGTTAATGGATCAGATGCTCTTCTACTGAAGAATATCCAGCTTTATAAGAAAATTCTTAATGATCCAAATTATAGTATTGATAACTCAGAATCTAAAAGTTCCAGAACCTTCACAGGACGGTCATTGCTGAAGATTTTGAGGGATGAAAAAACATCTTTTGATTCTAATGAAAATGATCCAGATAATCCTTTTGAGATTCAAAGAGATTGTCCTATTGATGGTTGCATAAAAGCTCCAATAGTTGTCAGCAGTAGCTATGTTACAGATAGAAAAGTCACTATTGATTATGTGAAAAGTTTCATTGGTTTCACTAATGCTATTGAGTTAAAACATACTACACCAGAAAATTCTGAATCTTCATTAATATTTGTTAAATTTCCATCCATTTCTGATGCTGAAGTAGCTACTGGAAAAGTCCTTACTCATGAATCACAGACATTGAAGTTCAAACTTGTGTTTTATAGTTTACAGCATGGAGATGGTCCTTATGTTAGCACAAGTAGCAAAATGGTTGATATTTCATCTTGCAACCAAACTGAATTCAAATCAATCACCAGCTTTCTTTCCCATGATGTCTCACAAAACCTTATGTGTATTGAAAAGAATATTCTTATGAATCTGGAATTAAATTGTTTAAAAACATTCCCTGAAAATTTTCTTGTTTGGCCACCTTGGGAAAAGTATAAGATTGGCCAACTTTCCTTTTCTGATGTTGGTGCTCACCGATTTGCTGATAATCAGGAATTACGATATTCATTGAGATCAATCTATATGCATGCACCATGGGTTCGAAACATTTATATCCTCACTAATGGACAAATACCCAGTTGGCTCAATATAAATCATAAGAGAATAAAAGTGATATCACATTTTGAGGTTTTTCAAAATAAATCACACCTACCAACCTTTAGTTCACCAGCTATTGAAGCAAATATGCATAATATTCCTGGACTATCTGAAAACTTTCTATACCTAAATGATGATGTATTTTTTGGTAGAACTGTTTATCCAGAAGATTTCATATCTACAGAAGGTTATAAGATATATCTAGCTTGGAATATACCGAATTGTAATGCAGGATGTCCACCAAACTGGGTGAAAGATGGGTATTGTGATTTATCATGTAATGTATCCTCATGTAATTTTGATGGTGGGGATTGCGAAGCAGGTTCAGCTGGTAACATCTTCAATAATGTGATAAACAATGGTCCTGAAATGCCAGCATCACATGCCCTAAATTATTGCCATACAGGTTGTGCATTGTCATGGGTTGGTGATAAATACTGTGATCCTGCTTGCAATGTATATAATTGTGGTTTTGATGCAGGAGACTGTGGAACAGTTGATATTTCATCCAAGGTTTTTGAAATAGATTTAGTAAATGTTGACAATAATACTGAAGTCAATATTCATGGTTTTCCTGCTATGTATATCAATGTTACTCTCCATAATGATACTGTATCAGCTGCAAGTTATGAATCATTATCAGGTAACTCAACTGTAATAAGAACCTCTGTACTATCACTTGCCCACAAGATCCTATCTCTAACGTTCTTCCCAAACAGGACTAACACAGTGTCATTCCAACTTTTGCTTTCTAGTGAAAAGCAGCTGTTCATTAGTTTACATATTGATTCTAACTCAGTGAATTCCAAATCTTATATTAAACCAACAAAAGAAAGTTATCGGAATAAATCTGATTCAATTGATGATAATTGGACCATTCCAGAGATCGAAAGCATCACTTTTAAGGAGGAATATGAACATGAAATTAATGGAATGTTAAACTCATTTGATTATAAATTACACTCTGAAGATTCTCACAAAAGAAGTGAACAACTTCAAAAGCTTGTAAACGATGGTGTCTTGACAGAGAAAGGTAAATGGGTGAAGCTAGGTCAATTTGTGAAAATGACTCATCGAAAAAGTCAGAGTGTTGCTAAAAGAAAGCTGCATCATTCTGAATCATTGCCTCAGCGACAATTATTTGATACCTTTGCTGACTCTTTGCACCATGTTGATAACTTGTATACATCCTATTTTGGAAAGGAACAAAGAAAAGTTATATCTCACATGCCGTTTTTGATAAATAAATCTATTGTCAAGGATCTTCATTCAAGGTTTGAAAATGCTATTATTGGTATTGTCAAGTATTATGTAATATTTATAATATGTATACATGCATATTTGCATATTTTTACACTTGGAGAATATAGAGAGAATAGATCTGTCTCTTGTTTCAATAATAAACATACCCACATATTTATCAATACTTTTCCGAAATACTCAAATTGATTTATTTCAATACTAGAAACAATCTAATTTTAGAAACAATCTAATAAGCTATGATTATTAGTTATCAACATTAGAGATTAAAGAAGTAAATATTACAGGTTCCCAGCTGAGTTCAACAAAACATCTTCTAATAGATTCCGAAGCTCAGATGATATGCAGTTTGCTTTTTCTTATTTCTATTTTATCATCCATGCCAAGCACAAACAAAATGTAACTGAATTTTTACACAGTATTGATACAAATGGTGATGGTGATTACAATAATGGGGAACTGAATATCCTGTTGACACATCTTTTTGATTTGCCCATTACAAATCATAATAGGACAAAGTTTTGGGACCTTGTGGACAGCTGTTCCCAGGAACTTAATACTGAGAAGATGGGTCCCCATAATATAGTTCAATGTTCTAATTTCTCTTCGATAATCAGCTGTACCATGCAAAATGTTTCAACATATCAACATGAAATTTTGGATGATAAGGATGTCACATTCAAAATGTTGAAAAGTAATTCATCTAAAGTCAGGATAGACTTGGATTATGTCAGGAGGAATCCAAAGAAATTCATATGCCTAAATGACAATATGGACCATGGCAACTCCCTAGAGCATTTTGACAATATCCATCAACTGACTGAATTCTATCAAGCTATGTTCCCTAACCCAAGTCCATTTGAACATTTGCCAGGAGAAGAAAATAGGTTTCTGCACAAGTCAAATTATTCTGATAGCTTATTCATTTTCAATGATTATTCTTATATATATGTAATATTTTATGTGTTTGTATCTCTTATGATTCTTCGTTCCTGTTATTTGAAGCGTCGGACATTGTCTAGGATTTTTAAGCATTGCATTTTAAGATTTTTTACACATTCAATGTTGTAATTGTAAGTGATCTTACTTAAATGTTTGCCTTTTTTAAATTTCGTTGAATATGGGGTATGATATATAGGTACCTGGTACAATGATATAAATCTTGTTCAATTTTTCTTTAATGTGTCCCTTCATGGTATCAAGTTTTATTCAATTTTTGTTAATTTATTTCCTTAATTTCATGTCAGAGGTTAATTGATTTTTAAGTGATTTACTTGGTTTTGTGTTTCTTATTAATTTATCAATTACATGATCAATGATTTTGTATTATATTGATTCAGTGAATTATCTTATTTTACCTTTTTGAAATGATTCGAAGAAAATTAATACTGACCTGCTTTCATGCTAAGATTTAATTGATGCTGAAATTGTTAATTGATCATACTGAAGCACAGAGATTTTGCCCAATGTCCATTTCCAACCCCCCATCGCTAATAGGTAAGCTTGTAAATAGGTCTCACATTTGATTCCCAGAATCTTGACATAGTGTTAGATGCAAGGGGCAAAGTGGTGATCAGGCAAATAAAGCATACATTACACTTAAACTTCCTTATCAACAACTGTAACTGACTTATAACTTGCATCGTCTAATTCCTGTCACTGGCTGTTGTACAGCTTTTGGAATAGAAGTGTACACTTTGCAGGATGAAATTTACAATTACCTATACTTCAAGACAAGTTGGGATATAATGTTCGCACAAAATATTCTTGAGATTAATTTATATCTTATATTGTCTGAACATCAGACTAGGTAAATGCCAAGGAAGCAGTTTTTTGGTGTTAAGGTTGGCCTCAAGCCAGGTGTCTATGAGAAATGGGAGGATTGTAAGAGCCAAATACTTGGAATTGAGACTGCACGATGGAAAAGATTTGACTCATATGAAGAAGCTAAATTGTACTGTGGTGAATCTGTTCCTGTAGCTAAAACTGATAATGGTAGGTACTCATAACTTTAAAGATCAGAGATTTATAAATTAATGTATTATGTATATCAATCTTAATGTAAATGAATCTTAATTCACTCTTTTCATATTATTTTAGGTTTTCACTAGGTAGTTGGCAGCCTAATTAGCTAATTGTTCTATTACTATAGATATTAGATAGGTAATCTACTTATATTTTTACTCTTTTCAGACGATAAGTCTGAGGTAAAAAGATGTGGTTCAGCAACTCGACCAATTGAAATTGATGACAGTTCACACAACAAGGAGGTACCAGCTTATCCACATATTGACACATCTCCAGAAAGGCATAGGTATGAACCAAAAAAGTTTAGAAAGGACAATTTAATAAATGCAGCCCCACCATGAAATTCCATCTGATGTTAAAGCAAACATGAAAGTTTTGCTTGGGATTACTCCAATTGATCATGAAAACAGAACTAATGAGGAGGCCCCTTCATCATCAACTCCAGTGTGCTCTCCCCAACAAAAATCCAAACTATCTAGTGTAATGGATAGCAATGAAATATCTGCCATTGATTGTGGAGATAAGGATGCATCGAGAGTAAAAATTTGACTCTTTCATCAGTTGCAGAATCCAATATTGGAAATAATATTAGCTGCTCAAATGAATTGTCATTAATTGAGATTGACACCTATACATCTGTATCTGACACATGTCCCTCCACTGTTAAACGTATGCCCAAAAGAAAACTACCAATATCCAAACGGCTCCCAATGAAGAAGAAAAAAGATTGTACCCTCCCACTCATTTATTGATGAACGAAATTCATCTGATTCTGATGATTTGATTGAAATTATAGAAAATCCTCGGAAGAAGTTCCAAATCAATCAGTCAATCTCGGACGAATTCCACAGAGTAGGTAAAACAGAAGAAGAGATTGCAGTTGGAATATTTTGGGACATTGAAAATGTTCGTATGCCAAGAGGTTTCAATCCTGCAACTTTCATCACAAAAATAAGAGAAAAGTTTGTTGATGAATCGCCTAAGTTCTGTGAAAAGCATTTTTATGTTGTATGTGATACAAGTGACTGGCCACCTATTCTGATGAAGCAACTTTTTGAGTTCCATGTGCGAATCATTCATGTTCCTAGGCTTAAAGCTAATTCTTCAGACAATGTCATTCGGGATTTGATGCATGAGTTTGTGAATTACAATAAGTTTGCTCGGCTTATACTTGTATCTGGTGACTCCGATTTCAGTCACGATATCCACAATTTCAGGCGTAATAGGAAATTTGATTGCATATTGATTCACAACCAACAAACTAAAGACAGTATGAAACGATCTGCAACATCAGCATACCTTTATAGTGACCTGATCAAACAGGAACTGGCTGATCATAATGGGCAAAACAATGAAACTGTGAAAAGAAATCACAGGAACTTTAAAAATTATGCAACTGGAATTAGGCATCAATCTAATCCATTAAAAGTCACTAATCAAACATATATGCCTCAAAGAAGAGTGCAGCAGATATCATCAAGTGCTCTAAGCTATAATTATAACTTTATAACTCGACCTTCGAAGCTGAACACCAACGACCAATTCCCATGTTCCTCGACTCTTGACTGTGGTAGGATCAATCCCTTGCCGGATTTCATTCCAGTTAATCAACAAACAAGTTCGTTGTCTAGAGCATATTACCGCAAAAAGCGTAAGCAGATGATTACTCCAAAGAAGGCAACATTAAGGAATGTAACTAGATTGTGAAATCCACAATTTCTAATGATTTACCTATTACTGACAAATTACTTAACTTCATAGTGCATTATATATCAAGGGGAAATTATTCTTCCACACAAATTAGATACTTTTTGCAGTGCACCTGTGGTCATCTCAGCACCACCTTTCACAACTTCACACAATGAAACTTGGAATGCTATTGCATATTCTGCAATCTGCATTATAGCCAGTTATGGCTAGATATTTGATACTTTGATAGTGACCAATGACCATAGATTAGATAACACGCCTTCATAATTGATTGTTATATATGTATATGTAGTTAAATAATTCTAAAAACTGTTTCAAAATACTCACTTCTATTTTAAAAATGGTTATTATTTTGTTCAATGTTATGTTTCCACTGTGATCTAGTGTTTTAAAACTAGGCTCATAATTTCTAAATTATCCAGTGCTCTAGTGATAAGTGGGGGGATAATGAGCTTTTAGGCTCCGAAGATATTGAAAATCCTAATTGAAGGACCCTAGAAAGTGGTGCGTAAAAGAGCCTACAAGGGCCTTTTGGGATAAAAAATATTAAATAAGGTTGGATCTAATGCCTTAATTAAGTCTTGACACAATAACTATTCATTGTTTAAATATCAGTGAATCGCTTTATTTATGGGTTATTTGCATTTTAGAGGAAAAATTTGATTAGATTTGTTGAAGGGCCCCAGAGGATGAAAGTGATTAGAAGGGGGCCCTAGAAAATGGGCCCTTCAGAGATCTTTAAAAATTTGCGTAATAGGTCTACAGTAATTTTTTTCCTATATATATGGATTGCCTCTATGCAAGATTCAATCATTCGATCATTTAATCTGGGGCCCTTTTCGGCTCCATAGGATATATAATGTATTTAGATAATCTAAAAAGGACCCTAGAAAGTGAGGCCTAAAAGAGCATTGCCCCAAATCAATCTAGTAATTTATTAATATAAGTAACAGTATAT
The DNA here is from genome assembly GCA_011033025.1 of Beroe forskalii. NCBI lineage: Eukaryota > Metazoa > Ctenophora > Nuda > Beroida > Beroidae > Beroe > Beroe forskalii. Next base: position 28,249 of record WFMF01000569.1, on the reverse strand, counting down.
CTTTATCTTAGCATAATACTGCTAAACGAGTAAAACAGTGCTGAACTTTGGGCAGGTTTGGTACATTTCTGAGTTTCTGGGTTCAGTATGATTGCGTGGCTCAGTACCTTCACTTCATTTCGTGTGTTTTTTGCATCAATTAATTTTTAAATAGGTACAACACTCAGTACTAATTCTCAAATTTCATCCAACAACACTTTTTACTTGGTGTGGGAAATCATGCAAAATGTTCTGACTGTACAATCGTATTAAACATGCCTGAAGTTCAGCTCAGTAAGCTTACTATGGTTAGCTCGTTATGATATGCCTGGGCACTCTATTGATTATTGATTATTGATTAATGATTGTATACTTGTATAATGTAGGCTTATATTCAGTAAAGTAACGGCCCATGGTAGTAACGCAGCTCTTATTGCAGGGGGAGAGGCTGAGTGTTTTAAGTAGTATAATTGCAAGCCGATTGGTACATGACATAAGCTGAGTGCAAATTATTGCAGAATTGCTATTTTGAGGTTTTATTGGATTATGTTACCGTACAATACCAGGACCTTTCGTAATGCCTTTGTATAGGTACTACTATGCATTTATGCACAGGAATGTTAATCTGTTTTATATTAGTTTGTAGTTCCGCTTATTGTTTTTAAGTTATTAATAGTTTGTAACAATCTGGAGTGTTACAAACCCTGAACCAGCTATTTGGACAAATAACCAGTAAAATTTTTATTGAATTAATTGAATGGAATTTTTTAATTGATGTTAAAAAATTGTAATTAAATATGGTAGAATTTTAAATGTTGATCTGTTGAAGAATGATAAGTACCAATGTTTGGTGACTGGTGTCTGTTAATCTAGTATCTGATGACTTTTTGTTTTTTGTTTGTTTGAAGACCCACGGTGGGGTACCCATAATAAAGTCATTTTATTTTCGTATAAAATATGTCTGAAAAGACTTATTACTTATAAACCACCAAAACCGTTGGACGGTTGGTCTAGTAACCCCCCGCTGGTTTGGATGTGGTCAGTCCATTTTGGACCTTTTCAGGTTCTGTTGTCACATCCAAACCCGCGGGGGGTTACTAGACCAACCGTCCAACGGTTTTGGTGGTGATATCTTGACAGATGTATGTAGTTTGAACCAATGTAACTTGCCCAAACGCAGTTTGGACCCACGTTTCTTGCCCTCACGTAGTCCAAACCCACGTTACTTGCCCACACGAAAGTCTAACCCACGTAACTCGCCCTTACGAAGCCCAAAACTACGTTATTCTAACTTGAAATTACTAGAATTGATATATTTCTTTATTTGTTTATTTCTACAAATCGTCCACGTGAACTCGCGTGCTGAAATATAGTAACCACTTAACCAGATTTAATTTCACGTGCATTAGTCGTATTTGAACTCATTTCAATGTAACCAAGTCGAAAATCCCGTGTAAATATCAATGTCTTCAAATCCCCTAATTTCTACAAAACGTCCGTGTGTACTCACGTGCTGAATTATAGCAACCAGATCTAATTTCACATGAAATAGTCGTATTTAAACTAATTTCAACGTAATCAAGTCGAAAATCCCGTGTAAATATCAATTTCTTCAAATCTCCTAATTTCTACAAACCGTCCGCGTGAACTCACGTGATTCACTATTTCATCGTATATTTCCCACATTTAGTCACTGCGAGACATGGAGAAACCATTATTAGTTCACCATTGTATCACAGAATAGGGCTACAGTACAATTTTTCGTCATAAACGCAATTTCAACCATTTTGCGGCTCAATTTTTAGAGGCTTCACATGACGACACTTTTCGACCGATTACCTTGAAACTATTTTTATAGCTGAATCTCGAGGTCTAAAAGCAAAAGATCGACGTAAAACATTATCCGATGAAAACTCTCTGAGTTAGAGATGTTCAAAGTAGTGCAAAATAGCGTTTTATCGCAAAATACGTTATTTTAGTGGTTTTACGCGATTTTGATGACGTCATCACAGCACCAAAATAGGCTCAAACCAACTTCCCATATAGCCTATCAAGCAGTTCCGCCTTAGTATAACATACTTTGACCGGTCTCATCTCAAGATACGTTGTACATCTCACTCGTTTAAGTTTTGACCTATAATTTGGAAATCGATTTTTCACCGTACCTTAGAAAATCGCGTATATCTCGATGAAAAATCGAGATAGCCCGATGATCCGTATGATTTTCTGAAAGCTCTTTAAATTTCCAACTAACGATTTTTCAACATTTTTGAGCTATCTCCATTCCTTCTTGGTGAAAAATGCGCACAAAGATGACCTAAAAAAGAAATAAAATTTTGCTAAGTTGATGACGTCATAGTGACGTGAAAATGACGTCACCAGAACTTCTCTTATAGCCTATAACATTTTCCCATCTTAGACCAACAAAACCTGACCTCGATCATGGCTCTACCATTTCCCGTTCTTGACATCTCATCGTTTTAAATTTGCTCCCAATTATCATGATATATATATATTATATCAGGGCGCTGGCAAGCGCCCGCAGCCACGGAAAATTCCCTCCCTTCGAGGGCATCTGCCCGAAGGGCAGATGCCCTCGGCCCGAAGGGCCGAGGGCATCCGAGAGTCTGCATCCCCGGCCCGAAGGGCCGGGGATGCCGGCCGAGAGCATCTGCCCGAAGGGCCGATGCCATCTGCCCGAAGGGCCGAACAGGCCAGCTGTCCCGGCCCGAAGGGCCGGGACTGCTGGTCAGACACTCCAAACAAGCCAGTAGAACCAGCATGAAGTGCTAAGAGTGGTAGCGGAACCGTTTTTCAAGTATTGAAAAATACGTTTGCCAGCGCCTATTATATAAAAATACAGTGAATTGCGAAAATCGCGATTTTCGAGTCGCGTTTTCAACCTGTTAATTTGATCCGTTTGTCGCGAAAATTTGTACAGACATAGTCGTCCACACGAATAACAAACCCTGAAAATTTCATGAAAATCGACTGCGTCGTTTTCTCACAATAAATTATCAAAAAAACGCTATTTTATCAAAATTAGAAGATGGACTACGACCCGACTCGATGATAAAATTGTGTTTGAGTGTTCTCGAGAACTATAAAAGATACAATTATAATCTCAACGGCATATGAAACTTCAGAATGATGTGCGTGCATTAGGCTATAAGAAATTTTAAAATGACAATTCCTTAATTGGTTAATTGGCCAATTAAAGTAATTATCGCGTATATCTCAAGAAGTAAAAATGATAACGTTATAATTCCAACGGCATTATTAACTTACGTCGAAACTACGATTTATTCGTTTCATTTAAGTACCGGTTGCCAACTGCTTAATTAGTTAATTGGCCAATTAAAGCAATTATCGCGTATAACTCAAAAAGTAAAAATGATAGCGTCTTACTTCTAACGGCATTATTAACTTACGTCGAAACTACAATTTATTTGTTTCATTTAAGTACCGGTTGCCAAATGCTTAATTAGTTAATTGGCCAATTAAAGTAATTATCGCATTTAACTCGAAAAGTAAAAATGATAGCGTCTCAATTCTAACGGCATCATTAATTTAAGCCGAAATTATGATTTATTCGTTTCACTTAATTACCGGTTGCCAGCCGCTTAATTAGTTAATTGGCCAATTAAAGTAATTAGGGGCGGGGCCAAGTCCAATTTTGTCCAATTATGTCCAAGGTTAACCTGTTTTTGAGGAATTGGACAAAAAATCATTGGACAAAATTGGACAAAATTAGACAAAATTGGACATATTCACTTTAAAAAATTCTGGAAACTAAATTTCACTCACTAAAAGTCCACAAATGAAATTGTACTCTAGCTTTATGTCACAATAAAGGGTAGTCTTGTCAGATTTTAGGGACAAAACGGAAACGTACGTATTTGGGCACACTCGAAGAACTCCAACTGGCAAAAACTAGAATAATGGAAAGATGTAAGTGGAACTGGAAATGATTGCTGGATTACATTAAATTGCAGCATGGCGAGTGATGTATCAATGACATATCACTAACAGTGACACCAGTCGTATATCACTTCAGTCAGACGTACAATGGCTTCAGTCTGTCTGACGTATCGCTGACATCAGTCTCTCAGTATGACGTTGGATGAATTACAGACACCAGTCTGACGTTACATGGAGCACAGACACCATTCTGATTTTAGACGTATCACTGACACCAGTCTGACGTTAGATGTATCAATGACACTAGTGTGACGTTAGACACATCACTGACACTTGTCTGATGTATCACTATCATCGACACCCGTCCTACATATCATTGACACCCGTCCTACGACCTACATATCACTGACACCAGTCTGACGTATTATTGAAACCTATCTGGAGTATCACTGACACCAATCTGATGTACCTTGACACCAGTCTGACGGATTGCTGACACCAGTTTGGCGTATCATTGACACCAGTCTGATTTATCACTAACACCAGTCTAACAGATCATTGACACCAGTCTGACATACCACTGATTCCAGTCAGACATATCATCGACACCAGTCTGAAGTAAGCCGTATAACTGACACCAGTCTGAAGTAAGATGTATCGCTGACACCAGTCAGATGTTAGGCGCATCACTGTCACCAGTTTGAAATCAGTCTGAAATAAGACGTGTCAATGACACTAGTCTGAAGTTAGACGTATCACCTATTGACGTATCTCTGACGCGAGTCTGACATATCATCAATAACGGTCTGAATTGTTGCTGAGACCAGTCCGGAGTATCACTGACACCAGTATGATGTACCACTGACACCAGTCTTACGGATTGCTGACACCAATTTGACGTATCACTGTCGCCAGTCTGACATATCGTCATATCATCAACAACGGTCTGATGTATCGCTGACACCAGTCCGGAATATCACTGACACCAGTCTGGCGTATCACTGACACCAGTCTGATTTAATATCACTAGCAGTAGCAGCAGTCTAACACATCATTGACACCAGTCTGATATACCACTGATTCCAGTCAGACGTATCGCCGACACCAGTCTAACTGTCTAAGTAAGACGTATCGCTGACACCAGTCTGAAGTAAGACGTATCGCTGACACCAGTCTGATGTTAGACGTGTCACTGTCACCAATTTGAAGTTAGACGTATCACTGAAACCAGTCTGAAGTAAGACGTGTCAATGCTTCAATGATACCTGTCTGAAGTTAGACGTATCACCGACACCAGTCTGATGTATCACCAAGACCTGTATGTTCACGTTAGACATATCGGATATCACTCATTCACTGACACCATTCTGACGTTAGACATATAAGTGTCACCCGTCGGACGTTAGACGTATCCCTGATACTAGTCTGACGTTAGACGTATCACAGACTAGGAAACTGCTGGTAACTATTTAACCAAACCGTAACTGAAATATTGGTTGACCGGACTTTTTTGCCAACTGTAACCGAAACCGTAACCGAATTAGGGCAAACAGAAGGTTAACCGAATAACCGAACCGTAACCGAAAAACTGTTTAACTGGCCCTTTTTGTCTAACCCTAACCGTCACCGGATTTATTGAAACAAGGTTTAGGTAACCCGTCGTTTGCTATCATTAACACAATTCTGAAGTTAGACATATAAGTGATACCAATTACCAGTTTGAACTTTGACGTATCACTGAAGCCAGGTCGAAGTTTCACTGATGTGTCGTTGTCGGTGGATCATATGATTCTGTCGTTGATACTAAAAACAGGAACTGGTCGATTCAAGCCAAATCAAGCTGAAACAAGCGGAACTAACCGAAACCACCCCGAACCAACCCAAAAACTTCCCCAAATGTAGCCGAAATGATCCGAAACGAGCTGAAACAAGCGAATCAACCCGAAACAAGTGAATCAACCCCCACCCGAACCATAACCCGGGTTGATTCGGGTTGATTTTGGTTGATTCGCTTACAGTTTCAGATTGTTTCGTTTGTTCTGGGTTTATTTGCTTGTTTCGGCTTGTTTCGGTTTATTTCGGCTTGTTTCAGGGAGGTTTTTGGATTGGTTCGGGGTGGTTTCGGCCTTCGGGTTGTTTCGGCTTGATTTGGCTAGTCCTTACTTCAACTTGTAGTATCGACGATGATTCTGTGTAGAGGTCCTAGAGAGGTCATGGACCTCTATGATGGAAAGAGTATTGGTTCAGAATGCCGTGGCAATCACTTATAATATAGTCCATCCAACGGAGTAATGAGCTCTGTACTAACAGACAGTAACCAAGCAATCACGGAATCAAGCATTATTTTGTTTCCACTTTCATTTTTACTTCCATTTCCACTTTTTGCCTGCCGATGTTCTTCCACTACATAGGCTATATCTTGAGTAGTTAATTTCCGAAGGGAAAATAAGCTACAGTAAGATACCATGGCTATAGTCATATATGATATTGACACTCAATAGAGGGATTGTTGGATTGTATATTTAACTATGGAATTATAATTTTGATGGACTCATCCAAAGCTATACAGCCTAAGAGTTGGAAGCAAAAATGTCAATTTTGTCCAATTTTGTCCAAAGTTAACCTCATTTTTGAGAATTGGACAAAAAATCATTGGACAAAATTGGACATAATTGGACAAAATTGGACTTGGCCCCGCCCCTAATTATCGCGTATAACTCAGAAATTAAAAATGATAGCTTCTCAATTCTAACGGCATCATTAACTTAAGCCGATACTACGATTTATTCGTTTCATTCAAGAACCGGTTACCAACCGATTAATTAGTTAATTGGCCAATTAAGGTAATTATCGCGTATAACTCAAAAAGTAAACATGACAGCTTCTCAATCCAACCGGCATCACTAACTTATGCCGAAATTGCGATTTATTCGTCTAATTTCAGTTCCGGTTGCCCGCCGCGTAATTGGTTAATTGGCCAATTACAGTAATTATTGTGTATAACTCAAAAAGTAAAAATGATAGCGTCTCAGTTCCAACGGTATCATTAACTTTTGCCGAATTTGCGATTTATTCGTCTAATTTCAGTACCTGTTGCCCGCCGCTTAATTAGTTAATTGGTCAATTAAATTAATGAGATTAATTATCGCCTGTAATTCAAAAAGTGAAAATAATAGGGTCTTATAATTCCAACGGCAAAATTACGTTCTGTATATCTAATTTGAGTATCGGTTGTTAAATGCGAAATTTGATAATTGACCAAAAGAAGCGATTATCACAGCTTGAACTGAATATCGTAAGTTTTTTGCCAAAAAAGAGTGATATGGATAGCCAAAAACAATTTAAAATTGTTTGGGTTACGCAGCCACTCCAGAACCTAAAATTATACGATTAAAACTATTGATATGAGTTTAAATCGCAGCCTGTCCGTGGCGGTGTGCTTTGGTTACAAAGAAATATCTTGATCACGCAAATGATGTGAGCCCATTATACAGTACACCGGTAAAAACGTTCTAATTCATTCCAACATTCTTGTCGAATATCTTCACATTCGCGATGTTGTCACTCCAACCATAATCAGTGTGACTTCGTGTTTCCTAACGGCATAATTAAAGTAATGGACTCCTGCAATCGCCCTCAAAATCGCTAAAAGATGACGATTTCAATCTTCAAATAGAGATGAACATAGAATTAATTTTAGCATGCGTTCAAGCCTTTTCACGTGAAATATACACTTCAAAGAAGTGTTAACTGAGGGAGATTCAAACGGCAGTGAGTTGATCAATGTTAAGTTCTGCTTATTTCTTAGTAACCAAAGCACACCGCCACGGACAGGCTGCGATTTAAACTCATATCAATAGTTTTAATCGTATAATTTTAGGTTCTGGAGTGGCTGCGTAACCCAAACAATTTTAAATTGTTTTTGGCTATCCATATTATTATATCACCCTGTGACACTCAAATCTCTAACTTATACCCCTGGCCAGTTTTCTTTTTACCGCGGGGGGTTACCGCCCTGGCCAGGGCGGGAATTATTGAATTTTATCAAGAAAAAATTAATGCTAAGCTGCTATCACTCATTAAGTAAGTAAAACAGGTATTATGCTGTACATCTATTTTTACATTTCATTACACACATTATTCATTACATATATATACATGAAGTTTATCAAGTTCGTACTGATGCAATCCTTTTTCACATGATCTATATTATTGTTGATTAAAATTATCGCAACGATATGAATACTAGTTTGAGTGTACTCTGTAGCATAATCCTATAATTGTAGCATCAATAGCACACATTTTTAGCATAGTTGGGTCAAAAACTTGAGCATACCTTAATAACGATACTTCTGGCGTACTGAGTAATACTTGCTGAAAAATCCGGCATGCAAGTTTTTTTTCTCCATTTATGGGCTGCTTATACCTATTTCTGTTTAACTTCAAATCTGCCAGCAAATCCTCAAGCATTCATTCTTCTATCTTTCTATTTAATAGCTTTGTCTTTTCATTATTGCAATATGTTGATTTTAACCCTTATTGATTTCTTGAAACATTGCTATAACCAATTCAGTCCAAAAGTTTAACATTTTCTATGAAATTTTTCATGTATTATCAAATTTGAGGATGGAGGAGTGCCTGGTAAAGAGTTTGATCAACAAGACACTTCGTGTTAAGATCAGTGATGGAAGGGTCCTGGTTGGGGCTCTCCTCTGTACCGACCGTGATCAGAACCTCATTATGGGTGGTGCTTCAGAATACTGGTACAACGAGGATAGTGGTTAGTGACAGACAATGGTAGGATGGTGGATGCTTTTGGATCAGAAATTCGGCTGATATAGCATGATATCTTTCAGTCTTTATATTCCCTCTTTTTAGCTCAATTCAAGAAATATCTCAGACACAAAGAGGCAGTTAAACCATTATGAATTATCCGGAATAAAATGTAGTCATTTGGTTCCATCGAACTGCTTATATTTCTTGCAGTTTCTATGTAATCCAAATTTTCACCTACAATAAAGCAATAACTCTATCAATGTTACAATTCTATGTTAACAATTGGTATTCGTACTGCACAGTAAACACTGACATTTGAACAATAATTCATTCTCCAATTAATAATCACATTTTTCAGGAGAGCCCCGGATGTTGGGTTTGGTAATGGTACCTGGTCGACACATTACCTCCGTTCACATCGACAAGACCTGCACTGACGTTATAGCCAGGATATCAGAATATGACAAAACTAAGTGACAACGTGAAGGTTGGAGTGATGTGAGCCATCATATCATTGAGCATTCCTCTAACAATATATAAACTGTACTTGGCTTAAATGGTTACTGAGTTACTGGATCATACAGTTCTGCGTGACTCTATGTGCGTGAATTTGTTGAAATACGCACCAAGTTTGAGTGATGAATACTGAATTATTGGAAGTGACATGTTGAGACTTGTTGAAATGGCAACTTATCATATTGTGCTAAGTGCTGGCAGCTGGAGAACAAGGATAATGATCATCTAAATTCATACATTCATGGTTCAAAATTAATAATAATTCACGAAAAACAGAGATTCGTAAATTCTAGTATATTCAAGACGTTGTTAACTCCACATCTTTGATAAATTTAAGAAATTTTGTTAAATTGCAAGACCTATTACGACTGTTGATTCTTTTCATGGGGGGGTGATTATCCAAATATCAGATCATTGCTTTTTATTAGGGGCAGGGGGCTGGGGAACCAAGCTCGATTTCTGTTTTTGTTTCTTCCGATAAAGGCAACTGTACTTTGTACCACATGAAAAGATATTGTCTCTAGCCAAAGTTAGGAGCCATCCAGAAATCAGCTCATCAAAAATCGGCCTTTTTCGAACATACATACATACTACCTCATCACTACCTCATCATTTTGGAAAGATACATACATACCCCAACCTCATCTAATCATTTCGAGCATTATGTTAGTGTTACGTCACACATTCAATATGAAAGGCTGAAGTGACGTCACTACTGCAATTTAAATTAGATCATCTAAATTCTAACTTAGGTCCAAACATTGGTCCAATTTTACAACAAGTGTTTGATGTCAAAATTTCGCCTCTAAGTGATGAGGTCATCATTTTGCAAACCTACATACATACTATCATACGATTGATTCTTGTTGGTTTTTTAAAATCTCATATCATCGAGTGAAAATGGCAATTCCATACATTCTCTCGCACATTTTTGTGAAGTAATATGTTGCCCATTTGGTTTTCCACCATGATTCACCCATCAGCTGTCTATCCCTGGGTCATAGAATTAAATTTTTGTCAAACAACAGTAGTCCCAATTCCAGCCTGATGCAGGGGTGAAATAAAGCTGCAAAACACCGAAAATTTTGGGATCCCAATATAACCGTGACCTATTTATCATCAAATAGCACTCTGCAAAATATTCTGGGACATCAAGAATCGTTATGAACCGTTCAAGCCAATATGAAAGCCCAAAAATAGACATATCAATCAAACAGGATAAACATGCTAATTAACAAAAATCTGTCCTTAAATTAAAATTTTAAATTTTTGGATGACCAGACCTGCCTGGAAAGGATCTCATCTAGCGAATTTTACTAAAATGAGGTCTAGAAATATCAATTTTGCATCTGTGTGCACTATGGCCAGGCCCATTGCACCATTTTTACTCTTTATCTTAATGTTAATCTTAATCGTTTTGCAGATCATCAAAATAACATGGAATATCCATTCAAGTGGTATTTACTTAGTTTAATTTCATGACGGTTATCAAGTGAGGCTTCAGTAACAAATAAAAACCATCCTGTCTTTGATTTAGGATCGATTTCCTGCGTTGAAATAAAATACTTATGTGAGAAGTTTTGTAAGGCTGGAATGGCCCTTTTTAATTTTCTAGAATCGATGAATGCTGTGGGTTATGTAAAACCAATATGTCAAAATGATTTCAATAGCATCAAATGGGCAGCAATTAGGTATGATCATTTTAGTTATTATAAACTCTCACTTTTTCCTCATTTTAACTACAATTATAAAAAACCAACAAAAATCGTCAATATGATATCTCATCACTACCTCATCATTTCCAAAACATACATACATACCCAAGCGATGAGCTCATCTCTGGATGGCCCCTTATGGAGTTTACAAATCGCAAAGGCACATCTATTAAAGTATTAGAACAGTGCTTGCAAGCTTCTATCGCAGTTTGCTGTAGATCGGCTTAATAGCCTTGTAGCCTTCTAAGCTTCTACAATTTTCAAGAATACTCCTGAAAGAGGGCGTTCCCTCTATCTGAAACTGCAAATAGCAGAAATCGACCTCGGACCGCCTAGCCCAGTTAATAACTCAATGAATTATAGTCGGTAGTACCTCTGCCTTATAACCTCAGTATTGGGTTTGTTTTACTAATATCATTGCATATTAGTTTTATCATTTTGATTTGTCATTGATAATATAATATTATTATTATTGCTTATTAATTACATAAATCTGTATAGGGTACTTGGAACTAAAGAAACATCTGATTCAATGTCACACATCCTTCTTTCTTTGAGGTAAAACTGATTTCAAATGTTCAATAAAAGAATAAATCAACACCACAGTACACTTATTTCGACTCCTGCTAATAAATTAATAGACAATGCCAAGTAACTGATCGAATTGCATCATATGGAAATGAAGATTTAAAAAAGTGCTACTATTTTCAGCTTATTAGCAGTTCTATCAACATCAAACATAACAACTCCAATATCTACATCTGCATCTACATCCACATCTACATCCACATCTACATCCACATCTACATCCACATCTACATCCACATCTACATCCACATCTACATCCACATCTACATCCACATCTACATCCACATCTACATCCACATCTACATCCACATCTACATCCACACCCACATCCAAATCTACATCTAAATCTACATCCACATCTACATCCACATCTACTTCGACATCTACATCCACACCCACATCCAAATCTACTTCGACATCTACATCCACATCTACATCCACACCCACATCCAAATCTACTTCGACATCTACATCTACATCCACATCCAAATCTACATCTTCAAATTCATCATCATCTGAAACATCCTCATCAACTAAGTCTCCATTGTCATTCTTACTGTCAGTATTTAATCCCTGGCATACACCTGGAGCAAATGCCGCCACAGACAGGGCTACTCTACACAAGGGTGAGCATTGGGGTACTCAGCATCCAACAGCATACCACGCTCTCACCACCCACGCATATTACAGTCCTGCACTTGCAGACCCGGACCAGTGCTGGAACGAGTTCTACTTTAACTATTCAAAATGTGGAGGAGCTGAACACTGCTGCAAAACCTTAGGTATGTTCTTAAGTAGCATCTATCACTTATACTGTAGTAATTAAATCACTAAAAAATAAATCACTAAAAATTAAATCATTAAAAAATAAATCACTAAAAATTATTACTAAAATACTCACTGCAATGTTCCCAATGTTATAATCTGGAGCACTTGGAAATGGAGAAATGACTAGATGAATTATTACAAAATTATATCTCCACAGGATTGGTATCGGCAGGATGTTGCCCACGTGGAGAGAAATGCTGTAAAAGTCATCTGGGTAACAAAGACCTTTGTTGTAAAGAGAATGAGATGTGCTGCGGGACAGTTGATGAAGCGATATGCTGCCACCATCGGTAAGAATACCATTCTAGCATTCTGACTTTCTGGCTAGGCAGATGTATGAGGCACTAGCCTCCTATTCATTCATAATTTCTTGGATCAATCTACTTTTCCATCTCACAGTCAGGTGATTGGTGAGCTCGTATGACCCAAAAACCTAACGGTCATACGAGCGAATTACTGCAGGAGACTCCCGGGAGTCCTCCGGGAGCCCTCCAGGAGTACTGCGGGAGTACTCCGAGACTCGAGAGTCCTCCGGGAGTACTCCGGGAGTACTCCGGGAGTACTCCGAGAGTCCCCCGGGAGTCCTCCGAGAGTCTCCCGGGAGTCCTACGGGAGTGCCACGGGAGGACTCCCGGGAGTCTCCCGCAGTAATTCGCTCGTATGACCGGTTTTTGTGTGGATGAGCGCGATCTCACAGTGTCTATTCTTCAGACGACAGTGCCTCTTTGATGAAGAGAACGGGAAGTTTTATTGTGAGAAGGTGAAGAGAACCTGGTTGGTTTTCGTTTCGGTTCCTGTTTACTGGAGTGCCATAATCATATCGTACTGCTTCGCAACGATACAGCGGTCTAAGCTCTCCAGGATGCACTAATCTAAGCAGTTGAAACAGTATTACAATTATCAAATTAATTATTATGAGTGATAAGTATGAAGTATTAAAGTTAGTTTTGTTTATATTTCATGATTATATTTATAACTTATCAGCATTTATCTACTTATTTACTTATTTAATAACTAGTTCGACTTTTCAAATTTGCTCCAGCGCATAGGATGGAGAATTTTCCGCCATAATAGCACGTGTTATTATTAACGGAAACGTGTATCTGTGTTTTGACCAAAATTTTCCAACAATATTCAAGAATTAAGAATTAAGAGGTTAATTGACCAATTGATGTATTGATATTGAGATGATCAAGCAATGAACCGGACTGGATGTCGTTACGTTGATATTTTCAGTTAATCTGTATTAATTTGTTAATTTTTTATTTGTTATGTTGTCGATTTTTGAATGTTTTCTAATCAAAATTGAATTTGTTCATCTTATCTTACTATATATAATGCGTGATTATAATATGCTAATATGATAGTATGATATCTTGTTGTTTCTGTCTTTCAACAAAAGGATACGTACCTATGTCATCGATAAACCGAGACGTTCGGAGATAGGCCCTGTCATTTTCATCATGAATAGTCATTGATTCCACCAAATACTTCAACCAACACATCAAATTGAGATGATATACTACCTACTTATTAAGTCTTTAACTCTGTAATTATGTGTTGTTATTACCCCAATTGATTTCGTTTCCAATCATGAATTACTGTAATATAACTGATTGATTCTCCATGTCTGAAGGCTATGGGTCTGCTGACGATTCTGAAGAAGATGAAGGAGAAGGAAAAGGAGATGAGACTGCTGATGCTGGGTCTGGATAACGCCGGCAAGACTACCATCCTCAAGAAGTTTAACGGCGAGGACATCTCCACCATCTCGCCCACCCTCGGCTTCAACATCAAGACTCTGGAGCACGGAGGCTTCAAGCTCAACATCTGGGATGTGGGCGGTCAGAAGAGCCTGCGGTCTTACTGGAAGAACTACTTCGAGACTACAGATGGTCTGATTTGGGTTGTAGATAGCGCTGATAAGAGGAGGTTAGACACACCATCATTCATCATGTTTTTCATTGAAAACGCTAAATTCTGAATATTGAATTCTCAAATCCGTTTATTTACACTGTCCCTATATTCTATGAAAGTGTAGTTTGAATTGCATAGTTATCCATGGTTAAGTTTTAAATGTTGTTGGCTGTTGCATCAGTCATCAAGTTGTGCTTTGCCATGAAACTTAAAAGTATGCCAAAGTATAGACACGTGTTGCCCGCTGAAGGAATCGAAACTTGGTAAGCTAGCTATAGCTATATGAGGTGGTAATTGGCATCTGTTAGTAAATTCACTAATTCCACACTTCACATCTTCAAGATAGTAAGGAATAATTTGATACTAACAATGGAGTAATGAGATATAGCGTGATAATTCACATAAATTACATTGTCGGGTGGACCATGTCAGAATGTAGTGTTCAAAACATCATGAACCAGCTTTGAGTTTGATAACAGAAGTAAGAATGGTACAGGCTTAGTTGATTCTTTCAGTTCAATCTTATTATCTTTCCTTATAATATATTCCACACAACAGAGTATAATTCCATAAAACAGTAGCTTTATAATAGCTGAAACGACGTAAGCTACAGAAGTGTTCTGTTTGAAAAAAATCCAAACACTACTCAGAAAAAACTCTACAGCACAGCATAGATTTAAGGATTCCTAAAAAGTATGAACTTTAGACCTGCACTTCAGTTCACCTAACCTGCCGCACCCACCCTATTACTCTTATACACCCATCTCTGTCGCAGGTTGGAGGACTGTAGCAAGGAACTATCCAGCCTGTTATTAGAAGAGCGGCTAGCTGGAGCTACCCTCATTGTCTTCGCCAACAAGCAGGACCTCCCTGGAGCCCTGGCTCCCAAAGAGATACGCGAGGTCCTGGAACTGGACAACATCAAGACCCACCACTGGATCATCCTGGGGTGCAGTGCAGTCACCGGCCAGAACTTGCTGGAGGGCATTGACTGGATTATCCAGGATATTGCATCCAGGATATTCACTGTCGACTGAAGGGGGCATGCGTGGGGGTATCATGTATATTGTATATTGTTCACTGTATAATAATATGTGCCACTGTTCAGGGGAAAGAGTCAAAAAATATCATCTTTTATCAATATATCACATCGGTCACGAGAATTATGATCAGTGATTAATCTCGAAATATTTTTTTTACTTTTGACATGTAACGGATTAGGACCCTGCACTACCCTAAATACCTTCAATTTAACTATTCAACTCAATAATTAACAAATACCACCAAGGACTGCTCAGTGTATTTTTATTTGATCCTGAGTTGAAGGTTTTATTATCAAGTAATTAAAATTTCATTAATTCCAACCATCTCACTTACTGGTAACATTTCCTGTTATTCTTTTAGACGATCCTATTCATAATAAAGTAATAATGCCTGACAAACCCTGTTTTTCAAATTGATTAACATAACACCTGATAACTTGAGAAAGAGGTTGATGGTTATGATAGGGAATAGTTTGATATTTAAAGGATTTATGACTTTAAAATTATTTGTCAGTTTCCTGTACATAGTGAAAGCAAAGGATTTTTGTAATTAAGTAATTGATGTTGTTTGTATTTGTTACCGTTTTCAGTACACTTTCAGTGAATTTTTTGACTCAAAGTGTTATCACTCTGGTTAATTCAATAAGCATTTCCTGTCAATCAAAAAGGTTTTGAAGAGTTTGAATTTGAAACATATTTTATCAATATGATCTCATCCAAAAGTCGAAATCAATCATTTGGCTACCTACTTACCTAATGTAATGACGATAAAACTTGTCAACTCCCTTCGATGCTTATCGCAGAGTGCCTGTTCAGCTGTGAGTTACTCAAATCTCCTTCAAATTTCCACATTATTCTTTAATAACCTCCCATGTCTACTGTCTAGGTAGGATTTAGGAAGGGAGGTTTGTTGGCGGTAGGATGAACGATGATGACCCCCTCTCACCCATGATCCGGAGCAGTTTCAGCTCCATCACTAAGGATGTGGGAGTGGAGGTGCCCAGCCATGCACAGCGGATACTGCGCAAGCTCAGCGAGATGCGGGACAATGGGAACCTCTGTGATACTGAACTTTACTGTCAGGACCGAACGGTGAGCGATAAGACCGGGACATAGATGATTGAAGCACTGTCCCCTGGGCTTTGACGATTCACAATAGTGAAATTCCATAACTGTTTTACGGTCACAATAACGACAGGGATTTTGTCTCAACCGTGTGTTTTATCTACATTCTTATTTTTCTTGGATACTCTCTTGTGACTTTGATATCTAGAACTGCTAATAAAACTATAAAATTATAAACGAACTCCCCCGCCCCCAGTTCCTAGTGCACCGGTCCGTGTTGGCTGGGGGCAGTGCCTACTTCTCCAACTACTTTGACCGGTGGGTGTCGGACCCCGGACAGCGGAAGGTCCTGCTCCACAGCATAGAGCCGTCCGCCCTCTCCGTACTCCTGGACTTCCTGTACTCGGGGGTGCTGAACATCAACACCGGAAACATGTTCGACATCTTCGCTGCTGCTGATAAGCTCCAGGTTACTTTAACGACTGTTAACTTATTAAGGGGACACAGAAGAAAATTTTCAGCTGGTGCCATCTTGCCTAACGGTATTTGAAAATATGAAAATTACAAAAATATGAGACATAACTGGGATGACTCTAATTTTTAAATCAGCATTTAAGTTTTCAGTAAAAAGCGACGTTTCTGACTATTGTACGTGCTTGGAAAGTGCCGCGACCACCAAACTTGGAGGAAATTTAGTTCACCCGAGTCCTGACCATCCAACTTCTCTCAAAAAATCGAAAGGATTTTGCTTTATCTCGAAAATGAATTTTACCGGCCGATTAAGTGATTTTTGTAGGTCCCATCTCTGGGCCCTCGAATCTCGAGAAACTCTCAGAATTTCTGTGATAACACTCATAAAAGTTTTATTCCCACCTGAAATGACCCGAAAAATCGTTTCCTGCTGGTTTCGGCATCTCAAATGAAATGGTTTTCATAATAATTCCAATTTAAGGAGCTCAAATCGCTTAAATCGCCACAGGAACACACACTGAAGGACAGAAAGAACTTGATAAAGTAAATCTGCTTCCATGCGATTAACAGCACGATTATCAAAAACAAGATGTCCCTCAGGGCCAAAAACTCCCTTAACGCACTGGGCCGGTCCAATGACGTAACACTCAGTTAGATTCCGGCCCACAGTGGTTTTGAGGGTTGAGGGCAACGAGTTGGCCGACCTCACGGCGAAAGTTGTGTCTCATATTCGGGTTATTTTCATATTTTTATATACCTAACACGACTAATGACTATATAGGCGGCAAGATGGCACGAGCTGAAAAATTTTCTGTGTCCCCTTTATTACGCTTTATCTGAGCTTGCCGTCTACTTGCTCCCTGCAGTTCTAATTAAATTTACATATAATGAAGCGTCATTGCATTAATTATGTCAAGAAGCGCGCCGCCAACCTAATCTTATTGACAGGGCTGAACAGATTACGGCAATTCTGTACTGTAGTTTGTAGATACTTAGATAAAAATACGACCGAACCAATAATACACGAACGAAATAATATCACAAATTATGCACGTATTGTGACATTGAAAAAAAACAATTTTTTAAAACAATTCTAATTTTATTTAATCATTATACATACAATTTTGCAAACACAGAAACGCGTGCTCAAAATGCTAAATTATGATCTTGACGACATGCCAAGTGACCTAAATAATTCATTAAATGATCCATAATATTATGAGTCACCAAATTCTTCTGTCGTTTAATGGGTGAAAAGAAAAAATATTATTTAAATTTAAAAATTGAGTTCGCAGATCACCTCAGTTCAGGATGAAGCATTCTGCAAATTAATAAAAATCAACACACTTGTTACATCTTTAGATATATACATGATCACCTATTTACATTTCTCAGATAGAGGAGGCCAGGTTTGTGTGCATAACGAAGCTCCATGTCCACCTGAAGCCGGATACCTGTGTTGACACCCTCAACTTCGCCATGCTCTTCTCCCTACACTCGCTGGCCGAGGCAGCCATCAGCGTCCTCTGCAGTGAGACCCTCGTGAGTATAGCCAGAGCTTACCTGTTAAATGGTGTTTACCTGCTAGCTGTTTAATGGTGTTTTATACTGTGGCTGAAGTATTTAGCTCAATTTTTGGCAAAGAACTCATGTTACCTACTCTTTAATGTTTCATAGTTTTATACTGTGGCTGAAGTATTTAGCTCAAGTTTGTGAGGTGGTTAACCAATATCAGAATTACCCACTTAGTGCAGCACTCGTCCCCCGTAATAGCACTTGTCCCCGGTAACCAGGTCTGTAACGATGACCACGTCCGTCTGTCGGACTGCTCCTGGGACGGACTGACTGAGTGGCTGTCGGAACACCGACACGTCCTCAACCCCTACACTGCCGTGTACAACTTGCTCCAGATAAAGCCGCAGTCCTCTGACAAACTCAGGGAAATCTTCGGTGGCATCCTCGGTGAGTTGCTGCTAGAGTTTGATAATATAATTCCGGCTATTTCTGATTACAGAATATAGTTAGTTAGTTGGCCAAAATGTTTTTATTCGTATCTCGTATCTTACTATCTTAGAACCTTTATGATTCCAATAATATTATATCATTGTTCTGTTAACTTGTAAGGCTCATTAATTTAAGAATTTAAGATCAATTCTTCAATTATACCCGTTGCAGACCAAGAAACGGAGCGTCTCCTGACCAACTCCGTGCTACCCACTGCGCAATCCATCCTCAATGCTGCCCGTGCCAATGTGGAAACCAAGGGAGAAGTGACCAAGGATCTGTCTACGGAGTCTCACAGAGAGACAGACGACAAGGAGACAGACAGCACCCCTCCAGAAGCAGTGAGAGGAGATACAGACAGGAGGACCCCTGATGTGTTGCCGCCAAGTGTGGAGGAAGACTCTAGTAGAGCTGATGTGATGCAGCAATCTACCTCCCTCTCCCACCACTCCCTCATCACATTGGATACCACCACACCAAGTCCTACTGCTGCTCCTCTAGACCCCACTCCTTCAGCTTCCAGCAGGAGTGTGTTAGGGAACCTGGCAACCTGCCCGCAACAAACAGGGATCTTCCCTGTCCTGATCCCGGGAGAGACGCTTACCACAGCTAGTGATCCCAGACTCCAGTCAGGAACTGGTTCTGAAGAAGCTCCTGATACCAGTGCTGCTCCTGAGGAGACCGCTCCGAGACCTGATGAGGGGGGCGTGGAGGGGAGTGGTAGTCGGAGTGGTAGTGTGGAGAATGGAACTCCTCCAATACCACATTCCACAACGTCCTTGCTGGGCAATGCTCTTGATAGGTTCTCATCTTCGACTCATGTTTCTCTGGAGCCAGGCTATGGTCCCCCTTTCTCCAACGTTCACCCTAACAGCAGACTCTGGACCATGACCTGCAACCACCCCGGTTACCACCCTGAGTCTGCGGGGTACCATGCTGATACCAGTCTCCTTCTGAGCAGCGATGAGAGGAGTCACAAGAAGCGGCGTCTGAACGTGGAGACGACACCACGGCGTGTCACTAAGATCCTCCTGCTGGGCGGGTGTAACAGCACCCTGTCCACTGTGCGGACCATATTCCGGCACATCCAGCCGTTCAGCGTGGTGACGGGTGTCACCGTGGTACGTGACAACCTGGCACTCAGCGTAAACCCGGCGTGTAAACGGGACAGTGAGGAGTGGGAGGAGAGTGGGAACTTGGCGCAGCTCTGTTACGGCAGCGCAGCTACCACTGCCGGCACTAAAGCGTACGTGTTCGGGGGCAAGGATGCCAACAGTCAGTACTTGGCAGAGTTCCAGGAGTTTGACATGGTCAACAACACCTGCAGGTTGCTGCCCAAGGGACCGCAACCAAAAGAAAATGCTGTAGCTGTCAGAATAGGCAACATGTTATTTTCTTACTGGTTATTATGGATATATTGATATGCTTTGTCACTCCTTATAATGAGCTTAAATGAGGTGAAATGAACTAATGCGTTCAGACGGTCGGCTGTTGAAAATACTTGCCACAATGCAGCACCTACTGAACCGTCTAATATCTTCCCCAGGCAATGACATCTACATGGTTGGAGGACGAAACAACACCGTGCAACACAGTCAGTACATCGTGGACAAGTACAACATCACCTCTGGAAAGTGGGAAGCTGTCTCGCCCTGCTTTAAGATAGGTTACCTGGGGGCAGCCGCTGCTTGCAATGGCCTCCTCTACACCTTCTGTGGGCAGGTATTGTCTATTATATGAGAATACACAGCACTCCCCGTTTGCTCTATTGCAACTTTGCAATAAAAAATATATAACCGTGAAATTAAGCTTCTTTAATGTATGTTGGTTCTGTTGATACCGTTTTGATTAAGAGATCTACCACCGTCCCCCATAGATCATGTCTCACATCATCCTCCTCGTTGCACCATAGAATAGATCATGTCTCACATCTTCCTCCTTGTTGCAGCGACCTCACGGTAAAGCCACTGACACGGTGATGTGTTATGAGCCGCACTCAGACTCGTGGTCCCCGCAACCTAACGCTCCGACCACGATGGGCTCCTGCCAGGCTGCCACCTACCACCGCAAGATATTCCTACTCGCCACTGAGTACAAGAACCTGGTGAGTAAGGTAGAGATGTCAAAGAGGGTCTTCAGCGTGCCTTATCCTCTAATTCTACAATTCTCTCTTAGTCATGACTTCATGAGGTTATCAGGTCTAACTTATATCCCCTATAGCTGAGCTACTGTTCTAGTTCGATACGTTCCAGTTCTCCAGGAACTGGTTATAACTTTATAATGTGTTATTTTGCCATGACTATGAGTTTAACTGTCCTTTGACTATCAGATTCAAAGACGGCGCTCACTACCCTCCCTTTCTTTCAGATCCTGTACCACTTCCAGCCGGACCAGCAGCTCTGGACAACGATAAACAAGTGCGAGCCGTACGCGAGCGAGCCGCAGAACAACTTCTTCATCATGAACAGCGGGGTGGTAACGCACGAGGGCTATCTCTACGTCCTTCTCTTCATGTGCGAGGACGTCGTCCGTGTTATCAGGGTCCAGAAGTTCAACATCGCCACGGGCGAGTGGGACATCGTGTCTACCAAGCCTATACCCGTCCAGAATAGTGGGGTGGTGCTGGCTAGCTTCATGGTGGGCGGCTCCAAGTAATGCGTGGTGTAGAGATATATACATTTCAAAGATACTTGTGAATTCCGCACTAATTGAAGAATTAAACTCAACTACAGTGGACTGCGATTTGATACACCCTGGATACCAACTGCAATGAAACATTAATATGCCTGCTCTTTCCCAGAACTGTTCACAATTTTCTATGATATTCCCAATCCATGCTGGATGAAATGTAGAGTTAACTGGACATCCGACAGCCCTATCCTTGCACTTTTTGCCTGTGGAACACAAAAATTTTACCTTTAGAATTAAGTGTAATTCAGCTGAACCAGCTTGTTCAATAATTCCCATGATTTTCTTCTCCTTGGACAATATGTTACTTGGAACAGCAAGTGGTATTGTTTTCTCAATGCAATTTATATTCATCTGGTCAAAGATATTGATCTTCTTCAATGTTGACCGGCAGGTTGGTGGCACTTCTATGAATATATTATATTATGCAAATTTGTAAATTGTGAGGTTAAAATTGTGAAACTTTGCACTTTTACATATCAAGAAAACAGACAAACAGCTGGCACAGCTGATGGATAGTCCGAGAATAATAAAGAGAAAAAGATCATTTGTTATGCTGAGACATGGTGACGGTTGATGAGATTAGACTTGCAATTTAAGACTGAACAATTTTTGGATCCTTTTTACTTTTTCACGACCAAGGATACCTTAGTTGTACTACCTTAAAACTTCATTGCCTTCATTTATATTTCATCTTAGAAATGAGGAAAGCTGCCGTGTAAAATAAAAATGTGAAAGCATTAAAGTGCAATCGTTTATCTCATAGGATTTAACTCTTTAAGATTTTAATTATTATATTAAGTTTTACATGATTTAGTTGCCTGAGACTTGATATCATTTGAGACTGACTTCTGAGATTGTTCTAGCACAGTTTGAGACTTGAGTTTCTGGTTTTATCTGAGTGATTGTTGAACCTTTTTGAGATTATGCAAAGTTTAATATCAATATAATAGACAATAGTGCCTATGTTATTATCTAAGTATCATCTTGATAATATTATTTTGAATTTCAATTGAGTTTCAACTTACAAAATATGTTGGATATAATTCACGAGTTGCCATATTATGTGGTTGCATGCAATTTCTTATCGTTTTTCGCAATCATCATTTCGCCGGCTGAGTTCAAAACAATCTGAGTGCAAAAAAATCCTATCTCCATTTTTTGTGTACAGCCTCCTGAAAGGCCCCTCTACCCTTTAGAATCGATTTCAGTATCATAGCATGCTATTTAAGCATGTTATACAATTTTGAAAATTATCTTAAATCCACCTTTTAAATATTTTGAGTGTAAGAAAAGCCTAAGGTACCCTAAGATAATTGATAGATTGATATGCAAAAATAATTGATTCCAACTAAGGAGATAGGATATTTTATCTCTGACAAGTATCCTATCTCCAGTCATGTTAGAATATTTTGTCAGTCGTTCTACTTAAGACCTATATTAAATTTGGAGATAGGATACCTAGATGCAAACATCTTATTAAGCAATACTTTTACACAGCATTGTAATATTGAATCTCCTTTTCGGGAATCCACTGTACGAGAAAGGGAAAAAGAAAGTCCCTTTTAAATTTTTTTTTTTTATTATTTTGTTTTTGGGGGAAAATACAAAAAGTTTTAGGAATTTAATTTTAATTTTTTTATCTTTAGCATTCTAGCCATAAAGATTTTTTAGCATCAAAAAACACAACAACATGAATTAATTAAAAACATACTCTGTAATGAAAAAAATCTGAAATTTCTAGCATTCTTTGAAGTATTTTGGGAAAATTAACACAAAAAATTAATTTTGTTCTTTCCTATTTGAAATTGAAATTATTTGGACTTTGGGGGAAGCGGGAGCCCATTATTTAATTAGGGTTAGAAACACAAGTCCATGATTTGGTTGAAAATCGCGAATGAAATTTAAAAAAGAATTTAGAATGAATAAACTTTTTACCTGTATGTAAAAAGTAATTTTGGGTGTTTAAAGATTTTTTTTGTAACCAGCCCCGCCACGGAAGGCTGCTTTTTAAACTCCATATCAATAGTTTTAATCGTATAATTTTAGGTACTGGAGTGGCTGCGTAACCCAAACAATTTTCAATTGTATTTGGCTATCCATATCACTCTTTTTGGCAAAAAACTTACGATATTCAGTTCAAGCTGTGATAATCGCTTCTTTCGGTCAATTATCAAATTTCGCATTTAACAACCGATACTCAAATTAGATATACAGAACGTAATTTTGCCGTTGGAATTATAAGACCCTATTATTTTCACTTTTTGAATTACAGCTGATAATTAATCTCATTAATCTAATTGACAAATTAACTAATTAAGCGGCGGGCAACAGGTACTGAAATTAGACGAATAAATCGCAAATTCGGCAAAAGTTAATGATACCGTTGGAATTGAGACGCTATCATTTTTACTTTTTGAGTTATACACAATAATTACTGTAATTGGCCAATTAACCAATTACGCGGCGGGCAACCGGAACTGAAATTAGACGAATAAATCGCAATTTCGGCATAAGTTAGTGATGCCGGTTGGATTGAGAAGCTATCATTTTTAATTTCTGAGTTACACGCGATAATTACTTTAATTGGCCAATTAACTAATTAAGCGGTTGGCAACCGGTAATTTAATGAAACGAATAAATCATAATTTCGGCTTAAATTAATGATGCCGTAGGAATTGGGACGCTATCATTTTTACTTTTCGAGTTAATTGCGATAATTACTTTAATTGGCCAATTAACTAATTAAGCATTTGGCAACCGGTACTTAAATGAAACGAATAAATTGTAGTTTCGACGTAAGTTAATAATGCCATTAGAATTAAGACGATATCATTTTTACTTTTTGAAGTTATACGCGATAATTACTTTAATTGGCCAATTAACTAATTAAGCGGTTGGCAACCGGTACTTAAATGAAACGAATTAATCGTAGTTTCGACGTCAGTTAATAATGCCGTTGGAATTAAGACGCATTATTTTTACTTCTTGAGATATATTTAGATAATTACTTTAATTGGCCAATTAACCAATTAAGGAATTGTCATTTTAAAATTTCATACAGCCTAATGCACGCACATCATTCTGAAGTTTCATAGCCCGTTGAGATTATAATTCTATCTTTTATAGTTCTCGAGAACACTCAAACACAATTTTTATCATCGAGTCGGGTCGTAGTCCATCATCTAATTTTTGATAAAATAGCGTTTTTTTGATAATTCATTGTGAGAAAACGACGCGGTCGATTTTCATGAAATTTTCAGGGTTTGTTATTCGTGTGGACGACTATGTCTGTACAAATTTTCGCGACAAACGGATCAGATTAACAGGTTGAAAACGCGACTCGAAAATCGCGATTTTCGCAATTCACTGTATTTTTATATAATAGGCGCTGGCAAACTTTTTTTCAATACTTGAAAAACGGTTCCGCTACCACTCTTAGCACTTCATGCTGGTTCTACTGGCTTGTTTGGAGTGTCTGACCAGCAGTCCCGGCCCTTCGGGCCGGGACAGCTGGCCTGTTCGGCCCTTCGGGCAGAGGGCCGGGGATGCAGACTCTCGGATGCCCTCGGCCCTTCGGGCCGAGGGCATCTGCCCTTCGGGCAGATGCCCTCGAAGGGAGGGAATTTTCCGTGGCTGCGGGCGCTTGCCAGCGCCCTGATATGATTGATAATGCTCGATTCAGATTATAAACCTACAATAGATACTTAGACAGAAATTTTCAGTGTGACCAAGTTCCGTGTTTGAAATTGTGAGGCTTGGTTATTATAAGCGATGGCAATACATATTAAGATCGTTGATATTTCACCAATATTGAATCTTTCATGCTTAATGATACTAGTATGCTAGGTAAGGGTCCTATTGAGCTAAATATCGACAAGATTAAGACAAGTTACTTTATTACAAACTGCGTGATAATCTTAGCCATACACCCTCGCTAGGACTTGGGTCCACGGAAAGCAACCAATCAGACAGTGACTCGGATGACACTGCTGTGGATAGTGACATGGCATATCAGTCATCTTCCTCACTGCCACCCACCAACTCATCCTTATCACCCACACTAGGTTCAATCCCTTCTTCGTTGGAGGGAATTATCATTCAATACTGTGAACACCGGGTTCTTACTCTCATACTGAATGCCCTTTTTTAGTTGTCATTTTAGAATTTTGATTGGGCGGACCAGCAAAAGCGTGAAGCAATCATCTTAGAACTAACAGAAGAAAAACTTTTGATAGTGTACGGAGTATTGACAAGAGAAGCTATGATTCTGAAACCTCATGTATTCTCATTGACCTCTCCATCCCACTATCCCAGGACTAGGACGACAAGAGAGTGGCAGGTCCTCAGTAAACATGTCCGACATGTCATCCAGCGAAGACGAAGCTGCTGTGGACGTGTCCGAGGGACCAGGTTTATTTACATACTAGATTTCTTGGTATGTTAGCTTTTTATCAGCTATTGCTTTACTCTTTAAACTGAACCCTCCTCTCCACTATGTAAGATTAAGAGGTAGATTTTATCCACTGCCCCACATTTCACCCCACGTGTTACTCCGCAATCACTCCTCAGAAAGTGACGTAGAGGAGGAACACGATGCCTGTGTGGAGGAAGAGATGAGTAAGAGAATGGAGGAATCTGTGGAAGAGAAAAACAGCAGGAAGAGGTGAGCTCTCATAGTTGTTCAGTAGACAAGGGTGATTTCTCTACTTTCATCCCCTGCCCTTGGCCTTGTGGCAACTTTACATTGAAGGTTTTCAAATTGAAATGGATTTTAGATTTCATATTCACAGCGTGAAAATATGAAGTTTAAGCCTATGTGAAAGCTTTAATAGAGTGTGACACAGGTTTCATTTCGACCCCCACTCTTACCATGATTAGCCAAATTATATGATGAAAGTTGACACATACGGTGGCATCTGAGTTTTTTTCCGTGACACTGATAAACATCATTCGCAGGCATAAGATAGCAGAGGAGTTGTATACGACAGAACAAGTGTACTACTCAACACTCTACCTTATCAACAACACCTTCAGAAACAGACTCAAAGATGTGGGTAGCACTCCTAACACTCCTACCACTCTTGTACTATTCTTACCACTCCTTACCACTCATACCATTCTTACCACTCTTACCATTCTTACAGTCTTACCATTCTTACCACTCCTGTCACACATACCACTCTCACCACTGCTACCACTCTTAAGCTCTTAAACCACTCCTACCACGCATACCATTCTTACCATCCTTACCATTCTTAACACTCTCACCACACCTACCACTCTTACCATCCTTACCTCTCTTAACACTAGTATTACTATAACCAATTAGCATTTTACCACTCTTACCACTCCTACCAGCCTTACATACTTGTCTTACATGCTAAATACTAACTTATCATGACTGTGATCATATTACAGTATTAGTATAGCACGAGCCTCAGAGCACCCATGTGTGACATCATTTCTCTTTGAGGTTGACACTTCAAGTGTGCGCAGCTAGATCTTATGACCCATAGGAATCTGTGAGATCCTAACATCACATCAGTTGAATGTAACAATAATAGCAATAATTTTTGTGCCACTTTAGCAATGTTACTTAGTTACTATGTTAATCTCCTCAACATACCTTACGCTAAATAAGACTAAAGCCATGAGTAATATATTGATATTTCATAATGAGCGTTGTTGCTATATATTTGGTAACAATTCGTTAGCCAAGTCAGTAAGTCCAAATTGTTGACCATCTGTATGTTGTTTTCACAAGAAATACAGGAATTAGAATAATCGTGTAGGAATCCTAAAGTTAGTTCACATGATCAGCATGACGCTATACCTCGGAAGGCGTGGAATGTGAGAATCTCGTGTACCATTCTTAACCAATGATAGAATAACCATGAACACATCTCTCAACAGACTAGCCAATACACCCTATCTACATTCTTCTACCTCTTAAGTTACTAGATATCTCCCTGGTACACGAGAAGTTGGCAGTCTGATGTCAGCAAAACACCATTGTAAACTATGATAATGACGTCATCTGCCACTGCTTATTGTCTGGATGCCACCTCCATCTTCTACTCATGCTTTAAACCTCTGTTTGAGCAGGAAATACCGTCTCGAGCTTTCAATGGCATTCTATTCTAGGGATATTAATAAGTGTGCAGTACAGTGTACAGTGCAGTGTGAGAATATTTGGAGTACATTAACTTACTTTGCTGTTAGTATTACTGTAGAACGGTTAGTTTAAGGAATCTTCCGGTATTAGCACCCACAGCAAAACAAAGTCAATGCTGTCATTCTGACATGACAAGCTACGTCGTTGATATTCACTGGCGAAAATTTAATGTGGCAGTGCAATAAACAGCACCAAACCTTCTGAACTTTTAATTGGGTAGCAGGTACCTTAGTGTGGGTTTTGTGAATTTATTTCCAACTTTTCTAATCAATGAATTTACCGAATTTAATTGGAATTGTGATTCAAACTGCTGTGTCTGAACAATGCAGGTGCGACAAATTTGTCACATATTTGAGATTTAAAAGCTAAAATCGTAGTAATTTGAACGCTGTTTGTAAAAAATGGGCAATAAATTTTCCCTCCGTATCGTATACTTTTTACAATAAATGATGTATTAGTGTCATTCTTACATTTTACCAGAAAGCGGGCGCATGTTCCCCAGAAGACCATCAGAACCATCTTCCCCAACACAGGGAAATACAGGATTTCCTTTTCCAATG
>WFMF01000568.1:0-101659 GCA_011033025.1 Beroe forskalii | reverse complement strand
AAAAAAATTTTTTTTAAAATTTCCTTTTTTTGCCCCTGGGGCTTTTTAAAACAAAAAAAAACCCTTTTAAAAATTTTTAATTGGGAAAAAATTTCCCCCCCCCGGGATAAAATAAGGGTTTTAAAAAGGGAAAGTTTGTAAAAAGGCGATGTACCCCAAATAACTCAGAACAAATATTACCCACACTGTGATACACCCCGCCTATCTTCAGCTTTTACTAAACCAAGACGCAGCTTCTTTTTGGGAATTCCTCCCTAGTGACTTGTTGAGGTTATTGAAAACTAAACATAACTTTAAAGATAAACTTAAAAAAATACTTATTATCCAGATATGACTCTTAGAGTAATTAAATATTGATATTGCTATCTATACTGCAACGATAATATATCTTATTAAGGAAGTCATAGCACGAAACTCTTCTGATCTAACAATTTTACCATATAATCATCATCTCTTGGTCTGTGCAATGTGACGTTAATTTGGGTGCGCTGTACGGGGAACGCTTCTGTTAGCCAGACGAGCTATTGCGGACTCCGGTTACTCACACTTTCATATCACTTTTCACTGTCCACAACACAATTTTTCGAAAATTTCTCATGTATTTACCTTTTTATTCTTCTAAAATATATACAGCCAATTGTTGCAATACATGATGAGTTAACCGGATTTAATAATTTAATTGGATGATACAAGAAAAAATTTAGTTAATAGTTTATAACTATATTATTCAATGTTTACTATTTGAAAAGTGATATTGTCAACTATATTTTCTAATAAAATTTTCAATTTCAATTTCAATTTCAATTTGATAGGGCTGTCAAACTCTTGGTAATGAAGTTGTCTAGCTGCGTTTTCTTACCTCATTACCCTAAGGGCTATTACCTTATCCTGTTAGCGTGATAGTTTATCCTCAAGATGGCCAATATTGAGTGATAATCTTTCCCTAATTGGTTTAGTCAAGTGAGAGACATGACCGTGATGGGAAACGTATGCTCGTGTGGCTAGCTTAAACTTTTATGGGAACAACTTCAGCCGTCTCATGGTAGCCTTTCTCCTGAGTTTCTCAGTATCAATTGACCTTGGGTGATATCGATCGGAGTATATTTTTGTATATTAGTAGGTATATTGGTAAGCTATGATGAAAGACTGTATATTTTGAACCATTACCTATATGCTATAGTTTCGTGCATATTCGTGTAATTTCCTTGCCTTTGACCTTATACCTCGAAAATTAGCACATAGACCCCCAATTTTCTTTATGGTTTCTGAAAGACAATGATGAAATGAACATCCCTGCAAAATTTCAGGATTCAAATCTGTTGGTGGGAACACCCTCAAAATCGACTTTTTGCCATTTAATCGACTTTTTGCCATTTTTGAACCATTTTCGTCGGTATTTCCTTGCGTTTGACCTTATATCTCGAAAATTAGCACATAGACCCCCAATTTTTCTTTTTATGGTTTCTGAAAGACAATGATGAAATGAACATCCCCTGCAAAATTTCAGGAAAATCTGTTGGCGGGGAACATCCTCAAAATGGACTTTTGCCATTTTTGAACCATTTTCGTCGGTATTTCCTTTGCGTTTGACCTTATATCTCGAAATTAGCACATAGACCCCAATTTTCTTTATGGTTTCTGAAAGACAATGATGAAATGAACATCCTGCAAAATTTCAGGAAAAATCTGTTGGTGGGAACATCCTCAAAATCGACTTTTGCCATTTTTTGAACCATTTTCGTCGGTATTTCCTTGCGTTTGACCTTATATCTCGAAAAATTAGCACATAGACCCCCAATTTTCTTTTATGGTTTCTGAAAGACAATGATGAAATGAACATCCCTGCAAAATTTCAGGAAAATCTGTTGGTGGGAACACCCTCAAAATCGACTTTTTTGCCATTTTGAACCATTTTCGTCGGTATTTCCTTGCGTTTGACCTTATATCTCGAAAATTAGCACATAGACCCCCAATTTTCTTTAT
The DNA here is from genome assembly GCA_011033025.1 of Beroe forskalii. Classification (NCBI taxonomy): domain Eukaryota; kingdom Metazoa; phylum Ctenophora; class Nuda; order Beroida; family Beroidae; genus Beroe; species Beroe forskalii. Next base: position 99,676 of record WFMF01000568.1, on the reverse strand, counting down.
GGTTTCTGAAATAAAATGATGAAATGAACATCCCTACAAAATTTCAGGAAAATCTGTTGGTGGGAACACCCTCAAAATTGACTTTTTGCCATTTTTGAACCATTTTCGTCGGTATTTCCTTGCGTTTGACCATATATCTCGAAAATTAGCACATAGACCCCCAATTTTCTTTATGGTTTCTGAAAGACAATGATGAAATGAACATCCCTGCAAAATTTCAGGAAAATCTGTTGGTGGGAACATCCTCAAAATCGACTTTTTGCCATTTTTGAACCATTTTCGTCGGTATTTCCTTGCGTTTGACCTTATATCTCGAAAATAAGCACATAGACCCCCAATTTTCTTTATGGTTTCTGAAAGACAATGATGAAATGAACATCCCTGCAAAATTTCAGGAAAATCTGTTGGTGGGAACATCCTCAAAATCGACTTTTTGCCATTTTTGAACCATTTTCGTCGGTATTTCCTTGCGTTTGACCTTATATCTCGAAAATTAGCACATAGACCCCCAATTTTCTTTATGGTTTCTGAAAGACAATGATGAAATGAACATCCCTGCAAAATTTCAGGAAAATCTGTTGGTGGGAACACCCTCAAAATCGACTTTTTGCCATTTTTGAACCATTTTCGTCGGTATTTCCTTGCGTTTGACCTTATATCTCGAAAATTAGCACATAGACCCCCAATTTTCTTTATGGTTTCTGAAATAAAATGATGAAATGAACATCCCTGCAAAATTTCAGGAAAATCTGTTGGTGGGAACACCCTCAAAATGGACTTTTGCCATTTTGAACCATTTTCGTCGGTATTTCCTTGCGTTTGACCTTATATCTCGAAAATTAGCACATGGACCCCCAATTTTCTTTATGGTTTCTGAAAGACAATGATGAAATGAACATCCCTGCAAAATTTCAGGAAAATCTGTTGGTGGGAACATCCTCAAAATCGACTTTTTGTCATTTTTGAACCATGGTTCACTTGGTTCACGAAAGTCCAACTCGCTTGAGTTGGCACGATATGCCCCACACAAGAACGCCGCGAACGTGAAGTTTGCACTGTCTCCACGATTGTACTTGCTTTGATATCAAGTTTCAAGCAGCATCCTCACCACAGTTTTATTTGAATTAAACTTCTGTCTTAGTTAATATTCATTGTGACTTTAAAGAGGAAGCGTGATCAAGAGAAAAATGAAAGTATGTTTTGTAATCTAATGGAATATTCGAATTTTCAGAAAACAATCAGATCGTTTCATTGTAAATTAAATCTCTAACTTCTTCCAAAATTCTTTGTCCACTGCACGTCTGTCAAGAAAATACGCCAGTTTGATGTGTATTTCAAGTTTACATACGACAGCAAATTATTCTATTAAGTCCGACAGGTCTACAGTGAGCCTACCAGTGAGTTGAACTTCGTCACGATAACCAACCGACTGCAGGGAACACTTTCTCCCCCAAGATAGGACTACGTCCATTATACAGTACACTGTACAGGTGAGCGATATCAGCCTTCTCATTGTCTCAGAATACAGCGCAGCCTGAAATATCCCTAATTCATTCCATCGTGAAATCGTACGGAATTTGTGTTCAATGATTGACATAGACACGCGCCTGTCGGTTCCATTTTGGGATACTTCCCGAGGGCGCAGCCTTAGCACTTAGGGGTGTATTCGGTTTTGACCCGAAGGGCGTGTTTGGGTACATTGAATTTGAACGGTGTACACAAGACACACCCTGTACACACATTACCTTATATGGCGATAAGCAAAATGCTTCTTTATACATTACAAAAAAGTACATACTGGGTACAAATCGTGCGTTGGGTATCAACGCACTTGGTAGCACGTTATAAAATGTAGTAAACGACTCTATACAAAGAGTGCTACCCTTTAAATCGCTGAAAACTTGATTCACCAACCTGGATCTCTGGACAGGGAGGGGTTAGAGAACGTCTTGAACGAATTCTGCAGAACCACGAATCCTTTCAACAGAAACTCGTTATCTCCTTATCGTCATGGTGCTCATTAGTTCACCTTGTAGTATCCAACCACTAACCCAACTACCCAACATAGAATGTCTCGATGCTGCTTTATGCTATAGCTACGGTTAGTTCGACTACTATACGTCACTGGTGACAGTTTTAAAGAACCCACGGCGCCATGACTGAGAAGATGTCAGAGAAACTAGACCAGCTGATGAGAAGTTTTGAGGAGCTCCAGGCACAGCGAGAACAAGACTCAGCTCTAATAAAGGAATTGAAAGGGAAACTTGAGACTAAGGATGAGAAGGAAGGGCAGAGAGAGGCCCTGAACAAGGAACTTCGGGAGTTGACAGAACGAGAAGCCCAAATAGAAGAAGAACTGAAAGAAGTGAAGCAGAAGAAGTCTGGAGTCAGTGCAAGCCTGGGGCCACGCGAGTGGGGGACCGGCATTTGATGTCAGAGCCCCAGAGGAGAAGATAGTGATGACGTTCGGTGGTGAACAAAACTGCTCGGCAAGCCACCTCAGACAATTCATCGAACATTACAAGCTCATCAGGATGGTGAACATGAGGAATCTTCTCACCAATTGGGATGACCCAAGCTATAGGGCGGCGAAACTGAGGATAGCCTTGAAAGGAGCACCAGCAGAGTTCGTTGGCGAAGAAAGCAGCATGTTAAGAGACTGGACAGAGAATGATAACGAGATATTACGAAGACTGAAGGAGAGGTACATTGACACGGAGTCAATTGAACTGAGGATTATGGAGGCAGAAGAAGTCAGCCAGGAGAAGAATGAGCCGCTGACAGAATACCTCTCAAGAGTACAGAAGTTGGTTCGGCTCGCGTACCCAGAAGAGCCAGAAAATATCATAAATAAGCGGGTCAGGGATTCAGAATAATGATATCAGATCAGCAGTGATTAAAGAGAAATAGATGGTAGGGCAGGAAGCAAAACCACTGGAAGAAATTCTGCTTATTGCAGAAACAACAAGGAAGGCGCTGGTAGCCACAACAGTGACGGGGCAAGGGAAAAGCACGATTGGAGCAATTAAAAGAAGGTCAAGTGATAGGTAAACAAAGTTTTAGGTAAACAAAGTTTTTTATTGATCTCCACAACTTACAATCAAAAACACACGCAAAAGAATGATGAGGGCATAACGCTACCCAATTCTACTATTCATATTAATATTTAAGGAAGATACTATCTTTCGTATTAGGCATCTAAGACTAGGATCCATCAGATAGATACAGATAATTTAATAATCTAAGAATGGTTTACAGTGATATCATTATCCAGGTAAGATTTGTAAAATCTTAAGTAAGCTTCAAGTAGTTTCAATCACTATATCTGGAGGGCTGTTGCATTATCTGTATTGTGTCAATAGGCACCGTTATAATTCATCAGACCAATTTAGGTCTATTTGAATGAATCATGGCTTGACATATAATGTTTTACCATGGAATAGATAACTCTTGAGCTTGGTCTGCCATACAAAGGAGAATGATACCAGACCCCTTTGTAGAGCACATACTTCATGGCATGGCAGTAAAGTATGCACCCTTGGGAACACCAAGTGTATAGAGAGACCTACTTCATAACATTTACATGAAATAATTAATAAGGCTTATTTGAAACTGGTCCAATGAATTCGCTAAAAGTCACGGTTTAGTTGACCAGTTCCGTTTCAGGGGACCAATTGATTAGTGTAGCAGTATATGTGGCTGGAGAAAGGACACAGTTGCTGTATGCTTAAGAGTGCCCCTGGGGACCACCTGCCACACCAATCAGGGCCAATTTTTTATCGTTATTCACAATCGTGATTATAATCTTTACAAGAGTATATTAATTGAATAGACACCTTTGTCTATAGTAGTGAGATAAAGCCTTATCCCGTACAACTCATCATGTACGACATTCATGTACAACTCTCATAAACTTTCACAACTCTCATTATAACATGAAAGTTGTTGCACTTGATTCTCAAGTGCTGTTAGTTTCTTATACCTTACAACACATATTCGTTCCAATTCAGTAAGCCACCTTCCACCTGTGCCATGGTCGACCCTCTTCTTAACCTGTTTATTGCTACATTGAGTTTGAATTAAATAACGGCATCAACATTGGTCAGATGAGCTACAGGTTGTCTTTGTGAGCTCAATTGGAGCAAACTCCAGAAAGTTTTCGTTGCTCCAGGAGTCCAAGTTGTCGTTTTGTACCTCTAGGAGAGACCTTTTCAGCAGACTTTTATCAAATTCTCATCGCTATCTAAGCCAAATTTCCTAAGTCCAGAATTTGAGTGAAGCAATTCCACAGCCAAGGGGCTCTATATGTGAAATTCTTAGAAGGAACAGGAGTTATAAATCGGTTTGTATTGTGTTTTGATCTATTAAGAATTTGGTACAGAGACACAGGCTCCTCTTTGTTTTATAATTTTCACTAGCTCCATTATGCAGTGTAAGCGGTACAGATTTTGAACAGTTAGTAGGTCCTGTTTTTTAAAAAGTGGTTTCGAAGGTTCTCGAGAATAAAATTCCTTGTCTAGCTTCTGTGCACCATGTTCCCGAGCTCGCACACAAGTTCGAAACTTTTCAAGAAAGGCCTCCGTATCACCAAACATAATACGGAGACATTTCTTTTGAGTTCTGAATACTGAGTCCAGGTTGCTAAGGGCCACACCTCCCCATACAGATATTGCATAATTTAGGTGTGACTCAAAAAGTGAATGATAAATTTGCTTGTGAAGTTGATTGGGCAGACAGTTAGCAATACGGTATAGCCTGCCACATGCACTTTTAAGCTTCTTATTAAGTTTTAGAATGTGTGGTTTCCAGGACAGTTTATTATCAATAGTGACACCAAGGAATTTAGTTCCATCAACGGCATTGATTATTCTTCCGTTAATGGAAAGCTGAAGTTTATCAGAGTCTATGACAACCTTTTTGCTTACTACGAGGTGAAAAAATCATATAAAAACATTTCTTAGTATTAATGTGAAGTAGATTAGATTCCATGTATCGAGATATGTTATCTAGAACCTTGTTAGCATTTGCAAAGGCTTCTTCTATGGTATGCCCAGTGACAAAGATATTAGTGTCATCAGCAAATAGTACTAGCTCACAGTTCATATTTAAGTTAGATATATCATTGATATACAACAAAAATAAAAGGGGCCCAAGTACTGAGCCCTGAGGAACACCGAATTTGACAGGGAGAATCTCAGACATTTCATTCAGAGCACTTACTAGCTGCTTTCGGTTTTTTAAGTAGCTCTCGATCAGTTTCAAAGCAGTTCCTCTAATTCCATAGTTATTTAATTTGCATAACAGTATCTCGTGATCGATGGTGTCAAATGCTTTACTGAGATCAATAAAAATTCCAAGAGTATGCTTTTTAAGCTTTTTTTGCTCTTCAATGTGGGAAATTGAGTAATTTAAATTCAGCACACCATCGACACACTCGTCACGAACAGCCAGTGGGGAATCAACGGGGTCCTCAGCCTCAGGATCATCGGGCTACCCCAGGGGTACTAGAGGTGGCAGTAAGAACTCAGTCGAGTGTCTGTACTGCAAGAAGAAACACCCTGGGGTTATGGGACTGCTTCAGCCGACTGAAGTTGGAGCCACAGTGGACACCGCCGAAAGGCAAGAGCAACACAGGTAATGCCAGAGTGTTGTCACGCACACCAGAGCGAGGATTTTAGTGATCCCACCGGCGACCAGTGGGGGAGGAGGAGGATGCTGTTGAGAAACAGGTGATTGCCCAACAGGTGACCAAGAGAAGACTACCAAAGAGAAACAGCCGGGAGTCAGGGACTTGAGCAGGGATCAGCCTTGTGGACGGGACACAAGGCTCAGTACAGAGTGGAGGTCCCATGTCAGGACCCGGTGGAAAGAAGTCAGGGAATTATAGGCGGCCTCACTCCAGGCCATGCGTTTGGCAGCTAGGCAGGGGTTGAACCAGACCCCTACATCCAGATTAGGTGGAAGGAAAGGGACCGATTGTGGGGGCGAGGTGCTGTATTGCTGAATCCGGCACAAGTGGTTTATCCAATTAGACCGGTAATACATGAAATTTACACGCCCATACTTGCCACAAGTTTTTGTTATGTTATAAGGATCACATTAAGCCAATAAAATGTATATGTTAATTTTTCATGATTATCACGTCATGCACCTTTAACTTTAAAGTAGTGTTATTTAAGTTCAACCATTATTATTATTATTATTATTTTTTTGTGATAATATGTATTCTATGATCTAAAAATAGCAAATTTTGATCTACCTTTAATGATATTTGAACTCAGGAAAATACAGCAATTACTATGGTTCAGCTCTCCTCTGTAACTATCTACCTTTATGATGGGAAACCCTTGACTTTTCCATCTAGTACTTCAGTGATGACCATTTTGCAATCATGTGCTTCTCACCTACAGATATCAACTTATTATTTCAATAGATTTGTTCTTCAGTCTACATCTGAGAATTCATTGGTGCTGCCATATAGGAATCAAGTAGCAGATCTTGACCACAAAATATATTTTACACTTATTGAGAAACTACCTATTGAAGAAGTAGTTCATGGTGATTTATGTTGCTTCATGTACTATTTCAAGCAATGTAAGCACAATTTCTTAGAACATCATAAACAATTTGACATTGACCCTATGATAACATTCCTCCATAAGGACCTGTTTCTTGTATTTCTCCGTTCAAATGGCTTGCCTATGAAACGACTGGATATTCAGAGGAATTTTCAGATTTATAAGACCATCTTCAAATTAACCACTGACAGAGATGAAAAGAGTCTTATTACAGATATATTTACTCACAGTTTGTTGAGTTGCTCACCTAAGTTTTTTATGATGAGTTTTCTTGAGCAATATAATAAAATGGAAGGCAAAACGTTATGTAAATATTCTAATTTTGATATTGACATAGATCAACAAAAATTCAAAAATGCTGAAATTTTTGATAGACAATGACTCTTTGAAGATAATTCATTCCAGCAACATAGTCAGCCTTAAATATCAGAATATGTTACAAATTAGCTCATCATCATCATTAGTGTTGGATATTTGTATGTCCTCTGGCAGTTGCATTCAAATATCAATGCAAAGTATTTTATCTCTTGAAACATTCATCACAAAACTGGACCATAAAATCAGACTACAAAATGGTGATACTGCTACTGTTATTAAATTTTTGCATGATATCCCTCTTGAAATTGAAATGTTTAGTTTGAACAATCATCAAACTTATAAGTTCATCAAGAAACCAATAATTCCATTTGTTGATGTATCATCTAAAGAGCTCAAATTTGCTCTTGAAATCTATGGGAACTGCCCTGGCTGGTATGGGATTATTGAAAAAGAACATGATTTAGTGAAAAGATCTGAGGGCATATTTTACCTGATAATTTATTGCATTGAAAATATAATTTGTGAAAAAATTATCTGTCAGAATGAAGGTAAATATTTCTTTGAGGATTCACCTCATATAAAATACTCATCATTATTGGCCCTGCTCAATCTTTGTAAATTGAGCTTGTCCAAGATTGGAAAGACTTATCCATTGACTGAACATTTGACTGAAAGATTGTTGACAGACATTCAAGATCCAGAAGTGAGTAAAATCTTTGTCCCACATGCTGCTCTTTCTGTCAATGAAAAAGTTGCTGAAACATGGTTGGCATTGGTTCATAAAGGAAAATTTAAGAGATCAACAGATCACAGAATGGTGACATATTTTGCTTATAAAGACAAATGTTTCTCAGACAATGCAAAGAAAGAATTTCTGACTGAATTAAGTACCATTTCTAAAATTCAGAATGAAAATATCCTCCATATTCTAGGTTTATGCACTTTTTTAAACTCAGATAATAATGATATTCAATTCATCACAGAGGACATACCTTTTTACACTCTGAATGAACATCTGAAAACTGAATACATTCCAACATATAGCCTTCTTGACCTCAACTCTCACTCTGGAGAGAGTGGAGATGAAGGCCCAATGGCATTTTCATTACTCTTCAAATATGTTCGGTACATTGTGGCTGGCTTACAGTTTCTGCATACTAACAGAATAGTCCACTCTCTGCCTGCTCCACAGCATATTCTTTTTGATCGGGTCAGAAACAATCTCAAGTTATTTGATGTGGGGATTTTCTCTAAAGTCTTCATCTCTACATCAGATCCCAAACAAATTATACACAATTCAGAAGACTGTGATGTTTCAGTTCTTCGATGGATGGCATATGACTGTATCATGAACTCAGAAAATCTTAACACAACATACCATGACAGGTAATTGTGGGCTAATTTTAATTTAATTCCTGTAACACCATCTTGAAATCTCACATCATTGCAATTGGTCACAGATAATGGACACAGTATGATAAAACTGTAGGATAATTTTAACTTAATTCCTGTAACATCATTACAATAACATCATGTGAAAGCCATTCTTGAAATGTCATGTATCATGACAGGCAGTGCTGCATCCACTTTTTGGTGACAGGCTCTGAACAGAATGGAATTGGGTTTTTGACAATTTTTAGACAGGTTTTGGACAGGTTTAGAAAGGATTATGATGAAAGGTTTAGAAAGATTTTAATGACATCATGTCATAGGCCAAAACTAATAGAGCTCAGCACTGAGTATATTGTATAATGCTGTCCTTATGGGCGCAAGGGCCTCCAGCACCCATGTTATTTATTTCATGTCTGAATATTTACTTTAGGTACTTAGGTAATCTACTTTTTATTTTTTTACTAAAACTAAAAGGGATAGATAATACTGGAATAGTACCTACTACCAACTTAATATTTCCTAGTGAGCTATTGGTGTGACACCCCATTGAATATAAATATTTGGGCTCTTCTACTCTTCTTCTTTTATTATATACTTACAATATAGATTAATTATGATTGAGTTATATTGACACACAGTAGCTGTATTAAATACTTTATTGAATATATTATATATAGGTTTAATTGATGATTTGTTGTTTAGTATCTAATGCTCTTTTAATAGGTATGTCAATCGTCTTCTGAGAGCCATGGGAAGTTAGAATTTCTTGGCTCAAACAAGGGATTATGGATTTTTCTCCCTGGCAATACAGCAATGTAAACCTTTTGAATGACATCTTTACAACAAGCTAGATTTATCAAACTATTCCCTGATGACAAGATCAAAATCACAGAAGGCATTTCAGCTTTTGATCTCATGCAGACATGTGCTACCAAAATCAAACTCATTCCTGAATCATTCAATTTGTTCAGAATTGTGCAGAAAAACTGTATCTTGATACCCTACAAGAAGAAGATTTCAAGTAACCTCAAAATAAACCATGCACTCACATTCAGGGTCATTGATTTTCACTTTGACCTCAAAGAATATTGTCATAAAGATATATCACTCCTTTGCTACCTCTATAACCAAGCCATATTTGATATCTTCACAAATTCACATGTACCTCATAGCAATGAATTTGTATTAGAAATTGTCGCAGCAGACATACTGAGATTATCATTTATCATTGAGAGTATTAGTCTCGATGAGGCTTATGATTTGTATTTTGAAGTATTTCAAAATAGAGCTCATATAAAAGGTTATTTGAGTCTTGCTGCATTTCAAGACATGACCAAAGCTTTAGACTGTTGCTCAGAAATGCTATGTAAACTCCATATTGTGAGCACATATGCAAGAAAACTTTATGCAAGCATGAACATTGTTAAACAAATGTTCAATGTAAAGATTCAGACCAAGCAATCTGGGAAAATTAAACAGGGTGAACGGAAATTTACTGTCACTGTTACCTCAGACCATGTATCAGCACACTCAGATGACAAGGAGTTTGAAACTATTTTGCATTACAATAAAATGCACTCGATTATAATCCTTGACAAGTTCTCACTTTCCATAAATTATGGAGGGTGTTCTCAATCTGAGCCAATTGTATTATCATTCAAGACCCCCAAACTATTGGAGGCATTTGCTGCATTAGTAGACTTTTATTTTTGTCTCATTACTCCATCAAAATTGTTATTGACGAAATTTTTTGACCTAAAGATTGATGAAAAATCAGTGAGGTATACTAGCTCATCATTATACAATGTAATCACACGAAATCCACATTTGTCACACTCAATTGATCCATTAAATGCAAAGCTTGGACTGGAGAAAATCATGCACCAGAGTGGCTCTTACACCATCATCAGTAATGGGAGCTCATTATGTTTACTATATGCTATCCAGGACAAAATCATACCAAAACCACTCCTGTGTAAAGATGGATTATATCAGATTGCTGATAATGAATCTTATCGCTTCAATGACATAAGAGAATTAGTTTTAAGTTTGAAGCCCAAAAGTATAATAAGTGAAGAAAGGGTTCACTTGAAGAACCACATGAGTGATTCTCTTTTGTTTGATGTTTTGACCTCTCAGGATTTCAACTTCAATATTCCACAAATGTTTGTTGATATTTCGAGACCAGCTATACATGCCACCTGGATTTATAAAATTTTTAATGGGAATTTTGAAAGCCTCAGTGGACAAAAGACTCAGTGCAAATGCATTGAATTTTCAGAACTTGTAACACAAAAAACAATCTTAGAAACTGCTCACTTATTAGACAGTATTGTTTCTGCTGATGAAATCATTAAGTATATTGGTCTTTGCAAGCCTGGAAGAACTCCTAAAATATTTGCCTTTGCTAAATATTCATCCTCAATGATATACCTTGACCAATACATCGTGAATGATCCTCCCCCTGACAAATATGTCAAGTTCAAAATAGTTGAAAAGCTTCTGTCTGCTCTTCAGAGTCTTCATAACTGCAAGATTGAACACAGTTGTCCAGCACCCCACCATATCCTTATTGATCCTGCATCATGTGCCTCTGTTTATGACCCCTTGGAGATGAGGATCAATCTCAAGTTAACTGACATTGGGATCACAAAGAAAATGTTTCTGAAGCAGCCATCAGAAAACCCATTCTGTTTGGACCCTGTGTATTGTATGGCTCCGTGTGAGCTGCGGTGGCTGCCTGTAGGCTTCCTTCTTCACTCGTCTCCTAGTTTCACCGTCTCTTTAGATAGGTAATTATCTATTCTACTTTAAGCTTTTTGTTTTCATTCACTGCAATTGCGATATGTTTTCAAAGGATTCCTTGTTCTTAGAAAGTTAGCACCAACACCCAAATAACTAAACCTCTTTTGATTTATTTTATTAACATGTAAGTTTTACAACTGTGTGACATTGTAATATCGATCATTAACAGTGTTGTTAAAGAGAATCATATCATGAATTTAATGCAGCTAAGAACCTTAACTGAAATGACGGATATTTCATGAAAAAGTCGTTGCATATCGTTGCATCAACAATCCAATTATTTATATGAAATAAATAACAAAGCAAGAATCATATATGCCTTATTCCACTGTATAAACAGTAGTCCTGTGCACCACATACTCTGGCCGTCTACAATTTCCATGATTATGTCATATTGAAATACCTAATATAACGTGAAATTTATAGATCACTTAATTAATCGTGATCAACTTGGATTTTACCTTAAATAAGTGCTTCAATTAAATCATTTTATTGATCAGTCCACCCCTTCATATTTGGTCCAATCTCATTCCCATAGGGAAGATAAGGCTCAGACCGAAGATAAGTTTTCAAATTTCTCATACAAAAAATGAACCCAATCTGAGGATCATCTTCGCTTTTGAGTTTGATTTATTTCTTTTCAAGGGGCAGCTAAGTTTAAATCAGAATTATTTCTCTTTTGAAAAAGTAATTAACTGAAAATATCCGAAGATTATCATCCCTTTGGGTCATACATTGATTGATACTCAGCTTAAAAAGAAGCATGTATTGAGAAGTGTGTTTTGATAAACAAACTACGGGAGTCCGAAGATTACCATCTCTTCTAATCTTAGCGAAGATAGATTGAAATAATGTAGACATGAGAAGGTGGTGGAGCCAAAAATCTGGCTCCACATGTTTGAAAGCAAACAACAAACAGAAATGAGTCACAAATCATATTAGGGCGTTAATTTTAGTTACTCAGGATCTGGCTTCTAGGTGCTTCCGCCCCCAGACCCTTACTTGTCATTCTATTCTAAAATTATTTGGGCAACGATTTTATGTGCTCGCAGCTCGTGACGTCTGGGCTTCTGGGGCATGCCTCAGACCCTATTTGTCCTTAAATTCTAGTTATTTATACGTTGTTCTCGTCCTACGGACGGCGATTGATGGCAGCCGCATGAGCTTAACGGGCACACATCTTTTGACAGTTATTTGACCGAGCGAGTTTGAGGGGAAATTCGAAACTTAAATTTCTACGAAAAAGCTTCCCACGCCCCCAACGGTAACCCAATATTGCCAACAATATTCTCAAAACCTTTACTCATCATAAGCAACTCCATAGCGAAGGAATTTTGAAAAAAATCGAAAATCTTTTTTTCCGAAAAAAGGGCGTGTTCCCCACGCCCCTCAATAGGTGAATAATTCGACAAAATTTCAAAATTTTTATTCATCATAAGCAACTCAATGGCGAAGGAATTTTGAAAAATTGTTTAAATTATATTGAAAAAATGTGGCCCCCCACGCCCTCAGGGTGACCCTTTACCCCCACAATGACAAAATTTCAAAATTTTATTGTCATAAGCAACTCAATGGCGAAGGAATTTTGAAAAAATTTGGGGTTTAATTTTGCGAAAAAAAATTCGTGGCCCTTTACCCCTCAGGGTGACCCAATAATTCGGACAAAATTCTCAAAATTTTTATTCATCATAAGCAACTCGATGGCGAAAGAATTTTTGGAAAATTCGAAACTTTAATTTTTTACCCAGCAGAAGGGCGTGGCCCAATTTGTCCCCTCAGGGTGGCCGAAAAACCCCGTATTATTTTTCTGATTTATTATAAAGTTTTTGCAACACGATGAAAAAAGAATTTCGTTGCCTACTTGAAAACGAATCGCCATAAATAAATAAATAAATAAATAAATATGTATATATATATATATATTAACAACACGCATTATATATAGTAAGATTGTGATTTTCCTTGTCTTCGAAGTCTCAAACCAAGCAGAAATAAATCTTATCCAATCATATTTGTTGAATTTTGTGATCAAAGCGAGCAGGCCTCAGAAAAAGTAAATGAACCAAAAATGTAAGCTGAAAACCCGAAGATAAACTTTCAATTTCGGGAAGATAAGGATGGTGATTTTCAATTAATATGAACCTATGGATCAGTCATCAATTAAATCCTACCCTTTTTATTTTCACTGCACCCTCTTTTCTGGAACTGTAATCTTTTCGTAGCAGTTGTGAGTATAGCACTAAAGTGAAAAAATTATTGGGACAGTGAGAATTTCCTGGTACGAATATTCACTGTGACCTTTTCCATGTACCAAAGTACCAATATCACTACCATTTGCTCATCTTTGCACTTTTTATTAACACTTTATGTCTTTATCGCATCATATTAAGGGATCGTTCACATATTACGTAATCAATTTTTGGCCATTTTCAATCCCCCTCGTAATCAAACATAATCAAAGCCCAACCCGGGCCCCTCTTTTGAGGAGAATATTACGTAATCATGGCTTAACCCCCCCCCCCCACCTTTTTGAGTAAGTGAGTAGAAAATGAAGAAAATGGACAGTGTAAATACTTTAAAATTGACTATGTTTCAACTTTTGAAAAATTTTCGAAAATATTGAGGTAATTTTTTTTAAATAGTACTGAAAAATGGTACTTTTGAGTTGGTTATCTGAAAATTTTGCTAAAAACACCGAGAATTCGTGGCAAAAAATCTCAAAAATTGTGTCAAAAATTGTAAATTTTGATTACGTAATCATCCACCAAACCCCCTCCTCCTTCCCCATAATTAAACGTAATCATTTGAAAACTCCCCCCCCCCTTCCCCCTAGGTGATAACGTAATATGTGAACGATCCCTAAGTGAGTACCTAATTCAATTGTCTTTGAAAAGTTGAAAAATAGGTACTATTTCATTTATGCAAAATTGTACTATTTTGGGCTAATGTCCATTGTCCCTCCCCAATTTCTGGACTAAATCCTCAGGACAATAATTGGTTTGAGCTGCTGAAATTCTGGAACAATTTAACTTTGACAGTGAATATGCCTCATATCCAAAATTGATACTTATTTATTAAGTTATTAATCCATTAAGTTTCAAGAACAACATCGATTTTAAATTAGTAAATTTTTACCTGCTTATGAGTTGTACCACTGAGTAAATTAAGAGAATCATTTTTGAATATTCATTGAAAACATGTAACATTCATTCAGCACCCTGATCCATGAAATCATTGTCTTTTGGATGGGTATAAAATTCAACGGACACATTTTTGAAGTATTTGGTAGTAGGTATTTGGTTGATGAGGACAGGACCAAATTTGCCTGAAAGGGGAATTAGGGGAGACTATTTCAAAAGCGGGTTGTTCGAAAAATTAAAAAATCGGGATGGTGGTGTTGGAAATAGGACGAAGCTATTGAGCTATAGTTACCTACCTACTCCTATTGCCATTTTCAGGTGGGTTTTTGCCTGTACAGTTTGGCAGATCTTCAACAATGGTAAAATTCCTCACATGAACCATTCAAATGAGGAACTTCTCAACCGTTACATGGAAATTAAGGAACATCAGAATAATCCAGATATTGCAAAGAATAACATCACATCCCAAGGGCTGCAATGGTTTCCCTTGAAGCTGGATATTCCTGAGCAAAACACAATGAAGTTGAACAAGATGTTGCAAAAGCTAATTAACTTCATTCTTACTGACTATTTGGATAATCAGGTTAGTGTATTTAGAGATTTAAATATAAAGTAACTTTATAATGATTCACAATGTTGAGTGTCGAACTCCAATTATGATAAATTCTTACTACTTTGGCATTTCAATTCTCGTTTCCATGAGCCTTGAGGAGAAATCAATTAGAATTTTGTATAGTTGAATGTTGGATAGCCCTAAAATATTGAAACCCTTGTTCACTCAGCTTCCTTCAGGACAATGCGTTTGAGGAGGTTGCTGAGCTCTACAATAACCACATATTTCCCATTGGACGTGATGTGGATGTGTATGAGCGCCTTGAGAGTAACATTGACCTGAACATTAGTAGGAACACAGAAGGAAAGCTGCTGTTTGAGAAACAAAATGTACCTTGGAAAATGTACTCAGCAGAGTACCACAATCCTATAGTATCTGAAAGCAAGTCCAACATGTTCTATCAGGCATACAAAGACACAGATGCTGCACAGTGCCTCCACTACGACTCTAGCGGAGATGTGAGTACTCAAAAGACATGTAACTTATGTTTTGGGGAAATGAAGCCAAAATAACCAAGTGTGTGCACTGTTTAGGTAAACGGGTAATGAGCATTGCGTATAATAACGCAATGTCAAGAGGTTGTAGGTATAAAAGTATACCAATGACCCCTGGCTGTCCCCCTGGTGATCCCTGTCCGACCTCCTGGTTAACCATTGTTTGGTGGTTGTTTGATGGCCCGTGTAAGAGTGTACGTACTATAGTAGGGGGGGCAACCTCGAAAAACCCCGGGTGGATATAGAAATTGGCAAATGGGGGTTTAATTTTTCGGGGTTAATGAGGGTTTAAGGAGGCTAAAATAGCGGTTTTTCGGTTGATAAAAATTTTCTCAAAATGGTACTACTTTAGTTGTGGATTTTCGGCTCTTCTCTCAAATGGTACCATATTTGTTGAGGATTTTTTTTTTGGCACTTTTCTGAAATGGTACCATTTTTGTTGAGGATATTCGACCCTTTTCTGAAATGGTACCATTTTTGTTGAGGAATTTTGGCCCTTTTCTGAAATGGTACCAGTTTTGTTGACGAGTTTCGACCTTTTCTGAAATGGTACCATTTTTGTTTAGGATTTTCAACCCTTTTCTGAAATGGTACCATTTTTGCTGGAAATTTTTTCTGGGCACTTTTCTGAAATGGTACCATTTTTGTTGACGATTTTCGACCCTAATCTGAAATGGTACCATTTTTGTTGACGATTTTCAACCCTTTTCTGAAATGGTGCCATTTCTGCTGAAGATTTTTGGCACTTCTCGGAAATGGTACCATTTTTTGTTGACGATTTTCGACCCTTTTCTGAAATGGTACCATTTTTGTTGAGGATTTTCGACCCTTTTCTTAAATGGTACCATTTTTGTTGAGGATTTTCAACCCTTTTCTGAAATGGTACCATTTTTGCTGGAGATTTTTGGCACTTTTCGGAAATGGTACCATAATTTTTGTTGAGGAATTTTGGCCCTTTTCTGAAATGGTACCATTTTTGTTGAGGATTTTCGACCCTAATCTGAAATGGTACCATTTTTGTTTGGGAAGTTAGGATTTTCAACCCTTTTCTGAAATGGTACCATTTTTGGGGGAAATTTTTTCTGGGTACTTTTCTGAAATGGTACCATTTTTGTTGAGGATTTTCGACCCTTTTCTTAAATGGTACCTACCATTTTTGTTGACGATTTTCGACCCTAATCTGAAATGGTACCATTTTTGTTGAGGATTTTCAACTCTTTTCTGAAATGGTAACATTTTTGCTGAAGATTTTTTGGCACTTTTCGGAAATGGTACCATTTTTGTTGACGATTTTCGACCCTTTTCTGAAATGGTACCTACCATTTTTGTTGAGGATTTCAACCCTTTTCTGAAATGGTACCATTTTATAGAACGGTTTCCGAATTTTTTTCAAATGGTACCACTTTTGATGATGATTTTCGACCCTTTTCTGAAATGGTACCATTTTAGTTGTGGATTTTTGGCCCTATTTTGAAATGGTACCCATTTAAATCCCCAAAAACCCCAAAGTGGATATAAAAAAAGCCAAATAGGGGTTTAATTTTTCGGGGTTTATGGGGTTTTTTCGAGGTTGCCCCCCCCCCTATAGTACTTAGAATTTTTTTTTATTACACAGTGTCAGTAGGTATTGATTAAAAATGAATGTTACTTACCTAACTCATCGTTCAATGATTGACTTGAGCCCTTGCAGAGCTCTGGGGGATACAGCTACTGCAGCAACTGGGCCCCAGTCAATGAGGATGTTGCAGACTACTTTACTGCTGGCTCAGGATTAGCACTCAACTACGACAATGCTAAACCTGATGTGTGCTTCAGTGATGAGGTGGCAGAGATACCTATAGATCAGGAAAGGTTCCTTCTCTCTCAGGTACGAGGGATTGTTAACTTCTAGTACTTTGATGATGCAACCGCTCATCAAGAATTAACTTGAGTCTTTAAGAAGAAGATACTATCAGAAAACTAGAACGATCAATTGAATTAAAAGCCAAATATAAGTACCAAAAAGCCAAATATAAGTACCTATGAGAAATAGGGCAAATAGAGTTATGAATTTTATATGTAGCATTCTTAGCTTATTTCGAGACGAATAGAACGACTAAGTATGATGTTAGAAATTTCATAGCGTTATATCAAAACATCAAATACTATAGCAACCTTTCAATTTACGTTCAATTTGTTTTGAAATTATGTCTGATGCTCTGATGACGATTTTGTTAATGACTCATTGGTATATGGAACTGATTCCAATACTGCTGTTCAACTCAGCTGCAAGAATTCAACAACAAGAAATGGGAGACTACGTACTACCAGCTGGGTGATAAAATAGGATCAGGTCATTTCGGCTTGGTAAAAAAGCCACAACCGTCCAAACTGACAAGATACCCCCTGAGCTCCATGGCAAAGTGGTTTGTTATTTTATATGTTTTTTTTTAATTTTTACTTCTAAGCATTATATAAGAGTTTAAATGTTTTAAATTATTAAATATCTATTACTTCTCAAAAAAGCCTTCAACCTCTCTGCTTGCAGGTGGCAGTGAAGATATTCGCTCTGAAGGTCACCTCCCCTGAAGACGATGCTGTGGAGGTTATCTGCAAGGAGGCACAGAACATGCTGAAGCTGGAGCACCACCGAATAGTGCCGCTTTACGGCATCGCTAACACCGAGGACAAGAGGGAGATTCACATTTTGATGCCCTTTTACCCTTATGGGTGCCTCAAGAAATACATTGCTGACCACTACCACGAGCTGAAGGTAACAAATCACTCCTTTATCAAGTCACATATACTTATTACTTATGTTATTAAAGAAATCTGCATTTGCATTTGTATTATATTCATTTGTCTCCAAAATCTCCAGGAGCTAATAGATTCATAATCTAAGAATCTATGTTATGAAAGTATTATTAAAATATAAAATAGTCACTTAAACCTGTGATTTATGTTAAACTTAATGCTATATTTGCTATATAGGGGGGGGGCCAACGCTCTTTTAGGCCCCGAGGATATGAATAATCCGAAAAGAGCCCTAGAAAGTGGGGCCTAAAAGAGCCTAAAAGGGCCTTTGGGGTAAAAATATTAGACTTGGTGGGCTCTGTTGCCTAATAACGTCTTAAAACAATTATAATTTATTGAAAGATCATTTAATCACTTAATTTTTGGGTTACTTGCATTTTAGAGGAAAAAATCGATCAAATTTTTTGTAGGGCTCTAGAGGATAACAGTGACCTGAAAGAGCCCTAGAAAATGGGGACCTAAAGAGCCTTTTAAACAGTTTCCCACAGTTGTCTAGGATCAATAGCCATGGTGTCCTCAAATTATACTGGATTGTTGAAATACTGTTGCTTCATTGAAGAAACCACTTAATCAGACTATATTAATGCCATTTTGACTAAATGGGGCTATGCAATCGATCAATAGAACGATTTTAGTCTAGGGCTCTATTAGGCTCCAAAGGATATGAATAATCTGAAAAGAGCCCTAGAAAGTGAGGCCTAAAAGAGCCTAAAAGCGCGTTGGCCCCCTATATATTTCGTTTAAATTCATTGCAAACTTCAACTAGACCTCACTAGTAAAGTAATCACATACTGTAACCTTAATAAGTAATTCTTATAACTTGAAATGTTCTCCATTTTTCACACTACAGCACTACAGTAATATTAAAAAGTAAAAAGATGTTACACAGTGCATTGAAATAAGATCACGTGCTGCGAGCGCTATTTTTATCGCAAAAACGTTAAAAAGTTTCTCTCCTGGGACATAATTAATGCCACAGGAGATTATCAATGCCTCATAATTGCTGTTTTACAAATAAGACGCCGGATCCTTTTAATGCTTTATCAAGTTTGCTTAATATTCATGAGGATTTAGAATATAGCTCCGCACTGCCGTGTGTCTCAACGTTCAGCAGCACTAATGAAACATTAAATACTGAGTCACCTCCTCTTGAAACTGAGGGGCGGGGGGGGGGGGTAAAGAGATGACCCCTCTGACACACCTAAAAATGACAGTGGGATTTAAGTTGACAAAAGAGGTTGGGAGGACGATGCTAGTGGTGACGTATGGGGTGGGTGAAGTCCGAAGCAAATCCTCAAATAGCGTCGGCTCCCTTGCCCTGCGGCACACTGCGCCATTGCTGATGTAGTGGCGCTGTCCTGGATCACTCCTACCATCTCTCACAACTAAGAAACTAGACCTCTCCTCTCTTTCTTCACGGGTTCTATCACGTGATATCACGTGATAGGAACACCCGGGTGAACTGAGTCCCATGCGAAGATGCGAGTTCTTCCCGCTTTTCAGTACCATAGTTTCTGCTTCCCTGCTGTAGAATGTCAAATGTGGCCTTCACCGGGCGTATAGATCCTGTTCTCACACCACTTCATCACTGTAGTTCTATTGACCTCATCCCGCTTAGTACGAAAAGTCTGCAATCTACACTGTACCCACTGACTTACTGAGTACACTATAACCAGTGTAGTCAGTAGATCTAATCAGTGCGCCCCAGTACAACTCCTAACTTCCCAATGCCTTACAGAGACAGAGACTGATCCTGTTCGGACTCCAGATAGCGGAGGGGATGGAGTACCTTAACAGCAGGGGCTTCGTGCACAGAGACTTGGCTTTAAGAAACATTCTGGTAGAGAACCATACCAAAGTCAGGATAGCAGACCTCGGGCTCACTCGGGTAACTTTAGTGCTTTCATTCGTTCATTTCTGCTTAATAATTATTATAAAAGTTAATTAGCTATCACTACTTTCACTCCATGAACAACTAACAAGTCCAGCTAGGTTTGATAACTACCTTTACAATTTAAGTACCTAAACTTGTCCTACACTGGACAATGATGACTACCCCCTGATAACTCTCTCAGGGAGTGAATGACGACTACTACTATCCCGTGAACAAGTCCAGCAAGGCAGGTCTCCCCTTCCTCTCCTACCCTCCCGAGTTCTTCTCCAACTGCTGGAAGTTCGACAAGTACTGTGATGTGTGGAGTTACGGAGTCACTATGTTCGAGATGTGGTCTTATGGAGAGGTACACAGTGCTATCTTGTACTCTGCGTACATTTGTGCGATTTGTACTTTTATAGTTTTCTAATGCATACATAAAGTATTGAGTGTGTTTTATTCTGAATACACAAACAGCTCTGATTGCTAAGTACTTCGTATTACGATTGATACATCATCTGTTCAAAATATGAAATAAAATTTCAGGGTCATTAGAACACATTTTGTACAGACTACAGATGCAAATACACAAGGTGAGGGTGGGTTGAATGTTGATGTGTGGCAACAGAGAGTGTACATATTGTAATAATAACATACGACAATATTTTATTTAACACACAGCGAAATGTTTTCCAAAAAGAAATTTGATACCCAGCAAGCGAATATTTTCCAAACATCGAAAATTTCTTTAAGAATGAATGTGTTGCCCGATAGGCGAATATTTTTCTAACACGCGAAATATTCTGTATTAATAAATATGTTACCCAGTAGGCGAATATTTTCCTAACACAGCGAATTAAAGTCTACGATGAAGTGTATCCAGAGATAAAATATCGTAGTCTGAGATTTTAAGTGTCGTACCCAGAGATGAAGCGTCGTACCCTGAGATGAAGTGTCGCAGTAGAATATTTTTACCCTGAGATGAAGTGTCGTACTTTGAGATGAAGTGTCGTACCCAGAGATGAAATGTCGTCTGAGATTTAAGAAACGACGTTGATATCAAGTGTTCTTCCCTGATAAGAGGTGCCATACCCAGAGATGAAGTGTCGTAGCCTTGGATATGAAATGTTGTACTTTCGAGGTCAAATGATGCACTTTACAGTACAATCAAGTTGCAGTAAGAGATGGATTGCCGTACCCTTTGAGATGAAACTTTGCACTCGGGAGATCAAATTTCGTACTTTACAGTACAATCAAGTTACAGTAAGAGATCATGAAGTGTCGTACCCTTGAGATGAAACTTCGCACCTTGGAGATCAAAGTCGTACTTCAGGATACAATCAAGTTACAGTACGAGATGAAATGTCGTGCTTTGAGATGAAAGTGTCAGAGACGAAATGTCGCGAGATGAAATGTCGTGATATAACGTGTCGCAAGATGAAATGTCCGTTCCCCAATCTCACTCTGATAACTATGTGATGCACTCATGGTATAAAAACGGGCCATTATGATATGTTTAATCTGAAAAATATGAATGCTCAAATTAACATACACAGTAGGTGTGTATTGCTAAGTGCAACTTTGTGTACATCAACACATCATCTGTTCAAAATATGAAATAGAAAATTTTCAGGAGTCAAGATAGAACACATTTTGTACAGATGTGAATCCAAGGTCAGAATTGGGGCTGCTATGTGTAACCAATTAGTTTAGAGTGTACATGTTATCATAACATACGGCGAATATTTTATTAACACGGCGAAATATTTTCTAAGGCAGATATTTTCCGAACACGGCAATATTCTCTAAGAATAAATATGTAACCCAGTAGGCGAATACTTTCAAACACGGCGAATTATTCTCTAAGAATGAATGTGTTGCCAGTAGGCAGGCAATTTCCTTACACGGCGAAATAGAGTCTACGAAGATTGTTTATAAAACAGGCGAATAATTGCTTAGCATTGCGTGTGTTTACAAACATGCGACCACTTTGGCGAATATAATGCTAGTGTGGCGAATATTACCCTGCACTTTACACGCATTCTTAGAAAGTTAACGCGCATAGGTGTGGCCTGTGGCGAATATCATCTTAACAATGCGATCATTTTTATAGTGTGGCGAATTCAATACCTAGTGTGGCGTTGTTCTAATCTGGCAGGGGGCTATTTTAGAGCATATGTTTGTTGAAAGTTGTATATAAACATGGCCATTGCGATTCTTTTGAGCCCAAAACGAAGTCTCAACGACCTTCTTGGGCCAAGATATAAACATTTTCTCATTGATGGCTCGCGAGTGACTGAAAAATCCGTTTTCGGCCTATAACTTGGTTTGTGAGCATTTTAGGGCATATGTTTGTTAACAAGTCTTATATAAACATGGTCATTGCGATTCTTTTAAGCCCAAAACGAAGTCTCTACGACCTTCCTGGGCCAAGTTACGTAAAATCCGACTTTGCGCCTGGGGGCGGAAATGGGCGTGGCCCTCCTGAACACCGGGTACAGATACATATTGTGTACCAAGGTGATCTTGGTGCAGAAACACCCCAAGCACCACCCCCAACTCTCAAAAACTCTGGACACCGAAATGCATGCTCAACTTTGGTCTGCTACTCTAGTATGGTGAAAACCTATGAATGAACTCTCTAAAAAGCATCTTATAACTCAATGAAAAATAGAGAAACAACGTTTAATAGAGAAACAACGTTTAATAAATTTTTTGGCACTTTACAATCAAATCATATCAATTAATATATTTATAAATATTTATGATAGGCTACCCTTCAGTGTAAAGATTTGTTTCACAAGATTACATTTTCACGTTCAGAAATGTCACATGTGTAATGAAACAACATAACATAACATAAGGATAATGGTATTTAACCATCACTGTTCACATAGACGATTATCAAGAACAATAGATAACACTAATACGCACCATTGAACTCAGGTGCCCGTTACTCATTGTTACCATTCATAAATAAACTGAATTTGCATAAACAACTCAGTGATAAAAATACTGTGATAATAACTTAAGAGTATGAAATCACTGTGAAATAAGTTAAGAGCATGAAACTGAAAAGTTAAAAAATATCATAAAATTCAGTATAAATGACTTGATTTAAAAATGCTGGCAACATACTGTCAACAGCAAACGTAAAAAGTCAATGAAAATACATTAAATACAATTACAATTAGGTATATAGAGTATTAGCAATGAATGTTTATTCCTTTCTTCTTGGCTACAAAGGGATTATTTCTCAAATAGTCATTGAACTTAATTTTATTAGTCAAATAGTTACCCCCTTCAATTTTGTCAAGCACCACTGATGAAATATGCCAGAAATTACTAGGGCAGAATCTTACAGCACTATTCTTATATTGTTCTAAAGAAATTTTAAACATTTCAATACTTGATGCATCCCTCACATATTTTGGTAAATCGTTCCAGTAAGGCCTAACTCTTTCTGAAATAGAGTTATCATTAATTCTAACTACTTCTTTCTGAACATTGGTACAAGATTTCCTATGAGTTAACAGGTTTCTTCTACTTCTACCCAATTTAAACAACTTCTGACCATAGTCAACTTTATTGTTCAATATCTTAAATGTTTCTATTAGATCTCCTCTTATTCTCCTTTCAGCTAATGTTGTTAATTTAAGCCTGTCCAACCGCTCACTGTAAGGAAGTGTACCTATGCCATTTATGAGTCTAGTGAAACGACGCTGGACTCCTTCCAGCTCCAAGATGGTGCCCCAATTCCCATGGTGAGCAGTTGGACTCCAAAGTTGGACACAATACTCTAGCTTGGGCCTTATAAGTGATTTGTAGATTTTCAGCATAACATCAATATCTTTAGCAATAACATTTCTACTTATCCAAGCTATAGTTCTGTTAGCATCTTTTATACTCTTATCTATATTACAATTCCAATTCAAATTTTCATTTATAAGGACTCCTAAATCTGTTTCTGAACTAGTTTCTTCAAGGACTTTATTATGTAAAACATATTCATTTCTAGGGTTATCATTCATATCTATATGTAATACCTTACATTTCTCTAAATTGAACTTCAAAAGCCAAGTTTCCTCCCAATTTTCAAGTTGTCTCAAGTCAACATTATTTATATTACACTCAGTGGCATTGAAAACAATCTTAAGGTCATCAGCAAATATTTTAGACACATTCTTAATCTGATTAGGTAAATCATTTATGTAAAGGACGAATAATAAAGGTCCTAAAACTGAACCTTGAGGTACACCAGATTTTACCTTTCTAGAATCAGATAATTCCCCTCTTACAACAGTTCTCATAGTTCTATTAGAAAGAAAGTCCTGAATAATTCCCAATGTGTTCCCATTGATACCAAGTTTTTGTAACTTAACAAGAAGTCTGTAATGGGGTACAGTGTCAAAGGCTTTCATAATGTCTAGGTACAAAATATCTACAGGTGATCCTTCTTCAAGTAGAGATATTACATTGTCAACTGTTTCTAATAAGTTTGATAAGCATGACTTCTTAGAAACAAATCCATGCTGGTCTTCTATAATTTCACTTTCAACAAATTCCAAAACATGCTGTCGAACAAATTTTTCATAAACTTTACATAATATACAAGTCAGTGAAACAGGTCTATAATTATATGGGTTATTTCTAGAGTCTTTCTTATGGAGTGCAGTAACATAATTAATACTCATCATGGAAAGATGGCATTTATGTATTCTGTTATTTCTTATTGTATTAAATACCAAGTAAAATTGCAGCAATGGCAGTAACTGGAATGTATAGTGTAATAGTGTATACCTATAATTATTGCAATATTGCATGTGAAATACCAGATTTTTTATGCATTATAATCCAATAGTAACTAATTACTTACAAATAACAAATCAGGCATCATGTAGTATAGAACCTGGATGTGAACATTACTGTGTACAGATATATAGGTAGGTACTTTGAAACTGAAATGAAACTATAGATCTGATGGTACTTAAGAGACGTCACTAGTTGTCCTTCTCTGGCTGTAATACCTGCTCAATCTCAACTGTCTAATATATCTCTAGAGCTCGAGAGATCGAGACATCATGGGACTACATTGCCCTAACCAGGACCCTGGTTACGCGCACGGAGTGCGCAGCGCGACGCCCCTGGTTAGGGGAAGGGACTACAGAGCTAGAGCTCCCCTAAAGATTTTGTCCTTATTAATAATCCCCTTACGAGTCGTGACGATTTCAAATAATGGGTCTGACGATTTCAAATAATGGGTCTGACGACGTCAGACAATTGTCAGACCCATTATTTCAAATTTTATTTTGCGGTTCGTGGCTTGCCCTTGCTAAACACGTATATCCCTGTCTGCGTTGCGCGGCGCGCTTCCTCAGGGTAGCGCGTACGCACACCTATGCGCGTACGCACACCTATGCGGGCTTAGGAAGGCTTGCCCTAACCAGGACCTCGTAGGATGTTACCCTACCCTCGCGCGCGCGGCGCAACGTTCCACATTTGGACGTCACTTTGCGCCCTCCTTGTCCAACAACTAGTCAAAAGAAAGGGACGGACATCGCCCGTCGAACCAGGACCCTGGTTACACGCACGCCCCTGGTTAGGGGAAGTTCGTGGCGCGCGCGAAGGGTGTGTATATTAATTACTTGTCAAAATCCTAAAGATATGCAGCTGTCATTCATGGTCATGATGATTCATGTATGTGCTGCTATACATGCGTATTGCGTATACTCCTGTTGTTGCCCTAACCAGCGCTCTGTTCTGCACACACTGCACACGCGGCGACAAAGATTCATAGCATTGCATGTGGCAAGGCGCCCGCGCCACCGCATATCGGCTTTTCTGAGGAAGAATGTCGCGTCGGCGCACACGCGAGCAGAATTAGAATAGAGTGATGGAAAGTGGAAAGGGCAATTCGAAGCTTTCCTAAGCCCGCATAAGTGCGTGTGTGTATGCGCCGCGCGAGCCACACAGGGATATACGTGTTTAGCAATTCGAAGTTGCAACAGTGCTTGCTACTATTAATGAGACATTTTCTTCTGTAACCACTAACCTAGAAACTCTATTTGTGACTATTAATAAAAGTGACAATAAATCGGCAACTGTAGGAGTAGTGTACCGCCCACCAAGTGGAGTGCTTAATGATGCTATCAGTGAGTTTAGCAGGATTGCTGAACAACTTCCAAAAGATTCTCATATAATAGGCGACTTCAATATTGATATGCACAAAGATAGCTCTAGAGAAGTTCAATTATTGGAAGACTCAACACTAGCCTTTGGACTTTATCCTCAAATCTCAACCTACACTCACGAGAAACCAGGATGCAGGAAAACTTGCATAGATAACATTTTCACAAATGACCCAGAAAGTATACATCTCTCAGGGACACTGAAACTGCACATTTCTCATCACTTAGCTGTATTCCTAATCACAGATAGTATTACTCATAGTGGTAGTAAGGCAAGTAAGCTTATTCAATACTATGATTATTGCAACTCTAATGTTGAAAAATTTAAAATTGAACTAGGCAAGGAACTCTTAAATAACCCCCCTAACAACTTTAAAGAATTCTCAACCTTATTTCATCTTAAGTTAGACCAGTCATGCAAACTTGATATACCAAAATGTTCTAAGCGTACTGTCATTAATAACCCGTGGATAACAAATGGGCTTATTGTCTCCATTGCTAGCAAGGACAAATTGTACAAATTATGGCAATCGGCTATGAAGAAAATGTGTATTCATAAGCTCAATGAACCAGCCGATAGAAAAATTTGCAGTTGTTATTTCTGTGTTGATATTCGAACAAGATATGAAAAATTTAGTAAGTATAGAAAAACACTGAAGTATTTGATCAACGAAAGAAAATCGAAATACTTCAGTGGGAAAATTGAGGAATGTGCAGGAGATAGTAAGAAAATCTGGAAAATTATTAATAGCGTAAGGGGTAAAAATAATAGACTCTTGAAACCAAATTTTGTTATTAACAACAAGCGAATAACAGATAGGAGAACTATTGTAAATGAATTTAACAAATACTTTGTATCACTTGCTCCCTCCCTAAATAAAACTTATCTGGATGAGAATGGCATACGGATAAACCAGCTCACCAAATTCACTGATTTCTTACATAACAGCTGCACTGAGACATTAACACTCAGAGAATGCGATGAGGAGGAAATTGAATCAATAATATCTGACCTTAAACTTGGCAAGTCTAGTGATGTACCGATACATGTAATTAAATTAACTGCTAAAATAATCTCACCATATCTAACAACGTTGTTAAATAAAGGTATGAGTAATGGTGAGTTTCCAGATGAATTGAAAACTGGTAGAATTAGCCCAATTTATAAGAAGGATAGCGAAGAACTTCTAGAGAACTATAGACCAGTTTCAACTTTGCCAATTTTTGGAAAAATTTTTGAAAAAATCATTTATAATCGGCTTTATCAGTTTCTTGACGATAATAAAATTCTATCCAACAATCAGTTCGGCTTTAGGAAAGGCCATTCTACAGCACATGCTTTAAATTACTCAATTTCCCACATTGAAGAGCAAAAAAAGCTTAAAAAGCATACTCTTGGAATTTTTATTGATCTCAGTAAAGCATTTGACACCATCGATCACGAGATACTGTTATGCAAATTAAATAACTATGGAATTAGAGGAACTGCTTTGAAACTGATCGAGAGCTACTTAAAAAACCGAAAGCAGCTAGTAAGTGCTCTGAATGAAATGTCTGAGATTCTCCCTGTCAAATTCGGTGTTCCTCAGGGCTCAGTACTTGGGCCCCTTTATTTTTGTTGTATATCAATGATATATCTAACTTAAATATGAACTGTGAGCTAGTACTATTTGCTGATGACACTAATATCTTTGTCACTGGGCATACCATAGAAGAAGCCTTTGCAAATGCTAACAAGGTTCTAGATAACATGTCTCGATACATGGAATCTAATCTACTTCACATTAATACTAAGAAATGTTTTTATATGATTTTTTCACCTCGTAGTAAGCAAAAGGTTGTCATAGACTCTGATAAACTTCAGCTTTCCATTAACGGAAGAATAATCAATGCCGTTGATGAAACTAAATTCCTTGGTGTCACTATTGATAATAAACTGTCCTGGAAACCACACATTCTAAAACTTAATAAGAAGCTTAAAAGTGCATGTGGCAGGCTATACCGTATTGCTAACTGTCTGCCCAATCAACTTCACAAGCAAATTTATCATTCACTTTTTGAGTCACACCTAAATTATGCAATATCTGTATGGGGAGGTGTGGCCCTTAGCAACCTGGACTCAGTATTCAGAACTCAAAAGAAATGTCTCCGTATTATGTTTGGTGATACGGAGGCCTTTCTTGAAAAGTTTCGAACTTGTGTGCGAGCTCGGGAACATGGTGCACAGAAGCTAGACAAGGAATTTTATTCTCGAGAACCTTCGAAACCACTTTTTAAAAAAACAGGACCTACTAACTGTTCAAAATCTGTACCGCTTACACTGCATAATGGAGCTAGTGAAAATTATAAAACAAGAGGAGCCTGTGTCTCTGTACCAAATTCTTAATAGATCAAAACGCAATACAAACCGATTTATAACTCCTGTTCCTTCTAAGAATTTCACATATAGAGCCCCTTGGCTGTGGAATTGCTTCACTCAAATTCTGGACTTAGGGAAATTTGGCTTAGATAGCGATGAGAATTTGATAAAAAGTCTGCTGAAAAGGTCTCTCCTAGAGGTACAAAACGACAACTTGGACTCCTGGAGCAACGAAAACTTTCTGGAGTTTGCTCCAATTGAGCTCACAAAGACAACCTGTAGCTCATCTGACCAATGTTGATGCCGTTATTTAATTCAAACTCAATGTAGCAATAAACAGGTTAAGAAGAGGGTCGACCATGGCACAGGTGGAAGGTGGCTTACTGAATTGGAACGAATATGTGTTGTAAGGTATAAGAAACTAACAGCACTTGAGAATCAAGTGCAACAACTTTCATGTTATAATGAGAGTTGTGAAAGTTTATGAGAGTTGTACATGAATGTCGTACATGATGAGTTGTACGGGATAAGGCTTTATCTCACTACTATAGACAAAGGTGTCTATTCAATTAATATACTCTTGTAAAGATTATAATCACGATTGTGAATAACGATAAAAATTGGCCCTGATTGGTGTGGCAGGTGGTCCCCAGGGGCACTCTTAAGCATACAGCAACTGTGTCCTTTCTCCAGCCACATATACTGCTACACTAATCAATTGGTCCCCTGAAACGGAACTGGTCAACTAAACCGTGACTTTTAGCGAATTCATTGGACCAGTTTCAAATAAGCCTTATTAATTATTTCATGTAAATGTTATGAAGTAGGTCTCTCTATACACTTGGTGTTCCCAAGGGTGCATACTTTACTGCCATGCCATGAAGTATGTGCTCTACAAAGGGGTCTGGTATCATTCTCCTTTGTATGGCAGACCAAGCTCAAGAGTTATCTATTCCATGGTAAAACATTATATGTCAAGCCATGATTCATTCAAATAGACCTAAATTGGTCTGATGAATTATAACGGTGCCTATTGACACAATACAGATAATGCAACAGCCCTCCAGATATAGTGATTGAAACTACTTGAAGCTTACTTAAGATTTTACAAATCTTACCTGGATAATGATATCACTGTAAACCATTCTTAGATTATTAAATTATCTGTATCTATCTGATGGATCCTAGTCTTAGATGCCTAATACTCTAATACGAAAGATAGTATCTTCCTTAAATATTAATATGAATAGTAGAATTGGGCAGCGTTATGCCCTCATCATTCTTTTGCGTGTGTTTTTGATTGTAAGTTGTGGAGATCAATAAAAAACTTTGTTTACCTAAAAAAAAAAAAAAAAAAACTTTGTTTACCTGATCCCTAGTTTTACGCGCGTTTGGCGCCTTGCTCGTTTCGTGACGACGCGACGCCCTTCGTTAGGGGAACAACAGTGCAACTGACATTTTAGCCGTGTGACGTTCACGTGTGAGGATTCATTTCATATTTGAGATTGTTTGTGTTTCACTCAAGTAAAATACTTTACTTTACTGAAATAATCAATCACTTGATAGAAATTTAAATTAAATATTGCATTGGCACATTGCTTAATTTTGTTATCACTTATTTTTTCCTGTTCCCAATCGCGTTTTTGTTTTACAAAAAGGCATTGAGAATAGGTTAGCAGAGATCGTATTTTTGGGGTTGTGTATACTACCTTTACGCCGCATTTCGTTAAATCTGAAATAGGTGGTGTGCTGCGCCGCACAAAAGTTGGTCGTCGTCGTCGTCGTCAGATGCTCCATTTTCATGCATCCAACTGCTCTTTATAATATCACTGCGTCAGAGTAGCTTGGTGTAGTGGCATCCTTTGCATTGTGGGCTACAGCTAGCTAACTGGGCTGCTTAGTAGGTATTTGAGTTCAATGCTCGGTAAATTCTTTTTCAAAATTCTACAATTATTTAATCATCAAATCAAAACAATATCAATTTTCACGGAATCAATCAAATAATTGATTTGATTTCAATCACACAGTCATTTGGCTATGTTTAAGAAGGGGCAATTCGGCCAATTTACAATGGGCAGTATTTGTGCAATCAGTAACGAATGATCTAAAGAATTGACTTGAGAAAAGTAAAACATGTTCGAGTTTGTCTCGGTTCGTGATTGATAATAATGATATATCTGAATCTTTTATCTTGGTCAGTAATCATACTGTGTATCTCAATCTTGAAATTATCAAGGCGGGGCACAATAATATCGAATATTACAATGGTTTGATATCTGCAACAATTGGCCACAAAAAGAAATGTAACGCGTAACGAAAATGTTGATCAAAGTTAGTGAAACTCTCAACAGCTGCCAGTTAAACAAATCTTGAAAAAGAGTTCTATGAAATGGCGGAACGCCACAAGGCAAACATTTGGCACGTGAAACAAAATCGCCCACGTGATATTCAGATTTTCGCGTTAATTCAAATTTGTAGAAGGAAATGTACTATATAGCCTGTGCATAACAAGGAATATTTAATGAAACTTATTCAATGATGTTTAGTATTGTGATGTGAGTTGTGACTATCATGTGACACTTGAAGTTGATAGAAGAAGCGTTTATCACGGAAAATTATTTAAGATAACTCTTATTTCTATTAAAGAAAACTCTTTCTCTCAATTCTCGTCGGTGTACAAACGCGATTGTAATTTGATTTTTGGAGGTCATATAAGTTTATAGTCAACTCACCATGTCAGTAAATAAGACGGACAATGGTCGTAGATCAAATGACGGCGTGTTTTGTACCAAGCCCCAGGAACAGAAATTAAGCGCCTGCATACTGAAATCGGGCTCAAGAAATACGCCGGCAGGCGCAATAATTTTGTTATGATAATTCAATATGTTTTAACCCTAAAATTCAGGATGAAAGTGCTAAAGATGGAGCATTGGATATGGATGCATGTGTAATCCAAAGTCTTATCTTTAAAAGGTGTATGAATGATTAATATATCACAAACATTTCAAAGTACTACATACCTATTTTATACTTCATGGATCAGTACAGGAGGAGGAAGACCAAACTGTGAATCTCATCAGCCCAGGATGTTTCTCCCTTTGTCAACTGTGGAGAATTCTAAATCAAGGGCAAGAGAAACAGAGAGGTTAGGAGCTTTTTGAAATCATGATTATTGTCGTCAGCTGAAAACGGATGGTGGTGGTGCTTATAAATGATATGAGGTGAATTGTCAGGGGGGTGGGAGGTGGGTGAGTAAACTTAGGTGAGGGGATGGTCAAATACAATATCACTAAAATAACAGAACAAAATCTGGCGTCAGTAGTTAGGAAGAGGGATTCCTGAGTCAGTAGATTGTGGGAAGGTTGCCCCAACTAGAACCCTGGTTCGTGCGAGACTGAGTGCATGGTTTGGCAAGTGCTATACCAGGCCCTATTTCTCATTAACAGTTGGTCGTTTTTGACATGTCTATTTGATATGTCAAAACAACATCCAGAGGGGACCGTACTTTGGAGCTTGACTTTTTCTGTTCATGGAAGGTTTCCTCATTAGGTGGCAGCCTGTTCTGTCAGGTCGAGATGGGAGGGTGAGGAGGGACCTTAAGATGGGATGTTGTTTCCAGATGATGTTAGTGGGATGAGCAGGAGGTGCTTCACTCTGTTGTGTTGTTCGGTCTGTAGCATCTCTCGTGTTCCTTCATTCTGTCAAGGAGGGGTGGGTAGGTCTGTCTGTTGAGGCAGCTGATATCTCGTAGATGGTGTTAGCCTGGGCGGAGGGAGGATAGTCTTTGTCTTGGTGGAGAGGTTCTGGAGGAGGTGTTGGAGGGACAAGGTTATGTCGATGTTGTGTTATTGAGGATCTTCTTGATGGGTTTGGAGGGATGGATGGAAGGGGGAAGGAAGGTCTTCAAGAGGGTCGTGGTTGGATGTCTCGGTTGAAGAGAAATGAAAGGAGAGGTTTCAGCCTACTGTACCTCACAGCTTACAACTGCAAAGCTGGACCACCTGAAACCCGGAATTCCAAAGTATCACAGTTTAGAGAGGAAGTGGAGAAGGAAATATATGATAGAATTCCAAAGAAGGAAGATTTATGGGATAAAATCTTTGGTATCTTAAGTGACTAATGTTGGTAAAATAGAGAAGTATTTGGTTTATTAAATTCACTTAGGATTGTGTTCACATATTATTATTATGCAATCACCTAGAGGGGGAGGGGTTTGAATGATTACGTTATATGTTATTGTAATAAATATAACCTACTGTAAAACTTGATTACGAGGGGGAGGGGGGTGAAATTGGCCAAAATCATTGAATATGTGAACGTATCCTCAATCTTTGGTGTTATAGATGTTGAACTTGATTGTTTATAGCATTGACTGAGGGAGCCCATAGTGAAACACTGAAATGCAAAATGGATTCAAATCAGATCTAATTTACAATTCACTTTTTTTACTACAGTTTCAAAGAATACAACATTGAAAATGATTGAGATCATTTAAATCTTCAGAAAGCTGCATATGGTGATAAAGCACCCTCCCTCAAATTTGATTGATTGTATAAAAAGGTGTCATAAAAGTTTAAAAAATAAACTATTAACAAATGAATAAAATATGGGATAGGATTAAAATAGAAAGAAAAATAAGGTAGGCATCTACCTCCTTCAGCCCCCTATTCACACTTTTAGAACCATGCAAAACTATAACAAAGCTGCTTAGTGAAGAGAAGAAGAGGACAATGGATGGATGTGTATTTGTGACATTTTAGCAATGCACATTTAATTTGATAAACATGGAGAGGGCTTGCATTTCTGATCAATTTTCCATCTTGAGAGAGGGGCCATCCATAAGGACGTCTGCAAAATTTTTTGGCCATTTCAGGCCCCACTCCCTCCCCCTTGTCCGCAAACATCCGCAATCCCAGAAACCCCTCCTCCCCGGACGTCCATTTTTCTTCAAAATCTTTCTGGCCATCATTTTATTCCCGCAAAAATTTCATGATTTTCTAGTGAAATAGCCGTCAAATCGCCCAAAATTTCCATGAATACCGGACGTCCACATTTGGCCAAAAATACCCCCTCCCATCCATAAACGCCTGCATTGGCCAGACTCCCCTCCCCTCATTGGCGGATGTCCTTGGTGGCTGGCCCCAAAACTTTCTCCTGAAATTTCAGGTTAAAACATATTCAAATCATAAAGAAAAATTTCTCGTCAGTCTGAGCTTCTTGTGTGTCAAATGTTGGTTTTAAACAAAGGGGTGTTTCTGTATTGCTACTTCAACTCTCTTAGTACTATATAACTATGAGCTATAAGAACTGCGCTACGTTATTTTGCCTAAGTAACCCAAAATACAGATATGGAAGTTCAGTAACAATGAAAGACACGTAAGATATCACTGAATGTTAAATAAGAGAAATTGAAACGTACTGCAAAACCGATATTAAGCACACTGTTTGTCAATCACGGTTTCTTGGACAGTCATATTTCAATGACATTTCGGAAGATAAGAATTTTTAGCGCCGGAATGATCCCATGTCAGAATAGCAGTGATCACTGGGTATGAATGGGTTCGTGATTATTGGTCAGCGGCAGGGCTGCGGCAGCCATCATGTCGTTAGTAGAGCTGGTCGTGATGCAACGGGGACTGAAATGGGAGGTTAGTAGGAGACAAGGGAAGGTTAGTAGGAGACAAGGGGTGTTAATGCTTTAATGAGTTAGTAGCTTGATTGGCAATGGCAAGAGTGTATATAGATTTTATCGAGTGCCAATTGACGGGTACCAATATCTTTTTAATATGACTTTATGACAGATACCCATTGCAATATGTAGTTTGCAATATGTAAGCCATTCAAGGCACACAGACATTATTGGTCGGTATTGGACGGGGGAGGTTCGGGTACTAAGTTGCAGACACAGGGCCGACGATCCTGCATTTTGGCATTTTTTTGAGTTGATACCACCCACCTGAATTTTTGGTACCTGGGTACTAAGTGGTTTTGGCATGAAAAATTAAGACACCCACCCTAAATTCAAGATTTGGAACAGTTCCAGAATAGAACATTGAATTTCAGACTCGTAGTACAAAGGAATCTGAAAAGTGCTATTTGATATTGAAATAGGCACTATTAGAATAGCTTCAATCATCATAAGATCATACAACTAAACCCCTTCATTTGTTTTGCGCCAGGTAAAGTTGACATTTGTACCCTGCAAAATAACCTGGTATGTGTCCCATATAACTCTGGCTGATTGACGTCACAGACTAAAACCTCAATATTTTGTGGCCTAACCCTAAACCTAACCCCAGCCACAACCATAACCTTAATCTTTACCCTGAACCTAACAAATCCTGACCCTAATCCTGGTTCTAACCCTAAAACTTAAAGCGCTAGATGCGCTTAACTATATTTTTCCGATGACGTCATTATCATAGATAATGAAGGTTCTCGAATTATTTGGGACAATGGCTTGTAACCTTGTGGGAAAACATCTTTTTCCACAGTTATAGGCAATTTTTATGCTCTTCAGTATTTGGATGAATTTTTCCGATGAAATCTTACTCATAACCAATTTACCCATTTCATTCCTATTCGATTGTTCGTTTTAAATCTTTTCTAGTTTTTTGAGATAATCAATTTCTGATTTTCATCTCGTGACTTAACGGGTGATGACTAATTATCTGGAATTATTTCAATGTGTTCTTGTGGGCAAATCGAGATCATGTTAGGGCTCAGATGAGGTTATTCTGGACCTAAAAAGCCTGCTGATTGAGAATCACATCATGAGAGGGTTTGGGGGCCCTGTTTTCTCATGCTATTGACCGGTTGGTTTGAGAGGGTACAGAAAAATCTTGCACAAAATTTCAATGGCGATAATTATCCCCAAAAGTGTTAATAAAGCCTTACTATGGGATGATTCTAAGCAGGAGGGTCTCAAGAGTGACTGCAGTGAGTAGCATCACTAACTTATCCAGTGGTGACCCTATGGAACCTAAAACGTGTTTAAAATCGTCAATTCTGATAATTTCACTTTCATAAAATTTTGATTTGTAAATCCAAAATTCGGCATACCATTAAATGGAAGTGGTCCAAAGACATGGATTATGTTGAATGAGGTCCCTGCCATTAAATCTGAGTGTTCAGACAACTAAGGTCCTGTTCTAAGACTCTCGTAAGGCCTGGTGGTGTAGCAAAAACACATAAATTTTTCCATAAATTTGGCATTATTTTAGCTCTAAAATCTAAGAATTTTCTTAATCTTCACCGAAAAATGCATGTAGAGGTCTTCAATAGCGTCTTAGCTAACGAAGTCCATAAGTCAACCTAGATGGTAACTGATGGGAACGCTCCTGTAGGCCATATTCCAATCATATGTCAGGGAGTCAATCTTTAAATTTGTGCAAGATTTTTTCGCATTTTCTTAAACTAACCGGCCAGTAGCATGGGAGAGCAGGGTTTTCGAATTTTCCCATGATCTTATTCTGAATCAGCAGACTTAATAGGTCCAGAATAATCACATCTGAGCTCTGAAATGATCTCGATTTGTCCACAAGAACGCATTGAAATAATTCCAGATAATTAGTCATCACCCGTTAGATCACATGACCATGAAAATCAATAAAATGCGTTTCTAATATTTACATCTTAACTCATAAGACACAAAATTAGAAACTGTAAGCTTTTTAGTCAAAATATAACAACAAGAGGCGAAGGTATATATCGCAACATAATAACCAGAAGGTGCCACTTGATGAAGTTAAATTTCCCCTCAGGGAACGAAAACTAAAATGCATAATATGGTCACGTTACTTTAAAGTTACTAAGCAAAATTGCCCCAAAAACGCTAGTATGAATAATTATATATTCATATTGAGCCCGATCGAAACTTTTGGATCTTTGTTAACCTAAAACATAGATTTTCCAAAATTGCTAAATATTTGCAGAATGTTTGGTGGTCAAATAGCTCAGTGAGTTACCTAAGCGTCGGATTTAGCAATCCGATTCCCGCTCATTTCTATTTTATTATTCTGTGAGCTAACACTGCAAACTCAGTGATTGCTGCTAGCTCCAAAACGTATCACATTATTTGATTACTGTAGTACTGTGTGATCAGGCAGAAAACTGCGGAAAATTTTCTCCAAAATGTAATTACTAATTTTAGTAATTACATTTTTGAGAGGAGTTTTCCGCAGTTTACGGGTAAAAGTAAACATTTCATACTCTGATACTACGAAATCAGTAGATATCGACGTATTTTAGTACCCAGGTACCAACTGATTTTTCAAATTCCAGCTGATGACCACGTATTTTAGTACCCAAGTACTAAACAACATTCGAGGGAAAAATAGACCCACCCACCGGCCCTGTGTCTGCAACTTAGTACCCGAATCTCCCCCGTATTGGATAATACCGTGCTTTGTAGCACTCAGCCACTGCTCTAATGACCATCTGGTGCACGGCTCATGAAGTATTAGAAAGTTACAAGTTCAGTACCTGGCGCAAGGCTTGTGAGGATCCAAGTGGCACCTCCCTGGGAGACCGGAGGCTGAGGAGTGGTGTCTGGAGGAGATAAGGGGTGGAGTCAGATGGATGCTCTGTGGAGCAGCAGTGGATTCCAGTGTCCTGAGGAGTCGGGAGAGGGTCCGGGCTGTGTTCTGTCCTAAAGTTCCCATCATTTTCTTGCCGTGATTAAGCGAGTAGTGCTTAGCTAGAAGAATTGGGTTAGTGTTAATTTTATCATCTCGGGAATCTGATGTGCTAAATGAAGAAATTCTGTGCTACAGCTAAATGCTAGTTAATAATTCGACTTAAATTTGAATTTGCACTTATATAATTGGTGGAGCATTTGGAGAGCATAAGTCATTTGACAACAATAACGTTTAGAATTGTGTAAACTGTAAAGCAATAGCTCAATAAGTAGCACGGTGAAAACATGTGAGATTCATCTATCACATAAGCGAATACTGAGTAGGCGAGCATTCTGGTACGTTTGAAAAAGCATGCCCAAGTGCATTAGATGACATTGGCAAACTCAATGCTCTTTTGGCCCGGATCGGAGCAAAACAGAAGTGCCTTGCTACCGACCACCATCCCTTTATGTACAGGTCAATCAAAACTCGTTTCAGACATTTCCTCAAACTTGATCCTTTCCCTTGTTCAAACCCGATTCTATGTTCCGACATGACCTCAGTCCTTATCTTAATCAGCTGATTAATTTTTAGCGAAAATAGCTGTGAACAAAATCAGAAGCTAAGGTGAAGTAACATGAGTAATGCTTTATCAGTAAATCGTGATGGCCTTCGCGTGACTTCTATTTTGGGTTGTTGGTCAAGGTTCCAATTCTTGATCACCTAGTACCGCTGAGCTGATGGTGTGATAAGTGACATGGTCTGATTCTGAGCAGGTCACGTGATCATTTTTATATCACGTGACTCCTTCAGCTGAGAACGTGACCTTTGAGCTGATCACGTGACCTTTGAGCTGATCAATCTCCCTTATATCATGTGACCAAAAACTTGCTCAATCAAATTGCCCTTATCTCTCTACATTAATTCCTTCTTGTCAGCCGGTGGGGTGATTACTTGTTTTCCCTCGATTACTTGGTTTATGAACAAGATTTAAAACGTCGGTAAGGCGTCCCTCAAGGGATTTGGTATGTTTCCAAATTGTGTGTTCTGGTTTTGATCGCATGAGCTGAGAACGAGAACCGGAATGATACAATAGGTTAAGCAACTTACTCTGCCAGGGAACATCTTGTTTTCTATCCTGCTAGATTTTGTGAACCTGTTTGCAGTCAGGTGTTTTGAAGCAGTGAACCATGGTAGAAGTTGGTGAGGCGGGCTCGCTTATCTCATATCAATTAATTTAGCCCGGAATTCAACTGCTTTTAATATTTCGTGCCAAATTTAGGCCATTTGTCGTCAGGTACTGCAGACTACCCAGTAGCCAAATAGACTATGCTACAGATAATACTGACAAACAAATTCTTAGTTTGTTCCAGTCACAACGTGACAGAGTATTTCAACTACCTTAGGAGGTGTATATATGGAGGTTGCAATTTGGGGATTTTTCGGAAATACCGCTGCTAAGATATTTCACATGACGTATATAAGTGTATGTATGTATACGTATAACGTGTGTATATGTCAAGCTACAATTAGGCTATAACAAGGGCCGTGCCTTCCAAGCAATTTATTAAGCTTGCCCGGTGTGCATGGCTTGGAAAGGGATAATAGTACATATGCTCACTATGCGTTGGTCTATAATAGCTCAGTAAAAGTACAATAGCTCTACTACTGAGTAGTCCATTCTTCTCTCTTCTTTCGTGCGCTATTGAGATAACTCGTTCTCTTTTCTTTCCTTCTTACTTTCCTACTTTGCTTAGCGCATGGAATTCGGTGAGGGAGTTTAGGTACTGCTTAAGCTGGTTGATGGTATTATTTAATAGTACATTTCTGTGGTGCATATTCAGTGCGGCAAAGTGCTAAAATATTGAAACGCAAGACGTACATCGTAATGTGTACTTACCTAGTTTGCTATTTCATCACGATCGGTTTATTTAATATTTAGTGTATTCGTACCCTTGTCTTTTGATGCGTGTAATATGATGTCGTCATCAATTAGTAAATTAGATGTATTCCGGTATTCATTTTTAATTTTAACTACCGAGTTTTGCGAGATTATCCCATATTGTTGCTTTTAATTGCAAATTCAAGTAACCAAACACCCCTGTTATGCTTAATGC
This sequence comes from Beroe forskalii, assembly GCA_011033025.1. Taxonomy (NCBI): domain Eukaryota; kingdom Metazoa; phylum Ctenophora; class Nuda; order Beroida; family Beroidae; genus Beroe; species Beroe forskalii. The sequence continues at coordinate 60,388 of WFMF01000568.1, read as the reverse complement.
AGTTTTAGCACCTGTGCATTATTTATTGTTGTGAGGACAACGTTAGTCTATGGTTAATACTTTAATAGGAGAATACATTGCATTTAGTTTAGCTCTCTGTTTTCTTGCAACCTTGTCTCAGTGATGCTATAATATTCGAATACATGAAAATATGAATACTTAAATTTTGCTATAAATAATTGCTGAAAAACTGACAATTAGCATTTTGGTCGCATATTATATCTCTGAAATTGTGCATTCAACTGCTGATTGAAATTCTCGAGTCCTTTTGAGGATTATAGTTGAAAATTTGGTCTTCCTTGTAACTATCAAACCCTTAAACTAATTTAACTAAATGCCAGTCTTCATATCACGGATTTAAAACTTGCCGATTGCTCCGTTGCATGATGCGTGATCACCTGACTTGAAAGAACTTCAATTTCATAACTTTTGAACCGTTTAAGCTAGATACGTTTAGATAAAAAGCAAAGAGGTGTTTTTAGTCGCAAATCAATGTCAACGAAGGTACTGGGCTGTTATAGGGGTAGGTAATCTGATATAGGAGAAAAGGGATGAATTTGAACTGGGTTGAACTGGATCAGGGTCGTAGACAGATTTTTGAAAAGGAGGCGGCGAGTTGCATTAAAACCTGTTGAGTTCTTATTCTGCTTCGCTCAAAGCTCTCATCTTAACAAATTTTTCACGTTGTCAGTCCAAAAGGGGGAAGGCAGCCGCCTGTGTCGCTTCCCCTGGCTACGCCCTTGAACTGGATGAATAAATGAATAGACCTTAAACACGTATGAATTTGTGATCAAAAAGATTATCAACTTTGAGTGGAAAATTGTGTGTTTAATTGGTGGAGGGACTGTGCCCCTTCCAACTCCATCGACAAATTCTTAATCCGTGAAATTTGATATACGGTATGAATTTCATTGTCTTCGACATTATTACCGAACTGATACGAGTTTCATGAACACCACTAAATTAAGAGTCTAAGCTCTTTGACCAAAACCGCCACACTTATGTGATAGAACCAGCCGCAGTTCTCTAAAACAAGTATCAGCAGTTCTGTGACAGATGCTGTATTGGTATCTAGTCTGGCTCGTGATCGAAAGATCCCGGGTTCGATTCCCTGCGATTCCACTGAGCTACAGTTGAGTGATACATAGGTATCTCAAGCCAATACAGCCACACGGTCCCTCAGCCGAACGTACAGGAAACTGTGGCTTAAACACACTTGAATCCTTCAATTCCTTTCATTGGCCGTTTGATTTTTTTGAAAACGAAAATAATATATATCATTATAATATTTACAATAGCACATCTGTAATATCAAAAATACTTCTCTTGAAAAAGCGAGCTCACAGAGATCATGAAATAATCAAAGTTTCGATACGAAACAGGCAAATTCAAAATCACTTTCGTAATTTTCATTGTCTTTACAATTGTATTTGGAATTGGACCGTGATCCACGTACACATAAAAGAACAAGACGTCTTATCATGAAAGCTATTTTGCATTTCATAAAGTTTGGCCGTTTGATCATATTATGGTCTCCACTGAATTACAGTGCAAAATAAGTTGCGGTTGAAATGAAATTTTATTTTATGAAGGAGCACTAAAAATTCTTCTAAAGCGTTGGCCGTTGAATCCGGACGAGGGTTGTCTGACCCGACTGGGAAGAAATACTGTCGTTTGGTCAGAGAATAGTAAGTCCAGCTATTTTCGGTCGGGGTATAATCCGGTTCCATGATCTCAGCTGTGACCGCATATCTTCGATAATAAACTCGGCACGCCTCGTCCTTTATCAGTTTATCCAACTGACACAGTCTCGGCTGTTGACTCGAGCATATCAATTGCGGTATATGGTCACCAGTCACCACTACGACATGTTTTCGCTTCGACATGTCATGACATTTAGGAAATAATGAAACAAAGGAAATAATAATGATGTATCACTCAGCTAGGTTGAATTGGCATTTTGCATTTGGTAATCTATGCTTTCGAATGTTTTTTTGGTGAAAGGTAGTTTTGTCCCAATTTTGCGAAAACTGTATATAATTTGGGATAATGTGGATTGCGCGAAAAGATTTTAATGGAATAGTAGTCGCGCACGCGTTTTTCTTTTTGTGTTTACGTAGATTTCATAAATACATGTGTTTTGTAATTTCAAGTAGCCTAGCACATTCTACTTCTCCTGTGATGCGTGTTACTTGAGCTGCTGTATTCTTGATGTTGAGAAATCAGCATATAATCGTATGATATGCTCTGTGTGTATGTTCGTACAAAAATAGAACCTCCCTCAACTGTAAATATCACAGTCACTAATCTGATTACAGCGTATGATTTGCATTTCGTTCCGTTGGGAGTATTCTGCAAATTGCTGAACTGCTGTTTCTACTTCTTACCCCTTATTACCTAAATTACTTTTGGGGACTAATTACTGGGGAGATAATTACAATTTTCGAGGGAAAAGTCACCGCCCGGCACAGTTATCAAGAACCCTCCTTGCTAAAATAATTTTGCAAATCCATCCCAGCATCTGGAAAAAACTGCTTGTGTTTGTTTTTCTTGCTTATTTGAATCCATTATAATTTATAAACTACTCGTACTCATTGAATACTCATTGAGTATTCAATTCGTTAATGCCATACTAATAATCTAGGCCCTTACGCCCTCTGTTTGCACGAAATTTTGAAATCCCACCCTTGTGTACCAACCCGGTAATTAGGTTCCATGGAGTAATTCTTTACAAAATATAACGATCAGGTAGAGGATGGGTCAGAAAGTTTCAACTCTAGATTTCGAGTACAAGTACGATGACGAACCTCATGCCACTAGAAGGAAGGAAATCCTACGTGAGTCCACATGTTATTTTATCGTTTCTCAGGGCTTTTTGTAGCGTAAATCAGTATAAATTCTGAAAAGATCGAACATATGAAATTCGTGATTAATTCTCAATGTAGATGGTTTGATTAATAGCCAAATAACTATTTACAGAGAAGTACCCACAAATCAAGGAGCTGTTTGGACCGGACCCCTACATGAAGTACCTAGTGCCGCTGATAGTGATATTCCAACTAACTACAGCCTACTACATCGCGCAACTGCCTGGTCCGCTACTGTTCTTCCTGGCATGGGCCCTTGCTGGGACAGTGAACCACAACCTCTCCCTTGCTATTCACGAGATATCGCACAACTTGGCATTTGGGCATTCATGCCCCAGGATGAACAGATTCATAGGTGAATATTTGAATATATACGGGCATATGATCGGTTGCAAGTGGCCACTGGCCAGGTGCATGTCCAAATCAGGTCCTCGAACCAGTCTTGCGCTTGTCGTATGTTTAAAGTATCCCATAAATTAAGCCCATTCTCTTCATATGATATGTGGAATCCATCTGATTTTTTACAGCAGTTTTTAAGTTCGCTTTAGGTAGTTATATTGCTCACAACCCCTCCTCTCTTGCAGGTTTCGTTGCGAATATTCCCCTCTGTTTCCCGTCCTCCATCACGTTTAAGAAATATCACTTGGAGCACCACAGATACCAGGGAGACAACGAACTCGATGTGGATATCCCAACACATATGGAGGGCTATTTCTTCTACAACACCTTTACCAAGGTAAATGGATTCGGGGTGGTGAAAAAATCAGTGCTTTCGTGTTCGCAAATTTAGCAAAATTTACCAAAAGGTACGAATTGTGTGTCGTTTCTTTTGTGTAAAAACCGGTAGTTTTGATTGAATGATCATTAACCTTACATCATGATTTCAGTTGATCTGGGTATTCCTGCAACCCCTATTCTATTCGTTCCGGCCGCTGATCGTTCACCCTAAACCCGTTGAAACCCTGGAGGTGGCTAACACTATGTGGACCATTTTCTGGAACTGTGTCATTTACAACTTCATGGGTATGATCCTCTCAACTTTTGACTTTACCATAATTTCTTGGTACTGGACTTGTAGCAAGCCTTATAGGCCCATGATAGGTGATAGCAGTCGATTATTTCTTAGTCCAGGCCAACCCCCTAATTTATTACCCCTCACCCCGTACACTCATCTACGCTGTTAAAGCACTTTAAAACCTAAACCTGTGATCCACTACCAGGTGGCTGGGCAGTGACCTACCTGGCATCAGGGACCCTCCTAGGCCTGGGCCTGCATCCGATGGCAGGGCACTTCATCAGCGAGCATTACACCTTCATCAAAGGCCAGGAAACCTACTCCTACTACGGGCCCCTCAACGCCCTCGCTTGGAATGTGGGGTACCACAACGAACACCACGACTTCCCCTACGTGTCTTGGTCTAGGTTAGTGTTGAGGCATTATTCAGTATTCACTCCAGCTTGCCTCGAGGTTTTACCTGGCAATCCTTTTTTGTATGTTCACCTGAAGTTGGAAACTCCTCACATGCGTGTCTCTGACCAGGCTAAAGGCTAAAGGCTTTTAATTTAACTAATTGCCATGTTACCCTGGCAGGTTGCCAAAGGTTAAGGAGATAGCCCCGGAGTACTACGACATGCCCTGCTATGATTCGTGGACGGGTGTGCTGTACAAGTACATCACTGACCCCGAGATAGGCCCGTACAGCAGGATAAAAAGGAACGTTCATGTCGCAGAGAGGTAAGGGGATCAGTCTGGCGAGTTAAGCAAAGTTATGAAAAAGAAAGTGTTCAGTATTCTGATGTATATTCGGATGATTTGCAGATAAGTGTGATTATACTTACAGTATTTTATGCTCATACCGAATTTTTCAGTGCGAGCGAAAAGAAGACAGAATGAGAGATCAGGAGCTAGGCTTTAACTTTTAAGAGAATAAGAGGATCGCAATTTTAGCTGCATTGTGTTCGTAGACCCTCAAACGTGGTACATGCCAGGGCAGCTGCAGTAGTTCAGCACTGATCCAGGAGGAATCAAGCAGATCACTCGCAAGCTCGTATTAGAATATCTTATATTCGAAAGGACACTGTAAACTGCGCTCAGGAATGGGACAGGAAAGCAAGGATTTTGAAATTGGAGTTGGACACCAGGAAAATGTCTCGCTTAATGCAACTATTATTCTTTAAAAGTCGTGGGGACTTTTGGGTGAATTTGCAATGCAAATGCAATGCCGGGAAGGTTCCCATTGTCCAATTTCAAAAGTAATATGGTACCGTTGAACTTGAATTCGTGTCGTTTACTAAAAATCAATATTTAGATAGGGACCGCATTGCACCGATATAACAATAAGTTTGAATAACAATATTGCCCAGATCATGATGTACACATACGTGCCTTTTAAGTTTTTTATGATTTCGAGCTGGAAGGAAATTGAAATGGAGCTTAAGAAAGTTATTCTATCGTAGAAAATTAAAATGAAATCGAAATGTTAATGTTATTGTTATGAATAATTCACATCACACTATTTGAATATTTTTTTGGAATATGTTTGTTTGAATTTTTTTACTTTGCATTTGCTTTGGGGCCATACATAAAGGTCGCCCGCAAAATTTTGGCCAATTTCTTAGACCCCTCGCGGCTCCCTCCAGCTCCCCCCTTGTAGTTGTCCGCAAACTTATGCGTTCCAGAAATCACTCCCAGTCCCTCCCTATGGCGATAGGGTGCACCATTGGTAATCCGTGATTGGTGTTGTATGAAATTTTCATACAACACCAATCACGGATCACCATTGGTGCCAATGGATCTCCATAATTGGTGCCATCTTGATCTAGTGACACCATTGGTGTTATGTGCTTTACCCGGTATGAACTATGGCACGTTCGCCCAATTTTCTTGTGAAATTATACCCGCCAGGTCGACCAAATTTCCGTATAAACTGCGGGTCACGTCCGCATTTGGCCAAGCCCCCCCCTCCCCCTCACCCTATGTCCGCAAACGGGTAGGTCTCCCGTGTAAACGGCTCTGAGTGACGTCACAGCTGATCTAAACACCAATTTTTCTGTATCCTGAACCTAATCATAGCCCTAAGGCTAACCAAAACCTTAACCTAATACTTACACTTACAGTTACCCTAAACCTATAACATCAACAAATCCTGACCCTAATCCTGATCCTAACCCTAGTCCTTGAAGCGCTAGGTGCGCTTATTAATTATATTGTTCTGAGTAACGTCATTGCCATATAAGATAATGAAGGCTCATCGTTTACATGGGAGACCGGCCGGATCAGGGTTAAGGGTCAGGATTTATCAGGCACCTGCATCGTTCCGCGTCGATAAAATGAACTGATCAAATGAATAACGCACACAATTGCAGTTTGTGTATTGTGTGCGTTTTTCATTTGATCAATCCATTCGATCGACGCGGAACGATGAAACCACCTTAGGTTTAGGCCATTAGGGTAACGATGAAGCTTAGGGCTGTGGAATTGGTTATCGATTAGGATGCAGAAAAATCGACGTTTAGGTCTGTGATGTCACTCAGAGCCGTGTACATGGAAGACCGTGGTGTCCCGACCTTTTGAGGCGCGACGTATTACGCCGAGTCTGGGTGTTTTTTCGCTGCCCCTGACAGTGCGCAACTTTCAGTTTCATTGCAACGCGCATTAAAAAACACACAAGCTCGGCGTAATACGCTGAGCCTTAAAAGGTCAAGACACCACGGTCACTAGTTAGTAGTATAGGGCTTAATGTCAAAAATGAAACTAACAGTTATTATATTGGTCAGCAATTAAAATTTAGAAACTTCATTTCTTCCAGTTCAAGTAGTTTTACAATAACTTCAACTCAAAGTCAATAGACGGAAACACTTTGCCAATCTTAAGATGAGATAAAATGTAAATAGTTAAATTTTAAGAAGTGTACCTAGTCCCCAACCGTGTACTTTAACTTGAAAAATAGGGACTGCGGAATTCATTAAAATAACTCACCAAAATAACTTATGAAAAGAAGAAACTTTTTAATATTTCGATATTTCTAACTGAAACCAAATCTAAAAGCGTCGCTATTAACTCCAATTAAATGGGTCGCCAGGTTGTGCCAATCAATTTTTCATTACGATTTTACACATTACACAATACCGTGGTCTTTCATTTTCAAAGCCGGGCGTATAACCAATCACGCTGCACTTGGATACTTTTTGCGCGGCGTGATAGCGCGCAAATGCACTTTACTAATACTATGTTTTGCATAGAATTAGAAAGTACATATTTTGCGCGCTATTAGTATTACGCACTGCAAAAAGTACCCAAGCGCGGCGTAATATACCGCGTCTCAAAAATTCAATACACCAAAGTCATCAGACATATTAACTGTATAAACACAACCAAATACATCTGCAAGTGCAGTAAACTGTCAAAACACGGACCAGTGAATTGCAAGGAAAATCTCATCGAAATCATCGAAGATGGCATCATGATCAATATCACGTGATTGTCATCAATAATATCAAATTCATACTATCTAGCAATAATCATACATTTCTTTTTTATCATCTATGTTAAACCTAATTCCTAATGAAAAGGGCGTTGTCATTAATACTTTGTCATCATCTAATTCAACGTTATCAAAATTATAACATAACCAATAATCAAATGTGTAAATGTAATATATGCTAAAAACAACTACAAGGCAACTATGGTTGATGCATTGCTGTCATGAAGATCTCAGCTGCCAATAATCAAGTTTAGATGGCAAGCACAAATGATTGGCGTATGGCAATATTGCGTCATTTTCCTGGCTCATAACGTTGAAGTTGAACTGTCTCGTCGTATCATTGGTGCACGGCAAATAATTAATCAAACTAATAGTTATAGGTTGGGCGTTAAAAATAAGAAATAGCAGTCATGTAAAGCGAGTATTGTATTGAAAAAAGTGTAAAATTAAAGAAAAATATCGCTAACATAAATCACCGTTCATTACTGCAATGTGTAAGTAATTAATTTTAACCGAAATTGGGCAACAACGAAGGTAGATTTGAGACAAATATTTCATCCAAAATATGAATTATAGATATATCTGTGATGATTTCGCAATCATGTTTTCGAATGAAAATCGGACAAAATATTTTTTCACATCATACGGCTTACATGACAAGGTAAAATGGCCAAGGATCCTGGACTGATTTTCAGATAATTAAAAAAATCAATTACAATAGGTCAGACAATTTTTCTTAAGATATTATCTAAAATTTTGGACAAATTTTACCATTTTCAAGGATGATATCCCAGGGTTACACCATATATAATATTCACAGTTTGTGAGTCATATTAATTAAACAGATCGAATTAAATCATTCAGAAGTCTAGAGTAAAAAGTTGAAAGAAAGCTTATATATAATCAGACGTTTGATTATCCAATACTAACTTAAAATGTATTTAAATTAAATCACAAGGTAAGATCGATAACTACTAACGAATTCTGCTGGGTGTATACATACTATCATCATAGTTCAACTCATTTAACTATACAGCTCATGATTTCTCAGAGTTTTGCGTGCGCGGCGGTGGCTGCATTTTTTAGCAAAATTCCCTCTCACTCTATGTCTTTCGTCATATCAATATCATTATATAATTATCATATTAAATAATCATTATCAATTCACACACGGTTTTCAAGAATTCCTCCACATTGAGTTCTCTTCTCGACTCATTTCGGGGAACTATGTGGCACTAGTTACGAGCTCCTTCGCTGAGAAAATGTCTTTCCATCTGCGGAGAAAAAGTGGTGTTAAATTTATCGAAACTCAGATAATTTCGTTACACGCTGTGCCGCGGTGTCCAACCTTGAGTTATGCGGCGCAATACGGCGTTAACTTTAACTTTGAGCTGCAAGGCGTGCTTTTTGTGGCGCTTGACGGTGCACAAATGTACAGTAATTGTACTTTATCCTGGTGTCTCGAGCTTTTGAGGCGCGGCGTATTACGCCTGGGTACTTTTTGCGGCGCATGACAGCACGCAAATATTCCTTCTATGCAAAACATAGTAAAGCACATTTGCGCGCTATCACGCGCTAAAAATGTACCCAAGCGCGGTATAATACTCCGCGCCTCAAAAGCTCGAGACACCACAGTGAACAGTCACAATGCACAAACTGAAACTGGTCAAGCATCTGCACAAGTACATGCTTCGCAAGAAGCACAATGCACGGCGTTATACGCCGCGCAACAGTTGGGGACACTACAGGGGGAACAACAGTTTAACTGCCAATTAAACTTAAAGGAAAGTAGAAGCTTAGAAGGACAGAAGGTGGACAGTGCTCATCGTCTAATAGAGTTTCGGAACTGAATTCAAAAAGAGGCTTATCATATTTTTCCTTTTTCGATTTTGCACAGTACCTACACGTTCTATTACATTTCAAGGATTTCAATATTTCATACTAAATTATTTTGAATAACATAATATTGATATAACATGAAATGCACCATGTAACAAAAGCTCGATAAGAACAGCCACGAACATGCATACATTATTACATAGATGCCACGATCTTGTTTCAATGTTTCATTGTGATCGATGTGGTCGATTTCGAAATGAATTTTCGAAAATCACTTTGAAGATATATGGCCCCTGATCCAGTCTGATCCTGAACCTCATTTTGCGAAAAATTGTGCAGTAGATAAAGAAAATAAAACAGAATATGGATCAATGCTTAGATTCAAGAAATGTAGAATGATAATTAAAACTTGAACTCTCAAATGTTCAAACTTCAAATTGGAAATATGCTTTTTAGATAATTCATAATTTTCCAGTAGATATGAAGATAAAAGAACCTAGCGGCTAGCAAACAGGATTTATCATAATTTTCAATTAACAATTTATCATTCGATGTGTAATATATTTCGTAGCAGGGTACAACACAAGCCACAACAATAAACAAAACAATGACCAACACAGTGCCATCATAACAATCCACATGATAAAATCATTGATGTAGCTGGAAGCAAAATAGGAAATTCTGAAGTATGATCATGAACGAATTCTCCATGAAAATAGCGAAGCCTAAGACTAAGAGAAATTGCTAATGTGCTATTCAAATCTAGTATCTGAGTCTCCATTTAAAGCTCAAATCCCATCATTCCGCTTCACGTTCATCATTCATGCATATGATGCGTGACAGGGAAATAACAATGATCATTGAAAATATATATGGGGATTTGGGATGCAAAACCATAGAAAATTAATAATGATAACCTATACCCAGGTGCAAAAAATAAAATCTATCTATCTGAAATATTTCGATTCTTCAAAGCTCAAAGAAACAAAGCACTGATATCATATATTTACATGTTAAAACGTGCATTGTAGTAGGGAAGAACACACATAAATATACCGGTACACTAGGTATCAAATGGCGGGTCAGGGGGCGAGGAATTTCTTAGAGGAGCGTCTCCGGGCATGCCAACTTACTGACCGGGTCACAGGCTTGCCTTCTAGAGAGAAGCGGGAGTTCATTAGACACAGGAGTGGGCGGGATTTTGTTTTAAAACGCGTCACTAGAGTCGTGGACGGGTTTTTTAGAACACGCCATTGGAGATTGACGAAGAGAATTAAAGGTTTATGAAAATGGTTGCCATTTTCATGACATTTTGTCACTGGAAAGTTCTTTTCAGGAACTCATCATTCCTATTCTTTGATCTGTCGGCTTCCCAGATATATTTGAGTGTACGTTTTTCATTATTCGTGTGTGGAATTTGATAAGTAACATTTTATTTTTATATGACTATGAAACATCGAGATGGTAGAAATATGAAAAATAAAAGGATATGTACAGCTCACATCTACAACAATGGAACCAATTAGACAAATAAAACATGATTGCACAATGGACACAGGCACACCATACTATGGTGAAAATATTTTTTTGCTCAGACAGCTTTTTGCAATTTAAAATTCAAAATTTAAAATTTAAAATTCAAAAAAACATCACGGTTCAAATCGTATAAAAAATTAAAGAAAATCGTAAATACGGCAATCAATCGGAATACGTTCAGATTAATCCAGAGACATTACATTTGGACGGAAAGCAGCGGCCGTACATACACCGAATATCGTTGAAAACATTCTAGTTCGTGCTTTCAGCATGAAAATAAAGCATTTATTATTGATTGCATTATTCCTACTGAACATGGAACATTGGATCGACATGAACTTGACGGAAATCATTATATTTTCTCAGCTAGGATAGTGCTAGGTAACTATCGCTAATAATTTAATCAGCATGGGTCAATATCAGTAAATCAGGGATGGCGGAAATTTTACACGCGAGCCGTCACATGTAACGTCAAAAGTCGATTGCTGATGAGAAGGGGATTGAAGGAGGCATAAATTGTACAAAAATTCATAACAAAATATGGCCACAATACTGATTAACTTTTGTAACTTTCGCGGTGATCCCTGATGATTGTTAATAAGTGCATGAAACTTTGAGTTGGAAACCGCTCGGACTTTGTGAAGTTGATTTACATGTTTCTCCTAGGTCCACCCCAGCTGAGAATACACATTGTACACAACTTACACTAATCAACAGTGTACTCCGCTACACACAACTTACACTAATGTTGTACAGAGTACGGTACTGAAATGGTACGTTTTTTTGTGAAATGAATATAACAAAAAACTAATAAAAAACTGAATTTGTAAACATAGATAACGGAAGTTACTACTTTTTGATTTAAGAAAGTATTGAACATGAGATTATGTGTGATAATACATTAACAATTTAAAAGGAAATTCAAAAATAGATCTTCAGCGGAGGTTAATAGTTATAAAGTCTATTATTAAATAATAAGCATAGATAAATTCTGATTAGAAACAGATTCCCTTAGAAGCTTAGAAATGCATTTTCTCAGAGTAAGCAGTTGTTTCTTCAACTCTCAACATCCTATCTTCTACGATTGTGCTGGCAATCGACAATAAGACTTCTTATCATCTTAATCTCATAACTGATACCATAAAGATCAGGGCAGATTAATAACTGCTGATTTGGCTAAACCTACGGATACAAATAATGTGAAACATCTCGATAATAATCATCAGTGCCCATTAAAATAGAAGGGTCGTGTAATAACAGAACATACAGCGCGAAGACATGAACAGCAGCTCACTTACTTCCTTCGGAAAGGGGGGACAGCCCGGCCATCATCCCTAAACCGTGCCGGAGCGACCCCCTCGCGTCTAGCAGGATACAAGGGATTACATGCCGTGGTAAGACGGGATACAGGGGATTACATGCCGTGATAAGACGGGATACAGGGGATTACATGCCGTGGTAAGACGGGATACAGGGGATTACATGCCGTGGTAAGACGGGATACAGGGGATTACATGCCGTGGTAAGGATACAGGGGATTACATGCCGTGGTAAGACGGGATACAGGGGATTACATGCCGTGGTAAGGATACAGGGGATTTCATGCCGTGGTAAGACGGGATACAGGGGATTACATGCCGTGGTAAGGATACAGGGGATTACATGCCGTGGTAAGACGGGATACAGGGGATTACATGCCGTGGTAAGACGGGATACAGGGGATTACATGCTGTGGTATTGTGGTAAGGATACAGGGGATTACATGCCGTGGTAAGACGGGATACAGGGGATTACATGCCGTGATAAGACGGGATACAGGGGATTACATGGCGTAGTAAGGATACAGGGGATTACATGCCGTGGTAAGACGGGATACAGGGGATTACATGCCGTGGTGAGACGGGATACAGGGGATTACATGCCGTGGTAAGACGGGATACAGGGGATTACATGCCGTGGTAAGACGGGATACAGGGGATTACATGCCGTGGTAAGACGGGATACAGGGAATCACATACCGTGGTAAGACGGGATACAGGGGATTACTTGCCGTGGTAAGGACACAGGGGATTAATGGGACTTATAAGTGGGCCAACGCCGGATACAGAGGGTTTAGATGGGTCAACGGAATACAGATGCGCTCCTTTGGAAGCGCATATTATTACATAACAACCTATCTTGTTAAAAACGCGATATTTAGTTCAAAATCCTGTCTCAACCCAGTAGGTTATCCGAAATCCCGTTCAAGCCCGGAATCTTAACTCAAATCACGGTTTAGTATGGCATCTAAATCCAATTCCCAAATCCAATTCCCAGGTCCCGTCAATTAATTAACTTGCGCTGAAACGAGATACAATAGGATTGAATACTGGGCTTAGACAAGATTTGAGTTTATATCATGATGGATGCAGAGCTTCAAACCGAATGACCAAAACCAAAATGCTAAAACGGTATGTACTTGTACATAGAGATGAAGGCTTGATAGACCTGTGAAATACCAATTGATTGAAATGTTTTGCAGCAGATTAGGAATGCAGTTCAAACTAGCTTAAAAGTCAAAATGTCCAAAGTCCAAGCATTTAAATTTCATTATTTCAAGGTAGAAGATAATATTACAAATATTAGAAATTCATTGCTTAAGCATTCTAAGTTTAATCTTAGCACCTCTGAGAAAAGCAGTCAAGAAATACAATGAAGGTAACATGCGATAATATGAGGCAGGAACCGGCCCATATAAGTTATTCGCCGGGCTGATATTGGGTCCTGATCCCAATGTTAGATTATATTGAAATAGAAAATTTACATATAAAAATGTTTTCATTCTTCAAAATTTCCTCTGAGCTGCAACGGAATTGTTGCAAATTTGAAACTGTGTTGAATATGGGAACTGTTAAATTGACTAAATTAATTGATATTTTAAACTATGTAATACAAATATGTATGTAAACTTAAATAAAATGAAAAAAGTCAAGAAATTAAGTAGTAAGAAGTATAATAGCAGGTGATTCGTGTGAGGCGATTAGTAAACAAGTGATAGCTTTGGTTTTGCAAACCAACTGTCATGCAACTGCATTGTAAATCAACTTCACCTGGCAAATGACCAATTTTTGATCGTTGAACTTAAATCAATATTTATTTAATGGTGTGGTATTCGGACAAAGGACAAAACAACAAAAACAGAGTGAAAGATTTTAGATGCTTTGCCATATATTTTCTGAGAAAGAAATAGATGTTGAGATATCGGTATACATTTATTGGGATATCCGCTTTTTGTTGACAAAAACAAAAATATCCATATGTGAACCAACAATTTTCCCTCAGACTTCAGCCCTGAGGCCCTGGGTTTGAAACACAAAATCAGTGCATAAAAACTTGGGTTTCAATATGACACGTACCTTCGGAGGAGTTGACTGATCTCAGCATTTTGCCACCTCGTTTGAGCATCTTTACAGCTTGCTCCAACGTCCCAGACAGGTGCTTGAACCACTGGTCGAACTCTATCTCATTCTGGGGAAATAGGGGGTGTCTCACAATCATTCATTTTCGAAATGAAAATAATTAGATATCAAGACGAATTTAATGTTTTAACTCAATTTCAGAGTATGCCTGGGTTTTCAATGTATATTTTTGTCCCGTGTAGTGCACGCCCACTGACCTCTGTTCGGAGATAGATGTCAGAGGACTTCTTGTTCCTGCAGAGTTCCAGACAGATACACTTATCATACGTTTTGTAGGAACACTCCCTAACTGAGATAAGGTCGTCCATCGTAATCAGGTTGTTTGCTAACGTCTGAAATGGGACAGTGTTAAGCAAGGGACAGTGTACATTGTACATTGTACAAGGTACAATGTATACATAGTACATCCTACAATGTACATTTCATATTTTCCAAAAATGTACATTGCAAAATGTACACTACGCCAGTATACATTACGCTGAGGGTCAGTCTACAACCAAATCTGGTCATTAGTCATTTCTCCAGTCATACAAAGAGATTAAAACAGCCCTACTTTCTATACTTTTCCATGCACTTCACACATCATGTGAGATATGACACCACTGTGTGCAAGGAGATTAATTAAGTGTAGTGCGAGCAGGGACGGCTGCTGCAGAGAGGCCCTACATTTTAAAAGATAATTTACACCAAAACTTATATCATATACTGCCCATTTAATCAAACATTAAATGAATGATCATAATATTGCAGCACTTCTGTACTGTGGAATGCAGATAAAAATAAAATGTTAGGCGTGTACCCGCATTATCTCTGTAGACGATGCATCGTGCGGTAAATTTATCAACTTCCAGTTTCCAGCTTCTAGAACACAAAAAAGTTCCATTATCATTTTCAAATATTTGTTAAATATGGCAACAATTATATAACTGCTCTTTTACATTTTTGCATAATTCGGCCGGAGAATGAAAATATTGCGGCCTTTCATTAATACTCATAGGTGATGATAATCAAATACTTCATTTTTCTGATTTTGGATTTTAGAAAGGTATGTATATCATTTGCAAGGGTAAACTTTACTGTCGTATGGTCATTTGTCAGTGGGTCTTCACGTCTACCAGGTCTCAGCCTATAACTAATAATTATAAATTTTAAATCCCTAATAACTGAATAATCATAGGAAGAGCATAATAAAATGTACTACAACAATAATGGAGCAGTAACCAACCAGCTTTGGATTACGTGAATTCCGGATTTTAAGAATCCAATATGGCATTATGGACTTTATCGAGCATATATATAATGCTATAATAGTAGTCTCAAATCATTCAGCAATTACCGGACAATAAAACGCAGTCGATTATCTAATTACCAGATAATTATCCTGTCCTCGGATCATAATGCCGGATTGAGGACATGGATCATATTCACAATTATCATCGGCAGTCCTATTATTCAGGAAACGAGCAGTGAGCATGAAATACAGTTAAATAGATAGACGATAGTGTCATAAGGACCCAGAGCAAGCAATAGAGTGGTGTTCGCTATAGAGAATAGAGGTAAAATCACGATATTATCCCCAATTTATAATCGTAGTAATATCAGCTGATGATGGAATCAAACCTCATTCATGAAGAAACCAGGTTGGACTTCTGGAAGCAGCTATGAAGATATTATTGGGAGCTTGGAATGGGAGCTCTCAGCTCGATTAAAGTTGGAAAACTTTTTAGGCAGAAATGAATCATTTAGCTGACTTTTAATTCATGGTATTCCTACTCATGCTAATTATTCGGATGAGATGTTCCTTATCATATTTGACATTTCATCAAAACATAAAAAGATCTAATTTTGTTGCTTCTATGACATGAAATTCAAGCCACCACCGGCAAATCGTAATAATCCCACATCTTCCAACATAGAAATTGAAATTTGAACGGGCAACGAGCAATATAGATCATTCAACAAGCATAAATCTGATACCGACAACAAAAGTAAGAAAGAGCAAGACGGTTGGTGCCTGAGGCCAAACGCGACAATAAGGGGTTCGTTCGACTGATTTGACTACTTTAAAAAGAAAACAATAACGATTTAGAATTTATCCACCTTTCAGTCGTGTTCGGCCTAGGCATAATCTTCTAATCTTTCAAAGACATACACGAACGAGCATGTGTCAAAGAACGAGCAGTTTTCAACCAAAAAAGAACCAACAGTGGAACCCCTGCCACATGCCATGCTGATATTGACAGGTAATGGGCATGCACTTCACATTGCTCTGATGCTAAGAAGAAGGTCCGTATGATCAGTGGGTAGTTCGTGGGTCATTTGAGGGCAGGAAAGGTTCGGACTATCTTTATTTCACGGGGATTTCGGGCACACTTCAAATAACTCATGCTCTCATACTCGGGGCTTCACAGGGGGTTCCACTGTACATGAAGTAGTTAATGTACAACAGGAAATGCAGTGTACACAATGTACAACAGGAAATGCAATGTACACAATGTACACAATGTACACATTGTACAACAGGCAGGCGCTGTCACCTCGTCCGATCCCACCAGGGCTCCTCCACTGCCGCCAGTGAACCACTCGATGATCTTGGTGCCCCACCCACCATTCCGCTCAGATATGATGTCTGTAGTAGCGTACCACTATATGAATTATAGTAAAGTACCACGGAGCTGTATCATTAAATCATATTCATAAACGTGGGTCTTCGAGAAAACTATTTTGAAATACGACTTATAAATTCTATAAATGAATTGGCATTGAATACTAGCCAACTTGTTATGAATATTTGTTGCGCTCTGAAAGCTTCTAGAGTCTTGCAATTTTTGGAATTCATCGAATAAAACTGATAATTTTTAGCAAGTACATACAACCAACCAACGTGAACAAAACACTGTAACACTACATTGCAACAGGGACAGATGTTCTGAGTATGATTTTTAAATTCTAACGATGGGTGGAGGGGATCACTTTGTAATATTCGTTTAAGTTCATATGATCATTGATCATTGACCATTTAACCTAAACAGCAATGATTGCTGCTGAATCCAGCTGACTAGCTGAATTTAAAAATGATTTTCTTATTGGCGTGAGTCCAGCCTTGCTAGAGCTATTGAGATAGATCGAGAAATCTTTTACAGAAGTTAAATAGTATTCAAAAATTCGAATTGCTGCTTCAAGTTTGGGTGCGGCTTCTTACGTCACAGACAAATGTTTTGGATCTGATGACTCTACACAGCCTTTTGTGTTCTTTTCATGCTCTGAGAAGGAAGATAAGTTATCTTGCCTGAGCTTTGTTTAGGTATTTTTCAGAAAAGCTGTGTAATTACGCCGAGAAAAGATTTTCATTATGCGCAGCTCGGAAAATTAGCCGGTAAGCATTTGTCAGGAATGGTCTAATGAGATCCCTGTATTGTCGTGATGCTGTACACGCAGAGAAGTGTACATAATTTTCCTACAGTTGTGAGTTGGGCTAATTTGCTGATGCCCACATACCCACACATCACTGCTACAACAGTGCAATTCTCTTCCATCTGATCTGATGGTTGAGGAGGAATAAAATTCTAGAAGATCAAATGTGTGTGATATGGCAGGAGATTTTCCAAAATCCAAAGTGATAAATTACTGTATTCATTTTTGTTAGCATCAAAAAGTTCACTAACTTCATTTTTAACTGTTTTAGTTGAAGCAATAATGTTCAAGCACTAATTCTAAGAAGATCTTGACTAACCCTATACAGTCTAATTCTGTGTTCTTAAAAATATTTGCCACTTTTTGAAGTTTTTCTTCCACAAGAAAATATAATAAATCTGAGGTATTTTCTCTTCTCCATTAACCTATTACCAAATAAAAAATTACTTTTAAGCCTCTTTTCACGAACACTCAATTAACCAGTACACTTTTTCATTCTTTGCATTGTATAGAATGAATGACGTACAGTACTTCTACTTTATATTTATACCCTTTTAGGTGGGCGAAAGTAAGTCTTGAGAATGTCACAGATTAACGCACATTAATCAACTAACACTGTTATAAAAAACATTATACATCAAGATCCTACCGAACGTGTACATAACGATAAATTTTGCTAGTGAGTACTTACAACTAATACAATATACTAACATTTTACATAATTACATAAAAACATCGTAACTTTAAACATACACACAAACACACACGGTATACATTAGGTATAAACAGTATACAATACACAAATACATCGTACACAGAGATATAATCAGAACGCATCCTGATCTCCCACTCACCGATGGCTCAGCGCGCCACTCCAGCCGGTTTGGGAACAGGTGAAAGTATTTCTTCTGCCATTGGGAGAGGAACGGACCACCCAACTTCAGCAAGTAGCCCTGCAAGATGCAGTCCCCGGAGAGATCAACGCTAGCTGACCTCTTGGGTTTCTTGCTCTCCAGACGATCTGCTTCCGTATTCACCGTTTCGAATATCGTTTCTGGGACGAGAAATATGTAACTGAAAATTAAGAATTTGCAGTTTCAAAGAATGCAACTTTAATTAAAAACAAGTTATATTCATCAGAAAAGTGCATTCCAGCGGATGCTGAAGACTGACCTACGATTTCCTTCTGCCACCTATCGGTGAGGAAGATATCGAAGTTCTTGTAATGGTCATCATCCTCCTTCGTCACCTTCACTCCCTTCGTGTCCTCCTCGTTGAAGTTACCAATGTCGAAAGCGTCTGCTGCGTTCACCTCGCCCTTTGGCGGCACCACGGGCGGAGACAGCTTTACCTTGGAGGCGGCATTCCAATCAAGGGTGGAGAAGAAGGGATGCGACTTGACCTCCTCTGCGCCCCGGCCCTGACAACCCAGCCGCTTCTCAGGCTTCCGTTCTAACATCTTACTGAGCAGGTCCTTGAGTTCCGGAGAGAAGGACTCCGGGAACTCAACGTTCATGGTGAGCGTTAGTGTGTCGATAGTGCTCTTTTCCTTGCACTTGGGAGGTCTGAACGGGCACCGCCTGCAGGAGTTTAGGTGTTAGCTAGTGTTACGAAACATAATTAATTTCACGATATGGATCATAGATAACACATTCATATTTCACACAGCACTGAAAACCATCATATATTGCTGGCACAGCACTGCAGAATCAAATAATGAGCGTTGAATCACGTACCCGTTGAGGAGTTTCATCAACATACAGCCGAGACTGAACCAGTCAGCACTGCTGTCGTAGGATCCCTTCTCAATTACCTCCGGTGCCATGTACCCGTGAGTACCCCTGGGAGGTGAGGTCTTGAGTGGGGGTGAGAGGTGAGACTGATGGATGGATTTTATCAAACAGTTCTTGAGCGAGTTTTTGATCAAGGTATTTAATCATTACTTTTAATAATTTGTCGGTATACTCAATCTCGAATTTTATTGTATGAAGTAGTTGTTGTGTTTAGAATTGAGACAGATATCAGAAATTTTACGTGATGCTTTTAAAACAGTGAATAACACGTGAGCAGCAGAATCATTTAAATTTCCCTTGACTCATGACGCACTCACACTGTAGCAGTCGGTTTCTTGACGCTGAAATCTGTAGCGAGCCCCAGGTCCGATATCCGAACGTGACCAGCTTCGTCAAGTAACACATTAGCAGGCTGGGGAGGGACAGTAAATAGTTGTTAATGGTGTACGTAGCCTTTTAATGATCAGAGAAGGAGGGGAAGAACATTGGGATCGGAATGATGTAATGTGAAACGGAAACAGACAGGTATTGCATTAGTCACACTTAAATGAAATTCTGCATAAGTTAAATTATGTGGTTGGTGTCATCATTAAAATCCTGCACTGTCACGATAAATAGATTCGCATCACTTCCGTTTTGTGGTGGATCACAAATTGAAATGATAATTGCTTCGATACTGCGGATAATAATTTTCCCATTTCCCAGTTTACGAGTTGATCAAGTAAGGAAAGCAGAAGAAGTATGTTGGGGAATAATAGGGGTAGTGGGCAATAAATGGTACTAGGGATATAGGAGTAGCTGTGGAATAGGAGGGGTCATCATTCTATCATTATGATACCCCTTATTATCATCTTTACTGTGAACTAAATCACTTAATAACAGTGGTCTGAAGCCACACTTAGCCACATTAAGCCACACTCACCTTGAGGTCCCTGTAGACTATACTTCGGGTGTGCATGTGTTCCAGCCCCAGTATCACTTCTGCAGCGTAGAATCGGGTCTCTGCTTCACTGTAGCTGTTCCTCTGTGTCAAGTGGTAGTGCAAGTCTCCTCCTGAAGAGACAGAACAAGGTTTTAAAGAGTTCTAAATAGGTGTCTCAACCAGAGCATAAGCCATGTGAGCAAGTAATACACCAAGAGATACTCTCAGTACCTCTGTACTTTAATGACCTTAAATGACCTTATATCGGATCAGAAATTATGAACAAATAAAGAACCAACTGCAAAACATACCCTCAAAATGAAGCTCTGCACACCCCTCTGCCGATCTAAGTTAATTAAGTAATTGAGCAACAAACCGTTCATGAGATCGAGTATGAAACAGAGCCTGTCCGTCGTTTGGAAGGCGTAGTTGAGACACACGATGAAGGGGGTGTCAACCCGGGCCAGGATGTCTCGCTCGTTGACTGCCATCCTCTCTCCTTGCTTCAACTTAATCCGCTTCTTGTACAGACACTTCATCGCATACATTCGACCCGTCAGGGGGGAGGCGATTCCAGAAGCTTTATGGGGATTAAGGGGATGCACAGAGTAAAACTGTTAACATTTCAGTCTAAGTTTTAAGATTCAAAAGATCGGGTCGTTCACTCGTTCCTAATATAACGTCATAGAGGGACTTGAATCGTTATTTGGATCATATATGGAAATTTTCAGCTTTTTTTTCTATAATTCTCGATTCAAAGAGTGATTTTGTACACGCCCTTCCTTGATTTTCACCTACCCGTGTCCACTTTCCGGCACCCATACACCTCCCCGAAACCTCCTCTTCCTATTATCCTGTGTAAACTAAAATCTTCTATTTTCACCTGAAAATGGACACAATTACGTTATTAGCCGTAATCTCTGCTCCGTGAAGCATAAAATTCTAACATTTTTAATTCTAAGAAGTATTGAAAACGGGGAATATAAGCGTTTTCAACCCGTTTTCATGTTAAATCATGTTCCATCCGGAAAATGATCCAGGAGAAATGGTGCAAGAAGCAGCGGGAGTGAAAGCATGGTAACAGAAAGTGTGAGAGTGTACTGGGTAGTGGTACCATTGTCACGCAAAGTTCAGTGCTAGGCTGGAATACTGAGATTGGTCCAATTCGACGGGGGTGGGGGTACAGATTCCCCAAAAATTCCGAACCATGCAACCCCCCCCCCATCCAAAGAAAAAAAGATTCAACACGGATTTGCACGCTGAATACTAACTCTGGTGTTAATTTCGAGGGATTTCCACTGTAAGTAGCGCGTGTAATAGTTACTGTCAGTGAACGATGGGTACTCGATTTCTCGCATAATGTCCTTGATCGATTGCCCGTATTTCTGAAATGAGAAAGAATGATTCAGAAAGATGAAAATTTCATGATTTTTTCATACTAATAAAAACCTTTATAGAACACAGTTGTTATGGAATATTCAAGAACACACAGCCAAGATTTAGACCAATTTTCATATTTTTAGCTATAAACTTACATCAAACAGGTCGTGTGATGTTTCGTCGTTTGCTAAACTAGCTCTGACCTCCTCTGCATCCTCAATATCGTACGGCTGAAACAAGATTGTTACTTGCTATAAACAGAATATATAAACTTAAAAAACCTAAGCAATGCTATTTTGATAAGAAGAAATACCCAAATACGGCAAATAATTAGGTGCACTGAGATCATTTCCCTTCTTGAACCAGAACTCTAGCTAGTCTTCGATTGAACTTTCGGAAACCCACAGGTTTAGGTTGTATAATTCCCTGTTACAAGTTAACAATGTACACTCAGTTTTATAAGAAGTTAAAGACTAAAATTTTCTTAATTTTCTGCGGTTTTGAGCATAAAAGTTTCTTATTTCTTCGGAGATGTCACGTAAGTGTCTATGAAAGTCTAATAAGTGTCTAGTAATTGAAACCAGCTGTAACTAATTTCCAATCAACGCAGCATTTTGAAACTGAAAAGCTTTAGAATGTGACAACAAGCCGGTAGACGATTTTATTGAAGTTTACAACCGGAGCTGTTCAGGCTGATACCCATTTTATGAATGAATCATGAAGCCTGCAGCAAGCTTTGTCTGAAGCACAAAACAAGCTGTAAATCATCATCTAGTTTTCAGTTTACGCGAAGCTCAATGATCAAGAAGAAGAGCCGTAAAGTTCACTTCTTTGGGGTCGAAGTAACGGAGATTCAAGGACAAAATGGTCTAATATATGACATGCGTTTCACCATTTACATCTACAGTTTTTTTCAAAAATTTTAAAATGAATAATGTGCCTTTTTCCATGAGATTCATTTTGATGGTTCCTGGTATGCATAGCTTTATGGTAGTATGCTTAGAGGATTAATGAGACGTATGGTGAAAACTCGGGCGGTAGCTCTCGCTCGAGCCCTGAGATTACAAGTCTACCAGAACCCCACGTATATTTGGGATAGAAGGAGATCATATGGAGGTGATTACGCGCGTATTGATTCCATGTGTCAAGCTAATATTATATGCAGTTTCAACACAGGGTCTCCTGAAGTTTTAACAGCAGTACTTACAGAAATATAAGTCGTATCACCCGTGGCAATAGCCTATTGAGCACATCAGGTTACATATTGTACCCGGGTGACGTCATGTGATACGTCACGACCAAATCAATGAAATAATGACTTAATGAGTAGTAATGCGGAGTATATGGCACTGTGTTACAGGCTGGTTTTAGATGATTTGAGTACAAAGGAAAATGACTTTGACTGTCACGCCTTTCTTTCGCAAACAACAGAATGCCCGAAATATTAGGATGAAATCCAAGTCTTTTTGCAACAAAACTCCTCCGAAAAAACATAATATTCACCAGATCAGTTTTATTGTCCAAAGTTAGAAAATAGTATGAATGTGCTAGGTATTGAGTATGTTTCAGACCCAAGATAGAAATGTTTGCTTACATGATCCCGAGCTAGAAGATCAGGCATGATAAACTCGTCGAAGATTGCTTTCGCTGCTGGCTTCCGTAACGCATTGGAGTCCATGTTTTGATAGTCTTTGATCTGAAATATTTGTAAGTATTTCTATATCCCTGTAATATAGGGCAAATGCAATATAAATCACAATGGATGATAGTAGCTTAAACCACATACAATTATAATAGATCAATTATAATGCATCAATATTTAAAGACGTATTATTTATTTCATGGTCCATGGATGATTTCAAAAGGTATAATTGCTAGGACTATCTTAAAGTTAAGAATCATAATATCAATCTCAAGTAGCTATCATTCATGACGTAGAGATGAACTTAGCGCTGTCAGGCCCCCTGGTATTGAGATAAATTATTAATGCTAAACTTCCGAACAATAAAGTATTTATCACTATTATGGCCTCTCCTTTTTCGATACCAAATTATACCCATGATAGCGAGATACTCTAAAAGCTCTTAATTCTATAGGTACAGTGCTACAATATAGATATTATCGAAGAAAATCTACTTCTAGTAATTCTACTACTAGTACCTTTTCCAGGAAAAGGAGCGCTTTCTCGGAACCTGGGTCCCCTGACCCGCCGTTCATGATAAACTGCTTGAAGATTGAGTAGCCAATCCGCTCGTCGAAAAGGTGGTCGAAGTTTATTTGCCCCTTTTCTTCCAGGTACTTGTAGGTAACGTCACGACAACTGGCGTCGGGGGAATTAGGGAGTTGCCCGATGCTATTATTTAGGATAAGAGAAACATATTTACAACACGAAAACGGGTAGAGCGGGGATTTAGGAAGTTGCCCGGCGCTATTATTTGTCATGCTACAAAGTGGTATATTGTGATGTCAGAGAGCTATTCAAAGGAAACAAATTAACAAAATCACGACTTTTTTCAGCGAATATTTGAATTTCTGGCTCAGAATGCGAAGTAACCTGGCGTCGGGAAGCTGAACTTTCTTGGTCGATCTCTTGTACGGCTCATTGCGGCTCTTCTCCATGGCCATGAGGTAGGAGACATCGGCCAGGACAGCCTCAAGGTCCGCCATCTCTACACCGCCTCAGGAACAACCTGAGGGAGGGGTGAAGTGAGCACTGAGCGATTGACTTGCGAGTGGGAGTGTGTTATCGATAATAATCAAAACTCAATTCACGGGAGGAAGAGAATTATCTAATATCTTTATCCAAAGTGGTTTCAAAGTGAACTGTAAGAAGGTACATGTGGTATTGTGGTTATGGTGCACCCAGTTTGTTATCCGGCTTATATTGTCTCGGCTTTGCCTAGGCCATATAATCAACACAGTAACAGAATATGTCAACCGATTGCCATTTGGGAACAAATTTATAACGTTTAGCGAGTACTGATATGAGTACTTATTAGAAAGAAGCAAATAACATTACCAAGTATCAGTGATCCAGAGTTGAATGTGGTGCTTTTGACATCTAGTGAATCAGAGAAATCCAAGTTTCTACATCCTCAAATCAGAAGGAACGGTCAGCTAAAATAGCATAAAATCTGTTCAAAAAGACATGTGGTATCAATAAATAATATTTCAAATTTTAATAATACAAAATAATGTTTTCACAATAATAAGCGGTATCTTTCGGGACTGGTTATTTAAATTAATGCCCATTTTCTTCACAAAAAATCGGTTTTTATACTAAAAAGTAATATAAATATGCTGGGAACATAAATGCTGGACAAAAAGTTATAAAATGTTATTTCCGAAGGACAATTTTAAGTGTTGACAGAGCAATTTTATTTTTCAGGGATACATTTCATTTCACGTCTTAACATAGTAGCAGTAGTGCGCAGTAATTTCATATCGACACATTCCAAATATTCAAAAGAGGTTCAATGGTTCTCCGCGACATATAGCATACCCTAGTAGGTATATAGTGATATCGAGTACATATATCTACGACACTGGAACTATCTGGTAAACATCAAGTAAGTCTAATGAATCATACGTTCTAAGCGCTACAGAAAAAAAGCTCTTATATAATGAAAGTACCCGTCTAATTTCGAGCACATAGCATTATGTGATTGAAGCATATTTGCCACTGGTAGAAAAACTTGGTTATGGAATAGCACATGATAATATACCCTAATATATGTTGAGAGCAAGCTGCCAATCGTTGAATCGCAGCCCAACATACTAAACACATCGCTATTGTCTTCCTTCGACTCTAACAAAGCTGATGCATAATATGTATGTAAATAGCACTTACCCTGATAGGGCAGAGTGGGCAGATTCTGTGCAGCTTACAAATCATGTAGGAAACCACATTACTTCTGAATGTGTGCGAAACGCTAATACAATCTACGCAAAGAGTTCGTTATGCAACGCATTGGAAGACTCATTAACTCATTGATTAATTGGATAGGAAAGAACATTCCAGAAGTCACCTATTATCGATGGTGAAATGCAGAGTTTCCCTTGTAAATTTGTATTCCGTACGTAAAGCTTAATCGCTTAAAATCGATCTCGAGCAGCAATATGTATTTCTGAAGCATTTCAATATTTCATTTATACTGCCTAATGAAATTCATAGCTGGCGTACGTGACCGCGCTTATAATGCTACTATAAAAGTGTAGCTGTCGTATGTTAAGGAGAGGGAGAGAGGAGGGAAAGCTCGAGGTAGAAATTCATGGATTAAGAAAGAGAGTAGCGATGGATCGGAATCTATTAAACATCACACGCACAGGAAATACAACAGATAACAACACAATCACGAATAGACACAAAACACCAAATTTGACAGGCCAGCATTATCGCTATTCAGGAAAGCAAACGATATCCCGGGCCGGCAAATATCCGTCTCATGAAAACACCTTGATATGATCTGTCTCATGAAAACACCTTGATATAACAAACACTTAACACATGCAGTACACAGACAAATACTCTCACACAGACAGACAATCAAACAGGCAAACACACGTACAGACAGACAACAGCGCAGATATAACCGCGCACACACAAACAGACAATCACAGAGCTAGCTACACACACTGTTGAAGAAGGTGCAGAGCATAAGTCAACACATGACCTTCTATATATATGCTAATGGTCCAAATATATATATATATATATACGCGTTTGAGGGGGCAGTCAACTCTCTCTTCCCCTCGTCTTATAAACCTCTCTCTGTGTGTACCCTCGACCCTCTCTAATGATCTCCTCCCTTTCTTCTCTCTTCTCCAGCTCCTCTCCCCCATTTCACTCCTCCTCCTCTTCCCTCGTCTATTTCATCCCGTATATCCTCCCTCTCCTCCTCTAATTTCTACTCTCCTCAGTCCTCACCTCGCTGTGTGACACATCTACTCTCCCCATCTTCCTCCTACTCTACCCTCTCCTCTTTCTCCTCCTATTCTTCCTCTTCCTCCTTCCCTGACCCCTTTTTCCTCTTCTTTCCTCCTTATCTCCTTCTCCTCTTCGTCGCTCCCAATCATCTCTCTCAAACATTATCATCACTTCCCAAGCTTTTCTTTCGAACTAAAACATTTAGAACAGGGAAGGACAGGATTTTAAAATAACATGTTAAATGCACGATGAGAGCACATACATACCAGTCTTTCATGGATTGAGGATAGAATTACACTACCGCATAACTTTTCCAGTATTTTTATCTACTGACCACAGTACAGAATTGCTGTACCCTGATCAATCCATGTCTCTAGAGTTAGTAGGCAAAAAAGGATAAAAAAGAATGAATTAATATCATGCTCATAACATGCTCATAGATTTATGCAAGCTTCATAGTTCATACTGCAATGAATAAGAAAGGTTCAATGATGTTAATAATAATTTAAGGCCTAAAAACCAACAAGTGTATGTATCATAGTCGACGATGGTACCCAAGAGGTCAGCAAGAAACATAAAAAACAACGATTCCTTATTATAAAGGGCTAGGGTCGTACAGTTTAGGGAATTTTTATCGCTGTCAGTATCAACCATTTTTTACTAGGAAAATGAAAAAAATATGCAATAAGGTTGTCAGAAACAAGAATTTTGGATGTGTGTTAAATAATGCATTTGACATTTCTTTGTCATTTGGAAAGTTTCATGTATGTGCGATCGATATATCTACAATCCTCACATGTTAATGATGTAGAAGGTGGGGGGGGTCGAATAAACATGCCGATTCTGTTGGAGGTCGGAGGAAAGTAATGGATTTTCAATGTTTACTGCCACATAGCTTCAAATATGGCAATCGAATCGAAACTTCGCTTGTAAAAAGATTTCCCAATTTCCTAATTGGTGATTCCTATCATAATTCTCTAATTGATAATTCTTAACATTGTTTAGCCCCCCCTGTTTGATGTGATGGAGCAACTACTCATCACGGGGAATTGATGTCACCACTAAATCTACTAATTATTCATTAGAACAAGTCATCGTAACCTCCAAGGCGCTGGGAAACACGATCTTATTAACCTGCAGTAAGTGAGTCACCCCGCATAATTTGATAAACGATTATGAGGACAACTCTAAGAAGTAGTGAAGTCAAAAACTATAATTCATATAACTGAGAGGTCAACCTTTTGCTTTCTTTTGCAGAGCAATCGAGAGATATAGGTATTTGAGATTCTTACTTCAAGTCAACTAACTTCAAGGGACCATTATCTTTCAGAAATCAAGGAAAAGGCAAAGAAAAACAAATTATATGGATACCCGACAAAAGAAAGGGTAACGGCAGGAAAGTCTCCATATATCCATAGAATTGGGGATGATCCAAGAACTTGCTACCACCGGCTATTGTTCTAGCACGAGTTGCAATCAATTGCCCAACACAAAAGGGCATTATTCCGTTAATATAATCCGAGGGATGAAAACAATTCCTACGGTACACACTTTATTTATTGCAGCACCAAATAGTGTATTGAATACAACTATCGGACTGCACTGGATAATACAATGCTTTGACGCAATTTGCAAAATACCTCATTTGACATTGAATGACGTCAATCACAATCGGTTATTGTTCTGATGGAAAGACTGATTTATTAAGGGCGCTTTCAACAATACTCGATCTAAGGTTTTAAATAAAGCTGAAAGAACATCGTAAGGCCTTCAACGGGGCCACATTGCAAGGCCTTCAACGGGGCCACATTGCAAGGGTTTGAATGGGGGTATTTCAAAATGTTTTCAAGAGGGTTTTTCATACTCAGCAATGATTTCAATCACACAACGAAAGGGAAGACAACATCCTGATATTAAGTTACAACCACTCACACACGACCTACAGGTAGCACTGCTCAGTTACCTGACACCACCGAGTAAATGCTAAGGCAGACCTTACGTGAAACTTGAAACCGTTCTTATATCAAGTAAAATTCTTATGTATCCACAACCGCGCACACAATCAATATAATCTCGATAATAACTTGATAATGATAAGAGCACGGGATTTAATGAGAATAGCTGATTGTAATTAACTCCGTTATTATAATTCGAAGTTGGAGCTCCAGTGTAAAGAGATGATAAGAGGGAAGGGATCAACTTGAAGTGGTGGTTAGTGCCGAGTGGTTACCAAGATCATTACCGAGATCATTACCAAGAGTCACGAACGGTGGGAATTAATAGAAAATACACTCATATAGGCATTAGGGATAGGGATAGGGGTTAGGGATAGGGATTATGGCTCTAGTACTGCAGTGAAACCTTGATGCGATTGATAGCCATTATAAACCAATTCCGAAATTGAAAGAAAACAAGAATAAGGACAAAATTTTAAGACATTGAAATCTCGAAGAAACAAAATTTATTGAGGACAGAACTTTGCCAAGAAGTCGTCGTATTGACTTATTGAAGACGGAACTTTGCCAAGAAGTCGTGATACCACAGATGCAATAAATCTCCAACATATCTGTCAGACGCAGATAAGATTGCCCTAATATCAGACATGTGAATGGAATACGGTACACGTACGGCTCATCGGGTCCAGCAGATGATATTATCATTATTAAGACTTTAAGACAGCCGTGGTTGGTATAGCAGAGCATCGTGTATCAGTCATCCGACTGTAAATCGTGCACTCACTCAGAACCGTGCACGGAACAACCGACACGGGGGAGGGCATTGTACGTTAATACAGGTTTCAGAGTATCAGTGGTCGAGATCGGGTGTAAATTATGGGAATGTCAGAACCATATTATCAAATATATGCCCCCGGAGGTTCATGGATCTAGTTATAGTGTCACTTACGTCAATGGTGACTGTTTCAATGTGCGGTGGCACCTGTCTTGCTAATAATAAGTTATAAGTAGGTTTATATTTGGTGATATTTAACATGTCACACTATGAAATGGGTGTTTTCGTTTCTTTAGGATTATTTTGACAATTTATTCAGGCAGAGCAGAGAAAGTTACGACGGATGATCTAACAAAATGAGCTGCAAGTAGTCAAATCTAACGCTAACGGGCGCCCACTATTAACCCAAATATGTATGCTGTGGTAATAATTGACGAAGCTTGAGAACGTAGAACACAACAGAACATGAGCGGAATGGTAGAATTCTAGAAACGTTCAGCGAGAGAAAACATTGTCATTGCTGTGTAGAAACTGCTATATTGCATTCTCTTTCTTGACTGGAGAAAAAAGTAAAGACACGAAAAAAGCGCCGTGGGACTCCCTTACTTTCGCTTTTGTGGTTATTGAGAGCCCATTTGACGCCTCCCTTTTCGCTTTTGCCCTCTCATTGTATGAAAGATTACAATTAAAAAGCATAATCAACTAACTGACGTCCTTATTCCGTCAGTCGTTGACCTGCTATTGTCCATTGTACGCTTCAAATCACCAAACCCTTTGCTTTTAGTACCGCGCGTGATGCACCCGAACAAATTTAATGCATAATAAAAAATATAGGAGACACATTTAATTTCTATATTCCAACTTATCTCATTATACATTTGGTGAAACGATGATTCAGTTTAATAATGAAATGAGTCTACACAACCAAGGCAAATTCACAGCAATAAGCACCCAGAAAATCAGAAATAAAGCGGAAGTTCTCAATGGAAATGGTATGAAGTAAGGAAGCTGATGGGGCCGTATCGCCACAGTAAATACTCAGTCCAAATAAGGCAATGCTGCACATTGAATGTCTACCAACTGTAAATTCAATCAAGTTATAATAATATGGCCAGGATCTCATCATGAATCCACCTGAAAGGAGCACAGCTAGTGCCTTACTTAACTAAAGATTGATAGTAACCCTTTCTAAGAGATAAAACTAACAACCCGCAAAAACAGGTTCTGGATCTCACAAAATTCAAGCATGCTCGAGCTGTACCAAAAAGTATACCTATATCACAGATCTTGAGAAACAAATTAACGGAATGAATTCCATTTTTAACACTGCCCCACCACACAGCGAGTCTTATTATAGATTTCATAATGCGTTATGTTCAACGCATTATGACGTTCTGCATAGCTCACGCTGCCCGAAATAGCAGCAGATATTGTGCAACAGTTCTTATAATAAGTTAGATCAATTCATTAGAACTGACAGACGACGGGGAGACATAAAAAGAGAGGGGTTATTAATAGACCCTCAGTCAGAGAAATCTGGTAGCACCGTTCTGTCAGGGAGTGCTGTTGTACGTCACACCTACTTCCTCACAGGAAGAGAAGGAGAGAGAGAGAGAAGGGAGGAGAGAGGGGAGGAGAGTGCTGCATACAAATGATATAATTGAGGGGTCGACAGTGACGCACTGTCATTGTCACGGTTTAAGGCCGTCAATTGATGATCTTACAGTACGCTATTATACAATATGGCAGTCCCTTCCTAGAGTTGATGCTTTAGGCTTTATTCTTTAGAATTAAAAATTCATCCGAATGGCAACTGCAAGATTAAATTCATGGTTCAAAAGGATTTTTTAAAATTTGAAGCTATTGATTATACCTCCCCTCTTGGTACTAAAGGTTTATTGGTCAGTAGATTATGCCTTCTGAACAGCTTTTAGAACAGTACTCAAAGTGTAAAAACAAGACGGAGAAGCTGGTGGCAAACATATAGAACTCGAGAGCGGAGAGTGAAAAGGGGGGGGGGGGGGGGTACATCAGAGGAGTAATCAATGACCATGTCAAGCACCTCCTCACTTATCAGAGCTAAGCATCACGCCAAACCCCGCCTTATATACCCCCGTTCCCAAGTCATTAAGGGTGGGGTCACCCAAGTCACACCTAGTTCCGACCTGTTATCACTTGTCACGTGACAGAGCAGCAGCAAGACCCCTCATTGTGAGGACAATGGAGCAGGGCAGGCAGAGAATGCAGAGGGAAGGGAGAAGAAGAGTAGCGAGAATGTGGTGCACGTACTCCAAGAGCAACAAATTACAAGTGTATGCAGTATCATTGTATCTTGCTCCTTGTAATAGCTAGTTAGAAGGGAATATAGGTGGACTTTGTGAATATGCAAGCGATTTGATACATAAAGCAATGTACCTCAGTACCTCACAATCTATCTTGTCTAATAGACAAGATAATGTCTATCTACAAGACAATGTCTATCTACATTCTGTCATTCTATTCATACAACGGCAGCTAGTACGTACCTCTACGATTACCAACACACAGATTACAAAGCGTTTTAGGACATAGTAAGGGTCGTATGTGCTCTGAACTGTAACCCCCTGTGAACTAAATAGTTAAGTAGGTCTGAGAACGTTTTTCGGTAGTTCATAGTCCATAGATACACCAGAAAAAAACTCACCGGATTCCGAGTTGGGAAACCCTTTTTGGACCCCTTTTTCTCCCGAATTGGGGCACAAACTTCAATCGGCAATATCTCAGCTTCTGATTGAGATACAGGCCATATCGTTATACCAAACTATGCAGGATGAGCACATCATAGGCGACGAAGCATAGTTTCAAAGTCGTAACCCCTTTAGTTTTGGAGTTATGGACGAAAAACCTCTTTTTAGCCCTACGCGTAACCCCAAAATTGCCCCTTTTTGATAAATAGAATATGAAGGACTTATAGAACTCAACGAGGACACTACGTCATGCAGAATCATCACATTATGGGGGGTAGAACATGGTTTCAAAGTCCTAATCCCTTTAGTTTAAGAGTTATGGACGAAAAACCCCTTTTTAGCCCAACGCGTAACCCCAAAATTGCCCCTAGTCAATAAATACCATCTGAAGGTCGTAGAGAACTGAACGAGGACTCTAGCCTATGCAGAATCATCGCATTATGGGGGGTAGAACATGGTTTCAAAGTCCTAACCCCTTTCGTTTAAGAGTTATGGACGAAAAACCCCTTACTAGCCCCATGCATAACCCCAAAATTGCCCCCATTTAATAGATAAAATCTGAAGGTTGTAGAGACCTGAACGAGGACCCTAACCTATGCAGAATCGTCATATTATGGGGAGTAGAACATGGTTTCAAAGTCTTAAACCCTTTCGTTTTTGAGTTATGGACGAAAAACCTCTTTCAACTCCAAAATTTTTAATCCAAAATGGAATAAGGCTTAGTTATACAAGATAGGGATAAAAATCAAATGAACACGGCATGATATTCCACAATAACAGCTTTGGATGAATAACAAATATCACTGCGATGTAACATCTCAAATTATAAATGAAAAACTCGGCAGTCGCTTTGTAGAAGATATTCCACGAAATTGCGAAATGGTGCGAATAAAGGAAAGAGAAAAAAATAGGAAAAGAAAAATTCATACTAATCTCACCAGCCCAGTTTACCAACAATCACGAAGCTAGTAGCTACGAACTATCATATAGAGGGATGACAAATATAGCTGCCCATCGTTAATAGAAGTGTACGTTACATCTGTAACCAGTAACCTCAACATACAACAGATCCCTGATCCATAGAGCAATGTACACATATTACAATGTGACGATGACGATCGTGTACTACCATCATAGCTCATTTGCAATCCTTTCAGACGGCATAGAGCTCTCCGGCGGCATAGCTTTCAATGTAATAAAATAATATCTTCTGCAACTATGCAATCAGCAGCTGGAGGTATGCATGGATTGAGCGAGTTCTCGGTTTTTACCGAGGACAGCTCGGTCTTAGGCTCGGTTGAGAAATCATTCCTCGGTTTGAGTTTTTGAGGATCCAGCGAGGACTTGGCCTCGCATTTTACTGAAGATTATAGTTTTACCGAGGTCAAAAAGCCTTCCCTCGGTCTGTCATTGATGGTATGCTATGTGAAGCTGTCTTACGTTACAGTGTGATTTGTAACTGGATTAAGCCTGAGATGTAGAAGTCAATGTGCTTTTAAAACCTGCTACCAACTGGAACTAATAACAGGGGCAAAAATAAAGGGAAAAACAAAACAAAAGAAAGCAAAAACAAAACTAAAATAAGTGCTAGAAAATTCTGTTTTGTCAAGGACAAATACACAGAGATCAGTTAGATTTAGCGAAGATTTATGAAATACACTTTCGTCGTCTCCTTTCTCCTCATTCAATCACATTTCATTCTCACTCCCCATCTCTTCGCATCATCTCATCTCCTCCAGTCCTTCTCATTTCCATCTCACTCCCTCTCCCTCTCATCACCTTTTCATTAAACCGATATGCATCACTGACCAAGTGACCACGCATAAAGACAAAACATACCGCATATTCTAATATGAAAGTGCGTGGGTATTGCACCTTCGCACTTAAAGGGGTTCTCTGGTATAGAATTGACTTTATATGAAATTGAAATCATTATGATTTTATCATATCTCACCTTACATGTAATAAAATGTTGAAATCCCCATCCCTCTATCTTCATTATTTCGCGAGTTATTGCGGTTTAAAAATTTAGCGCGATGACGTCACTCCAGCACCAACATGTTGTCGCGCAGTGTTATATTACAGGTGAAACAGCTTATTGTACTATTGTAGTGGGAAATAGGCGTGAAATTTGGTGAAATTGTTAAGCTTTTAGCATGCTTATATAGTATTTCATCCTAGTTCATGGACGGAATTAACTACATTCACCTTAGGTTTTGTATGATTTTCCAAATTATACGTTTTGAAGCGGTTTTATTCATCATGATTGACTAAATATGATATTATGATAATTGATACTATTACTACGTACAAATCATAATGCATATTCACAGTAATATTAACATAGGTATAGTAACGCACTTTTACATGGAAAATGAACAGTGAAAAGATATCAGAGTAAACCAAATAGTCTTATGAACTGTTGCTGGAATCCAGATTCCGGACTGATGTTAGAGGGAACTGTTGTCCGAGTTTACGCTCTTGTTTGAATGGTTGTTGGAATCCAGACTGGTGTCAAAATGAACTTTTGTCATTTGAGTGAACACTGATCGCTTGTTGGAATCCGGACTTGAGTCAGAGTGAACTGTTGTCAGAGCAACTGAGTGAACACTGAAGGTTGTTGGAATCCAGACTGGTGTCAGGGTGAATTAGTGTCAGAGTCACTCTCGCACTTATTCACTCTGGCACCAGTCGGAAGTCCAACACTGAACTGATGTTGGAATCAGGAATGGTGTCAGAATGATCAGTGAATTGGTGTCCGAGTGATCACTGAGCTATTGTTTGAATCCGGACTAGTGTCAGATTAAATTGATGTTAGAGTAGACTGGCGTCAGTCAGAAAACAACGCAAACTCGGCCTCGGCTAAGAACTTGAACTCGGTCGTTTGCTGTTGTTAGAGTGAACTGGTGTTAGAAGAAACAGTGAACCTACTTCGGGATCGGCTAGAATGGGTATTAATATAGATTCAGAGTGAACATGTGCTATAGTCGGTAAGATTAGACCGGAGTGGACTTGTGTCAGAGTATAAAACTTGTTTAAACCGGGACTATTTTCATGAGTTCATGAGTCAGAGTGTTTGGTGTTAGAGAGGACAGGTCCTTCAGTGCACTCTATTGCTATTGTGACGTATGTGATTATACAGAAAAGATTTAGATTCAGAACTGAAACTTGTCAAAACTTGTTAAAAAGTGAATTTTAGTCGGACTGAACAGTTGTCAAAATATAATTGAGCTGGTCGACCGGTATTACGGTAAGAAGGAACTTAGAGTAAATTGCTACTGAAGAGTGACGTGTTTCACTTTCAGAATGAACTGAAGTCAGATCAAATAAGGGGGTGAGCGAAGGTATCTCGGAGTTAGCTGATGCCTTAAAGTACTGATTTCACAATGAAAACTGTCAGAATTTACTGCAGGCAAGATGGGCTCATTTCCCATCCTATTGTCACAAAATGAATGCATAAATAGTTGAGTGTATCAATTAACTAACATATCTAATCAGCAAACAATCATTTAAAAAGAAAATAAGAAAACTAAAAGTGAAGCAAACAATAAAAGTAATGTGGGAAATACCAATTTTATCACGTATTTTAATAGCGCGCATAGCAGTCAGTTGCGGTCTGGTGCAGTAGTGACGTCATCGCGCCGTAACATAAAGGTGCGATATCTCGCGATAGGAGGCACCTAGAAACATGGGAATTTCACCATGATTATTGTTACAGAAATAATTAATAAATTGGATCATGAAAAATAGCACTTTTTCTGGAGCAGAGAACCCCTTTAAAACGTATATAATCCCTGCATGTAGAACTATTTACAGTTAACTGCAGCCAGCACACCTCTCATACCATTTACAATATGCAGCAAATCACTCGAGGGTGACACTTCCTGACTGCTGCAGAGACTTGAAGAGATGGTGCTACTCTGCAATTAGAGAGGGTGCTTTTAAGGAGGTTGTAAAATACAGTGTTTGTGGGAATACTAAAAAGGAATATTTATGCTTACCATTAATTAGCCTTAAGCTTCCAACCTGCGCCGGGGTTCTGCCTCACCCTTCGCGGAACTTTGGCCGCAATGAGATTTTGCAAAAAAAAGAAAAAAAAGGAATATAGGGCTAGTGGGAGGGAATACAGGTCATATGGGAATACATCAAAGGAATGCAGGGGCAGTGGGAATACTTGGAGGGAATACAGGGGCAGTGGGAATACTTGAAGAGAAAACAGGGCTAGTGGGCATACTAATTAGAGAATACAGGACAAGTGGGAATACTGAATAGACTTATGTGGGTCTAAGTCCACCGTTAACACAACATACCCAGGGTGCCGGCATAATAATATTATATTGCTCAAGGAGCAAAGGGGAGGGGTCTTTATGCTGTTAATGAATAATTACACCATATGGTGAGCCTTAAGGCATAACGTTAGCTTCATTATAGAGCCTGTTCACTATCCTATTGAGCAAAAAGCAAGTAAATCTTCAACAGGTAAATTAAAGGTTATTAAAGATGAATGATCAAAAT
Organism: Beroe forskalii; assembly: GCA_011033025.1. Lineage (NCBI taxonomy): Eukaryota > Metazoa > Ctenophora > Nuda > Beroida > Beroidae > Beroe > Beroe forskalii. Next base: position 23,797 of record WFMF01000568.1, on the reverse strand, counting down.
TTACACGTTTTACTGGAAACCTAGCCCACATTCTAATGACTGCGTTTAAAATTTAAGAAAAAACAGTTTTACAGTATTCATTCACACATTATTAATTATCATAACTTTGGGCATCGAAATTCAAATGCTAACGTATTCAGATTTATTATTTATTCCTTTCCAATTCTATTAATTGATTGTTAGTACAACTGAGCAATGAATCCAAACTTTCAATTAAGGCTACTAAAACTTCCAAGCTTGGAGGTTGCATTAAAATAAATTTCAAGAATTCAGTTATTTATCTATAAACTTATAAACTATTTAAACCCCATGAAGATATCAAAAATCAACTGAATTTTCATTGAAAACCAAGTTTAAATATAAGAATGCAGTAGTAGTACTGCATAAAACGAATAATGACGGGCAGTTCCTTAAAACCTTAATTAAATCATCCTGTTAATTAACTAATGAAATCTTCTAATTATGTTAATTGTAAAAGTGGAATTAAATTATGTACTTACGATTGAAGAAGAGTTCCTCTAGAAAAGTCGTTGTTGGAGCAAGAAACCCGAGAATCACAGAGAGTACCAGTGGAGCAGCCCCGTCGCAGCCACAGCGAACCCGGGATAAAACCCCGCCCAGGAGAGCCCGACCTCGCAGGCGGGAATGTTGTGGTTGGAAATGATGGAGTCCTCCGCGGGCGGCGGGAGGATGTTGAGGAGGTTGCCCGTATCCACCGCCCAGATCCGGGTCTGCAGGTCCTTGCCCGGGATGAAGAGCAGACTCTCACTCTCGTCCAGCTTCATCCGGACTGGCGCGTAGTCGTTCACGTGACCCCGGTACGCTACCACGTGACGCTGAGTCCTGACGTCCCATTGGACGACCTGCCCGTTAAACGCGCTGCAGATCAGCGTGTTCTCCGACTTCATCAGCTTGATATCTCCCACAGAGCTCTGGTGCTCGAGCTGGAAGGCCGGCTCTTTGGCCCTCAGATCGTGACACATGAGGAGCTTATTCCGGGAGCCGGTGAAGACAAGAGGGGAGCTCTCCAGACTGCGAATAGACAGAACGTCTGATTTCCCCGTGTTCAGCACCTTCCTGGTATTAGAGACGATGTCCTGAACATACCCCTCCCTGGTAGCCCCAATACACAGTGAGTGGTGGTCCTGGTGGTTCCAGCAGCAAGACCACACATTAGACTGGGGCACGTAGTAAGTGGAGAGGAAGGTTCCCTGGTCCAGGTCCAGGAGGGATACCCGGCCCTGGTGCCCGGCCCCGCCCAGCAGACTCACCAGCGCCACGCAGCCTGGCCGCACCACCTGCGGCAGGAAGTTGATATCCGTTATTTCGGAGACAGGCGAGTAGTGCACGTTATCATCTCGCTTCAGGTGGATGTAGAACTTGTTACACTTGCTGATGGAGTACTTCCAGAGCGCTGCTCCGTGCCCTGATTTGGCGGATGTCAGGAGGGTGTCTTGTGTCTCGTTTATCTGTAGGTGAGTCACTGTGCCCCGGTGACAGGGCGCTGTGACCACCTGTTTCTTGAGGCTGTAAGAGGAGGCTTGCAGAGCTCGCTTCTCAAACAAGTGGCTGGATATGGCGCCGACTTGGCGGCTTCTCAGCAACGACTGGAGGGAGCCAGGACACTTAACGTACTCTGGCTTCTCAACTTCTCTCGGCTGGATGACGGGTTTCTTGGGACTGGGAGGCACGGTGAAGGAGGATGTTTCTACTTTGAAGTAGCGCTTCTTTACAGGGTCGTAGGAGTACCCGGGAAGGTTGGCGGGGGCTGGGGCGGGTCTGCGGGCTGGGCGGGAGCAGCGGCCGGGCTCAGGGCGCCGCTTCTTACAGCATCCCCGACCTGACATAGTACCTATCTCAGAGAAGAGTGAGTTAGCGGAGTGGGTGATGGTGCTCATTTTATGCAAAGTTGACATAAATTTAGAGAAAAACAAAGGTTCAAAGGGCTTAGGGCATACTGCATGGCGCATAAGCCTTGCATAAAAGCCGAAGGCCATTGTCCCGTTTGGGAGGAGGGGGGCATCGGTCTAGGTACTTATACCCAAAGCAACCCACAACGATTAAAACATATAGACCATGGGTCTGTTATAAACTGCAGCTTAGAGCACAATTTAAAGCACATTATAGAGCATGACACGACCACCCGATCAATATGGGTGAGGAAAACTCATAGTCTTACAATTAGAATGAGCAATAGCTCAACAAAAGCAATGAGGAAGTGACACTGCAGGAGGATGGAAAACGCAGTATACACAGACATCCTATGAGAACGGAAGCCTCTAAACACAGGCAACTGACGTGTCAGGGAACATATAAAATTAAGTGAACATGTTTAACTGAAATAATGCTAAACTGTGTTCAGACATAACATATATATATACCGGATTGGAAGGACAGATAGCGCTACTATAATGTTATCCGAAATAAGACGCGAACGAGCGGCAATTATACCATTCAAATGGTGGACATCTTCACATTGCCCATATGAAATGTAACAGAGAATCTACAGGATGCGAGGGTTGTAATATTAATGATCCGGGCGTCTGGGAAGGTCGCACTAGATACCCTCCGACGGGATAGTTGGCTAATTTAACAGGTCGATGACGTCATTATCAAGCTTCGGAATAGTGAATTAACGGTGTTAAAAGTGCGTGCTTTTCCAGCGCGACACATTCTCAGCTGGGCAAGCAGAAAACCACGAAACTACACAGCTTCACACGACGAAGGTCTCTCTTCGCTCCTACTGAGAGTTGCATAATTAACACCCGTTATGTTAATGAGGATAAATTAACAAAATACACGAAATACATTCGACTACCGGGGAATTTCTGATATATACTATTAACCGTCACAATTATAATACGGTACATTATAATAAAATTATACAAGAGTTTATGTACATTTAAACACTCTCATAAATTTACGGCTTGGGCTATGATAATTACGTCATCTGAACTTCCGATTGATTAGTAAATTGTCGCTGTGGACGAATAGCTTCACGACAACGGTCTGAACCCGTAGAAGTTCTAAATGTATCAAGAGAAGAATTATCCTGTAATAATAAGGCAAAATTATATAAATACTGCCGTGTTTATGATATAGGAATTCACTCACGACCATGGAAGGAGGGATAGACTTGTAGTAAAGTGGTTGAGATAATACAGTAACAATACGTAATGTAACCAGGTTAATGTGTAGTCGTGGCGTGGCACTATGGCAGAGCAGAAACACAGCACAGTAACGTACAGTAGAGAAGGGAGAAGGGATTTTATTTATAGCATTGGATTTTATGCATTTGCAAATAAACTTATAATAGCTAATGTTTCCGAAGAAACGTGAGCAAATTTTGGGTACCAAAGTCCCAATATTTATATGGGCTGATGAGTGATGGCTATAATTGTGGTGTTCGAAACTTTAGTTGGGCGCACCATGTAAAGATATTATATAAGCATGTATATTAGAGTCTAGACATTAAATATATCTCGTAAGGTGGCTTATGCTGATTAAAGTGCGAAGTTACGGCATATTAAGTGAAACACGGTCGTTTCAAAATTGTAGCTTCCTATGATTTAAGTGCAGCATTAATGAAACAACTGGCGAAACGTTAACACGGAAAACAAACCATCAAATATCGTACAATTAAACAACCTTACCTTGGTCATTTAATTAAAATGAAAATCATCCGTTTAAGGTAGTTTGAACATTTCGGTAAGTCAATATTCGGTTAAATCGTGAGTTGTAAATTTCTCGTAATTATGTTTGTATACAGTCACGTATATGCATAAGAATATAATTAATTAATCAAGAAATAATTAATTGATTAACCTTAATTAGTTTAAATGATATACAAGTATATTTACAAAATAAAAAAATAAATAAAAATAAATAATACTGTATCAGATTACTAATCCTCTAAAAGTAATCTCTTACTCAGTACTGGGAAAGATATATATATGGAATAAAAATAAACACAAAAAACATGGTTGAGAAAATAATGAAATGGTGTAACCAAAACTCACTAGAAAGGGGGGGGGCCAACGCTCTTTTAGGCCCCGAGGATATTGAAAATCCGAAAAGAGCCCTAGAAAGTGGGGCCTAAAAGAGCCTAAAAGGGCCTTTGGGGTAAAAATATTAGACTTGGTGGGCTCTGTTGCCCTAATAACGTCTTAAAACAATTATAATTTATTGAAAGATCATTTAATCACTTAATTTTTGGGTTACTTGCATTTTAGAGGAAAAAATCGATCAAATTTTTTGTAGGGCTCTAGAGGATAACAGTGACCTGAAAGAGCCCTAGAAAATGGGGACCTAAAGAGCCTTTTAAACAGTTTCCCACAGTTGTCTAGGATCAATAGCCATGGTGTCCTCAAATTATACTGGATTGTCGAAATACTGTTGCTTCATTGAAGAAACCACTTAATCAGACTATATTAATGGCATTTTGACTAAATGGGGCTATGCAATCGATCATTAGAACGATTTTAGTCTAGGGCTCTTTTAGGCTCCAAAGGATATGAATAATCTGAAAAGAGCCCTAGAAAGTGGGGCCTAAAAGAGCCTAAAAGCGCGTTGGCCCCCCCCTAGAAATCAGCACACTTAAAACAAAAGTAATTTTCTGGTCTACAACCAGGGAAAATAAACACCCAAAATCAATCAAACTTGATGGTCACAAAATTGAGATATCAAAACAGTAAAATACTTAGGAATAACAATTGATAATAAACTAAAATGGAATGATCACATCGAGAATGTAGTCAAAAAGAGTAAAAGGCTCTTTTGCCACAAAAAGGGCAATAGGTAGCAAATGGGGAATATCTCCACAACAAATGCTCTGGATATACAAGACAATCATCATACCGATTATAAGTTATGGATCTATTGTTTGGGCAATGAACCTAACAAAATCACAAATAGCTAAAATAACTCCTATACAAACTATGGCACAACATATGATAACAAGGTGTAAAATTAGCACTCCCAAAGTACTCCTAAATTTACTCCTTAATATAAGCACCAATTGAGTTAAAATTAGAAGAAACAGCTTTAAAAAAAAGCATTAACTCTCAAGACTGAAAGACACTGGAACATGAATAACTATAAAATGAAAAAATACAATCAACACAAGAAATAATTGATTGGAAATTAAAAATGTGATAAAAATTGACCCAAACCCAATTTCAGACAAAATTAGTCCTTTCTCAATCTTAAACAAAACATACAAAATCAACATTGAAAACAGGGACAGTATACAAGTGAATCAAACCTTCTAATCTTCACAGATGGGTCAAAAAATGAAAAAGGCAACACAGGAATCGGTATAACATTCAGTGAAGAAGAAATAAATGAGGTAGCAGAACCACTCCCAACACACACCAGCATTTACTAAGCAGAAGCAAAGCTAGCGAAATCATAAGAAACAAAAACTTAAGTAATTTAAATATCGAATTCTACTCAGATTCACAAGCAGTACTTAAGTCTCTAATGAACAAACATACAAAAAATGAATTAATAAAAATGTGCCATAACTCACTTAATGAGCTGGGAGGAAATAACACAGTCAATCTCAACTGGATACCTGGTCACGAAGGTCATGAAGGAAATGAAATAGCTGACTACCTTGCTAAGAAAGGTTCCCTAAAACAAGTATCAAATCCGCTATATAATAAAGCACCATTCACAACATTTATTAATATCATTAACAAACACTACCATAGATCAATAAAAACAGATTTATATAGTGATATAAGCTGTGAGGCTAAGATACTTACATCTGGTTTAGTCAAAGCTTATAAATACAGGACAAATAAAATGACAAACAAAATCTTAACACTAAACTATGAGAAAATAAGTACTTTAATTAAAATATTATCCAATCATAACAACCTAAACTATCACATGACAAAAACAAAACAGAGTTATAATGAACACTGTGAATACTGTACAGAAGTAATGAAATACGTTGACTACAACTGGGAAGAACTGCCTAAAACAGCGCATCATATACTGTGTAAATGCTCTTATTTCAGCAATAAAAGAAAAATATTCAACAAATACCAATTTGATAGCATTGACGATCTGCAAAGTAGTCATCTAATCAACAAAATGATAAAATTTTTCAACAACACCAATATTTTGAAAGAAAGCCACAAATAACAAAAAGCCTTTCCCCCAACAGAACACTATCTCACAAAACTAACAAACGTAGAAGCACACCTACACACAAGGTAATAATAATAAAAGACGACGATACACCAGCTGATTCAAGAAAATAATGGAAGGAGAGCAGGAGGGTCCTGACATTTCGATAATCACCACTCAAAAATGAAATCCGTACCACTTTTAAATACACTTATGTTACCGAAGGCAACCCAGCTCACGCCTTCAAAACTACACTTACCTTTATGACTTTTGACCGACCCATGGCAATGTGGACAGAGAGAGTAAATCTATTTTCTGTGCTTTGGACAGAGATATAGTTGACTCAAACTGTAGTGTGCAGCAGTAAAGGCGGCTTGTCTGGCCTAACACGGACCCCCCATTGCTCAGTAGAAGTTCACCAAGCCAATGTCACTGAAATGCTGTTCCCAATAAAGCCAGAGCACCCAGTGGGTACCAGTGGCAACTTGCCGTCGCTATAAGTGGTGTCCCGTGGCCCCAGTGCTGGCAGTGCCCTTAAGGGTACTGTCCCCCTTACTTCCGAGTTTGGGGAACCTACAATACAATACAATACAATACAGTCACGTGACACGCACAAGCGCACTAAATCTCGAACTGTAATCGTCATTATTTTACCTTTACATGAAATTACTTCTGAAGCTTCGCAGCTTTGACGTTACGTTACACGCGCTTGAAATTCAGGCCGGCCTCCTAATCATTATGCTAAAACCAACGCACACAGATTTCCCAAGAAAACTTCAAGTTGCATTATGTAAGCTTTTTCTCCCCTTTCAAGACGGACGGATTAGCATATCATATTTAGCATAAATTTCGGAGGAGAGAACTTAGAACTGAATCCAAATTATGCGTGTACGCTGGGAATGCAACCTTTGTGAGGCGTACGGTAGATCACTATTGAGAGCAATTTAGAAGCTCCTTACAGCTGAATCTCAATTCTCGCTGTATAATATTATGCTACGTCATGCGTTGATAATAGGCCATCCTGCGCAATCAATTCAGCATTTCAACCCAAGACAATGACGTCATTTACTATTACAGCCTACGATTCACGGTGGGCATGCAGTTTAAATGTAGCACATTTGACGGCTCTATCATCTCTTTGGATCGAGCTCTGTACAGCATAATTAAACTAAACGATTACGATTGACCTGCGGATTGGTGCATCTTTGTGATTCAAAGCGTAATCTGCCCTTAACACTGATTCCAGACAGGTTAAGACATTCTAATGTAGCAAAACGTCGAAGGGACTCGTTGTAATATTTCCAAATGATCTCAGGTAACCCGCACATGGCGACGAGGCCACTGGAAGTGTGACAAAAGATGCAAATGAGGGCAGCTTTTAAGGGAGCTTGCTGAAGCAGATAGAGTGTGGCGATGTGCGTGTCAATGGTTACAGTGTACTTTACAGTATGCTATATTGAGATAAGATGGGCTAATGTCTTATAGCACTGATTGACTAACCTCTCAACCTCTCGAGCAATTACAAAAACCAGATAAAGATCTATAACCCTAAATAACCCTGTGCTTTGATTTTTATAAAGAAAAGCACGATTAAAGTCGCTGATCAGTCCCACATTCCACACGCACCCAAACCCTGGGAAACAAGCCAGAAAGTGTACTCGTGAGAGGAAATCACGCCACTCAGAGAATTGACGCATCAAAGATGACTCGCTTCTTGTCACCAGCAAGTCATTAAAATTCAGATATATGTTAACATGTGACAATATCCATTACGACTTTATGACTTTTGAAATCAAATCTTGATTAGTAGGGCATGTCAATTGTCATTTGTCACATTATAATGGTTGCCTCTGAGGGTGGGCAAATTAAATCACTCAAAAGATAATATAGCAATGCCAGAACGATCGATATGCATTTATTGTGAATTAAGATATTAACAAATTATAAAATTGATATTGCAATCCAAATCATTATAAGAAAGTTAGAAATATGTCGCAGTTAATTTGATATCCTGACATGATAACATGATAGCTATGTTAGTTTTGATGTATTGAACAGTGATATGAGGCCCTGTTACTCGGAAACTTGGAATGGTTTTGTGAAGATACACAATTATCAATATCAAGCAGACAACTTACCCACTTCTCACAACTTCATTTGAAACAGAGAAATAATGAAAGTAGTCGGGCGAGACTAAAGTCATAGCCAGCAACGCTTGAGCCAACCCAAGCGAATATAAGCAAAATGATCAGCGTCACAGACTAGAGCAGAATATTCAAGTTTTTTATGTATATAAATGCAAACATAGCCCTGAATTTTTCTTTAAGTTCTTCATCTGCATTGTATTCACAATGAAACACCAATCAGGCGTCGAATAAAAAATCGACAAAAGAACGAGTACGTCAGTGTTACGAGAAAAAACATGACTTTTGAAGTCTCTTTACGAATAAATAAATTTAACGAGAAAAAATATTAAATTTTTATGTCATGCCTTTCATAAAATTGAAAGTTTGTATAATTGCTACTTCGTGAAAACTTAACTCGGATGGTGTGCAAGCCGCAAGGAGAAATCATAAAACAAAATGATAAAATTTTCAACAACATCGGTGTATCATCCACCCAGATCTCGTTGACTTCTGACTTTTGAGTTGTGACCAATTTTACAGCAAGAATTTTTAAATCGAATAGCGAACAAAAACCAAAAACTCATTTTTAAATCCATTCAACAGGTTCAAAAAATAAGCTTAAGATAAAATGTGAGAGGGACCTCTGTTGAAAACATATCCGGCCAATACTGAAAGAGTTTTTGGTCCTTAATAAGGTCCGGTTAATAAGTGCCGTTCAGACATTGGAAAGAATGAGCTGAGAGAAGGATTGGATGGTCCGGCTATCCAATGTCTGTTTATGTTACTTCGTGGTGCCCCCCCCCCCCCAGCGCAGAACAAGTAATGGATAGATTACCTAATATTAAGGTCTTCAGGTGTATATTATACCCCTGTATTCGAATACTGACAATGAAAGTTTTTGCATTTTAAGTAATAGCTGGGTTATTATGAGAGATATAACATTTTCCAGGAAAAACTTTTACATCAAACACACGGAGTACGGACTGTTCTTGAATATTTCATAGGTACCACCGTAAATTTTCGAAATTTGCCTCTGGATAAAGATCCATTTCGCGTACGAAACTAAATCAATAACAAAGATTTGATATTTCCCTCTCTGACGCAGCAGTATCGTAAGCAGAAGAAAATTTCGATTATCTGACGAGATCATTTTCATTTTACAAGATCACGGGAAGAAAAGCTTTACTATGGCCCAGTACACACCCAGAGGTCGGAATAAAAGGATTGGTGATGGGATTTGACGTAAAAGTTCAAATTCTCTACGACATGGCTTTGCTAATTATCAGGCTCAAGCTGGCAACTAATCAAGAGAATATTGCAGGAGTACTCCAAAGATTGAGAGAATTGTCATTTGCAAAGAGGAGTGATCAGACCATGTTCGTCAATGTAACGTTGATGAACATTGACTATCAATTTCTAAAGCAATACCAACATCCCGGTACGTTGGTTGGTGTGAAAAGAACTATTATAACAATATGCAATGCAGATTTAGGGGATATGAAGAAAATAAGTTTTATGATGCCGGCCGATGAAAGTCCCTGATCTTATAATGCAAGACTAGGATGTAGAAGTTCACAAATTCATCAATTTATCATTAATATCTGTAAAAGGGCAGTCCGAACCCTTCAAAATGCATGCATGTTCTCTTACCCACAACGACACAATTTGCAGAGTAAAAATTAAGGTCACGTAATTGCTCGAATTTGAAATACTCACACTCGTATCAAATCAGGCAGCACGATTATCGAGCTCACAACTTGACGCGATTGAAAGACGAAAGTCCTTGCCTCTGTGCAGCCACACCTTCGAAATTGCACTGTGGCGATTTGAAGCAGCGAGCTAAAGGTTCTGTACTTGGCGTAACCTACCATACCTACCTACCTCATGTTAAAAAGTAAATAAGTGCAGCATGATCATGGGCTTCATTTGTTATTCAATCGTACGCGTGTGGCACGTCATGTGACGTGACACCGCTGGACGGAAAATAGATGTAGAATCGAACGCGCGCGCGGCGAACGAACGCACGTGCGCGCAAATAATCCTGGGTTCATCATTTGGCGCGTTCCTGTAAGTTGTGGAACAAATAGCGAAATTTGCCAATTTACACGTTGAAATCCAAAAATAGCCCATGGTCCAAGAAGGAATGTGTATCAAAAACCACTTGTAATAACAACTTATCCCTAGAAAGGACATGGTTTGTAAGTCTCAAGTCATAACGAGTTACAACTTCTCGAGAATCAATGGAGTATCTACAATCTATTCGAATGGCATCCAACCCAAGAAACACCCAACCAAAGGGACAAATGTAGTCTAATTTAATATGAAGACTTGACAAACACTTTACTGACAACCGGCAAGAAGTAAGGGACAACAGCAAGTTCGAAAAACATTCTTTCCCTGAAAGTTAAACTGTTTTTTTGAAATCGTATCACAAGACGACATAATCTCGCACACTGGAGACAGACATTAGTTATATGACTGTCTTGTGTGCACGAAATAAGATGCCGTGCATGACTGATAACATAGGCGGTTAAGCTAGCTGTCACTGTCATGGTTCACAGTGGATAATTAATGGAAGTTGAAGCTCTAAATTCATCTGACACGAGACATTACCATACCGTGACTACTAAGAAATGCATGTTATTGCGTGGAATGATTACAATCATCATTTAATAAAATAATTCCCATACAAATGTAGAGCTGGTCACTAACTCTCTCTCTCTCCCTCTCACTCAGTTAGTCAAGTTCTAGTACCAAACACATGACACACAGAGGGGAGTAGTGACGCACAGCATTCGACCTATTTCTTATGATTATAATCTCAAGCCCACTGCGTGTTTATAATATAAGAGTGCAGAGATAAGGGGTTGATTGCAAGCACAGAGGGTGGTCAATATTCATAGTAAATACTTAAATATGCTGTATGATGCTTTGTGTGCTTGCTTGTCGTTTGGTGTGTTGTCAGTGTGTTTGTTTGTGTCTGTATGTATGTGTACTTCCCTCTTAAGACTGATGTATAGGTGTATACACTTATGAATTGTTTCTATTTCTGTATGTAAGTCAAACGACTAGAGGCATATCTTGTAAGTGCTGTCTCGTCTGAAAGTGCATGTAAATGGTGTGACAGTGTAAGAGCGCAATTTATAGGTGCATTGAGAAGGTGTGATATGTTAGGGTGCTCGCTTGAACTGATAATTCAACCCAGAAAGTGCTAAAATTGATCAGTTGATCAGCTCATACCTCAAAGAGATAACCATGTATGGTAAAATATCTTTCACAATACCCACTATAAAAAGAACTTTGCACTGATTTTACTTACTAAAATGTACTTATAAATGTAGCAGGCAACAAGTTAAAGTAAGGAAAGTATATGCGGATGGTAAGTGTGAAATAATGAGGGCCGTGTTTTATGTTATAAAACGTGAGCCTTGTAATGTTTCGGTGACGTCAAATAAACACATTTTCATATGGTTATGATATGGTTCTAATGCTTTTCAATTTTTCTAAAAAGGGATAAATGTTGTGCTATCGAATTCTGAGAAAAACATTTTTGCGTTGTATTAATTCAGCAGAACTGTGCGAATAAAGCAAAGTATTGACCGTAAACTTTAAGTATGGTCGAGAAGAAGCTGAGACTTCATAACTATAAGTTGGTAGATCGAGGGCTACCGCCTACCGAGTGAAATATCGAAAGTATACGGTCAGGGCTGGGACTAATTGTTACAAAACGTACGTCGAGCTTGCAAAGGATTGTGATAAGGATCAGCAGTGTCCAAGCAGACCGACCACGTCTCAGAGACGTCTCAGCGAGGAGACGACCAATTGCGGTATACAGTCTCCACTTTCCCATGGAAAAACTTACTCATAATTCAACAACAGCGTATAATAATGCAGTGTGTACGGTAGTTAGTAATTCTCAACGGTGAGAAATATATAACTACTTCTCACAAAAGCAGCTGTTGTCGAAATGAAGTGCCTCTTCATTATCATTATAGGTTATAGGATAATAAATTCCATCTCCGTTAACAATACAAGGATAAGAACAAATTATGCCTGGTTTAACAAAAGAATTAAATTTATGAGTTCTTCACGCATATTATGTTATTATATTGAACACTTCAGTGTGAATTACCTTTGTTAACTAACTTTACAAATTCCAATACAATGAATATATTACAATAATATGTGCATATATAGCAATAATATGATAATGGAAAAATATTTATGTTTATTCTTCATCATTTGCATAATTTACCTTAGGAGGTCTATTTATATGGGTCGAAATTGCGGTGTTTGAAATTTTGGTAGGTTGAAAATATAGTTGATTTTTCAAAAATCTAAATTTCACCACCAAATAAAATTGGGTGATTTTTCTAACTTTTGCTGACAAATGAAAGATTTTGCGGCAATGGAAAATAGATTAATTCTAATATTAAAATCAAATTCTTGATCGTCTTCCTGAGCCTCTGCTTCATTAATTACTGTTCTAAATTTTGAATTTCAATTGTTTTAACCATTTGATTTTGACTAAATTATCTGTAACTTATGTCCGGGTAGAGGGTTTTGTCAGGTGGGGTTTTGTCCGGAATAATGAGTCTACACAACCAAGGCAAATTCTCAGCAATAAGCAGCCAGAAAATCAGAAATAAAGCGGAAGTTCTCAATGGAAATGGTATGAAGTAAGGAAGCTGATGGGGCCGTATCGCCACAGTAAATACTCAGTCCAAATAAGGCAATGCTGCACATTGAATTTCTACCAACTGTAAATTCAATCAAGTTATAATATGGCCAGGATCTCATCATGAATCCACCTGAAAGGAGCACAGCTAGTGCCTTACTTAACTAAAGATTGATAGTAACCCTTTCTAAGAGATAAAACCCGCAAAAAACAGGTTCTGGATCTCACAAAATTCAAGTATGCTCGAGTTGTACCAAAAAGTATACCTATATCACAGATCTTGAGAAACAAATTAACGAAATGAATTTGTTTTAACAGTGCCCCACCACACAGAGAGTCTTATTATAGATTTCATAATGCGTTATGTTCAACGCATTATGACGTTCTGCATAGCTCACGCTGCCCGAAATAGCAGCACATATTGTGCAACAGTTCTTATAATAAGTTACATCAATTCATTAGAACTGACAGACGACGGGGAGACAAAAAGAGAGGGGTTATTAATAGCCCCTCAGTCAGAGAGATCTGGTAGCACCGTTCTGTCAGGGAGTGCTGTTGTACGTCACACCTACTTCCTCACAGGAAGAGAAGAGAGAGAGAGAGAGAGAGAGAGAGAAGGAGGAGAGAGGGGAGGGGAGTACTGCATACAAATGATATAATTGAGGGGTTTGACAGTGACGCACTGGCAGTGTCACGGTTTAAGGCCGTCAATTGATGATCTTACAGTAGGTTATTATACAATATAGCAGTTCCTTCCTAGAATTGATGCTTTATGCTTTATTCTTATGGAATTAAAAATTCATCTGAATGAAAAAATTAAAGTCATGATTCAAAAGGATTTTTTTAATTTCAAAATATGCCTTCTGAACAGCTTTTAGAACAGTAATCAAAGTGTAAAAACAAGACGGAGAAGCTGGCGGCTAGAATATAGAACTCGAGAGCGGAGAGTGAAAAAAAGGGGGGAGGTGGGTATATCAGAGGAGGAATCAATGACCATGTGCAGCATCTCCTCACTGATGAGTGCTAAGCATCACGCCAGATCACGCCTTTTATACCCCCTTCCCAAGTCATTAAGGGTGGGGTCACCCCAAGTCACACCTAGTTCCGACCACTAATCACGTGACAGAGCAGCAGCAAGACCCCTCATTGTGAGGACAATGGACCAGGGCAGGCAGAGAATGCAGAGGGAAGGGAGAAGAAGAGTAGCGAGAATGTGGTGCACGTACTCCAAGAGCAACAAATTACAAGTGTATGCAGTATCATTGTATCTTGCTCCTTATAATAGCTAGTTAGAAGGGAATATAGGTGGACTCTGTGAATATGCAAGCGACTTGATACATAAAGCAATGTACCTCAGTACCTCACAATCTATCTTGTCTAATAGACAAGATAATGTCTATCTACAAGACAATGTCTATCTACATTCTGTCATTCTATTCATACAACGGCAGCTAGTACGTACCTCTACGATTACCAACACACAGATTACAAAGCGTTTTAGGACAGCTTTGGATGAATAACAAATATCACTGCGATGTAACATCTCAAATTATAAATGAAAAACTCGGCAGTCGCTTTGTAGAAGATTAAGATATTCCACGAAATTGCGAAATGGTACGAATAAAGGAAAGAGAAAAAAATAGGAAAAGAAAAATTCATACTAATCTCACCAGCCCAGTTTACCAACAATCACGAAGCTACGAATTATCATATAGAGGGATGACAAATATAGCTGCCCATCGTTAATAGAAGTGTACGTTACATCTGTAACCAGTAACCTCAACATACAACAGATCCCTGATCCATAGAGCAATGTACACATATTACAATGTGACGATGACGATCGTGTACTACCATCATAGCTCATTTGCAATCCTTTCAGACGGCATAGAGCTCTCCGGCGGCATAGCTTTCAATGTAATAAAATAATATGTTCTGCAACTATGCAATCAGCAGCTGGAGGTATGCATGGATTGAGCGAGTCCTCGGTTTTTACCGAGGACTCGGTCTTAGGCTCGGTTGAAAAATCATTCCTCGGTTTGAGTTTTTGAGGATCCAGCGAGGAATGGCCTCGAATTTTACTGAAGATTATAGTTTTACCGAGGTCAAAAAGCCTTCCCTCGGTCTGTCATTGATGGTATGCTATGCGAAGCTGTCTTACGTTACAGTGTGATTTGTAACTGGATTAAGCCTGAGATGTAGAAGTCAATGTGCTTTTAAAACCTGCTACCAACTGGAACTAATAACAGGGGCAAAAATAAAGGGAAAAACAAAACAAAAGAAAGCAAAAACAAAACTAAGATAAGTGCTAGAAAATTCTGTTTTGTCAAGGACAAATATACAGAGATCAGTTAGATTTAGCGAAGATTTATGAAATACACTTTCGTCGTCTCTACACCCCTCATTCAATCACAATTCTTTCTCACTCCCCATCTCTTCACATCATCTCATCTCCTCCAGTCCTCATTTCCATCTCACTCCCCTCCCTCTCATCACCTTTTCATTAAACCGATATGCATCACTGACCAAGTGACCACGCACAAAAGACAAAACATACCGCATATTCTAATATGAAAGTGCGTGGGTATTGCACCTTCGCACTTAAAACGTATATAATCCCTGCATGTAGAACTATTTACAGTTAACTGCAGCCAGCACACCTCTCATAGCATTTACAATATGCAGCAAATCACTCGAGGGTGACACTTCCTGACTGCTGCAGAGACTTGAAGAGGTGGTGCTACTCTGCAATTAGAGAGGTTGCTATTAGAGATGTTGTAAAATAGAATACAGTGTTTGTGGGAATACTAAAAGGGAATATTTATGCTTCCCATTAATTAGCCTTAAGCCTCCAACCTGCGCCGGGGTTCTGCCTCACCCTTCGCGGAACTTTGGCCGCAATGAGATTTTGCAAAAAAAGAAAAAAAAGGAATATAGGGCTAGTGGGAGTACTCAAAGGGAATTCAGGTCATATGGGAATACATCAAAGGAATGCAGGGGTAGTGGGAATACTTGAAGGGAGGCAGTGGGAATACTTGGAGGGAATACAGGGCAGTGGGAATACTTGAAGAGAAAACAGGGCTAGTGGGCATACTAATTAGAGAATACAGGACAAGTGGGAATACTGAATAGACTTATGTGGGTCTAAGTCCACACCGTTAACACAACATACCCAGGGTGCCGGCATAATAATATTATATTGCTCAAGGAGCAAAGGGGAGGGGTCTTTATGCTGTTAATGAATAATTACACCATATGGTGAGCCATAAGGCATAACGTTAGCTTCATTATAGAGCCTGTTCACTATCCTATTGAGCAAAAAAGCAAGTAAATCTTCAACAGGTAAATTAAAGGTTATTATAAAGGTTATTATAAAGGTTATTATAAAGGTTATTATAAAGGTTATTATAAAGGTTATTATAAAGGTTATTTTTTTTTTTATAAAGATGAATGATCAAAATTTACACGTTTTACTGGAAACCTAGCCCACATTCTAATGACTGCGTTTAAAATTTACGAAAAAACAGTTTTACAGTATTCATTCACACATAATTTATTATCATAACTTTGGGCATCGAAATTCAAATGCTAACATATTCATATTCATTATTTATTCATTTCCAATTCTATTTAATCGTTAGTACAACTGAGCTATGAATCCAAACTTTCAATTAAGGCTGCTAAAACGTAAAAGCTTGAAGGTTGAATTCAGCATGAAAATAAATTTGAAGAATTCAGTTATTTATCTATAAACTTATAAACTCTCTGAACCCCATGAAAATGTCAAAAAACAACTGAATTTTCATTGAAAACCAAGATTAAATATAAGAATGCAGTACTGCATAAAACGAATAGTGACGGCCAGTTTCTTAAAACCTTAATTAAATCATCCTGTTAATTAACTAATGAAATCCTTTAATTATGTTAATTGTAAAAGTGGAATTAAATTATGTACTTACGATTGAAGAAGAGTTCGTCTAGAAAAGTCGTTGTTGAAACAAGAACCCTGCGGGATCACAGAGAGTACCAGTGGAGCAACCCCGTGGCGGCCACAGCGAACCCAGGATAAAACCCCGCCCAGGAGAGCCCGACCTCGCAGGCAGGGATATTGTGGTTGGAAATGATGGAGTCCTCCGCGGGCGGCGGGAGGATGTTCAGGAGGTTGCCCGTATCCACCGCCCAGATCCGGGTCTGCAGGTCCTTGCCCGGGATGAAGAGCAGACTCTCACTCTCGTCCAGCTTCATCCGGACTGGCGCGTAGTCGTTCACGTGACCTCTGTACGCGACCACGTGACGCTGCGTCCTGACGTCCCATTGGACGACCTGCCCGTTAAACGCGCTGCAGATCAGCGTGTTCTCCGACTTCATCAGCTTGATATCTCCCACAGAGCTCTGGTGCTCGAGCTGGAAGGCCGGCTCTTTGGCCCTCAGATCGTGACACATGAGGAGCTTATTCCGGGAGCCGGTGAAGACAAGAGGGGAGCTCTCCAGACTGCGAATAGACAGAACATCTGATTTCCCCGTGTTCAGCACCTTCCTGGTATTAGACACTATATCCTGAACATACCCCTCCCGGGTAGCCCCAATACAGAGGGAGTGGTGGTCCTGGTGGTTCCAGCAACAGGACCACACATTAGACTGGGGCACGTAGTAAGTGGAGAGGAAGGTTCCCTGGTCCAGGTCTAGGAGTGATACTCTGCCTTGGTGCCCGGCCCCGCCCAGCAAGCTGACCAGCGCCACGCAGCCCGGCCGTACCACCTGCGGCAGGAAGTTGATATCCGTTATCTCGGAGACAGGCGAGTAGTGCACGTTATCATCTCTCTTCAGGTGGATGTAGAACTTGTTACACTTGCTGATGGAGTACTTCCAGAGCGCTGCCCCGTGTCCTGACTTGGCGGAAGTCAGGAGGGTGTCTTGTGTTTCGTTAATCTGGAGGTGGGTAACTGTGCCCCGGTGACAAGGTGCTGTAACTACCTGCTTCTTGAGGCTGTAAGAGGAGGCTTGCAGAGCTCGCTTCTCGAACAGGTGGCTGGATATGGCGCCCACTTGGCGGCTTCTCAGCAGCGACTGGAGGGAGCCAGGACACTTAACGTACTCTGGCTTCTCAACCTCTCTCGGCTGGATGACGGGTTTCTTGGGACTGGGAGGCGCGGTGAAGGAGGATGTTTCTACTTTAAAGTAGCGCTTCTTGACAGGGTCGTAGGAGTACCCGGGAAGGTTGGCTGGGGCCGGGGCGGGTCTGCGGGCTGGGCGGGAACAGCGGCCGGGCTCAGGGCGCCGCTTCTTACAGCATCCCCGACCTGACATAGTACCTATCTCAGAGAAGAGTGAGTTAGCGGAGTGGGTGATGGTGCTCATTTTATGCAAAGATGACATAAAATCAGAGAAAAAACAAAGGTTCAAAAGGCTTAGGGCATACTGCATGGCGCATAAGCCTTGCATAAAAGCCGAAGGCCATTGTCCACAACGATTAGAACATGTTTTTAATTGCAGACCATGGGTCTGTTATACTCTGCAGCTTAGAGCACAATTCAAAGCACACTATAGAGCATGACACGACCACCCGATCAATAAGGGTGAGGAAAACCCATAGTCTTAAAATTACAATGAGCAATAGCTCAACAAAAGCAATGAGGAAGTGTCACTGCAGGAGGATGGAAAACGCAGTATACACAGACATCCTATGAGAACGGAAGCCTCTAAACACAGGCAACTGACGTGTCAGGGAACATATAAAATTAAGTGAACATGTTTAACTGAAATAATGCTAAACTGTGTTCAGACATAACATATATATACCGGATTGGAAGGACAGATAGAGCTACTATAATGTTATCCGAAATAAGACGCGAACGAGCGGTAATTATACCATTCAAATGGTGGACATCTTCACATTGCCCATATGAAATGTAACAGAGAATCTACAGTATGCGAGGGTTGTAATATTAAGGGGACACAGAAAAAAAATTTTCAGCTGGTGCCATCTTGCCGCCTATGTAGTCGTGTTAGGTATATAAAAATATGAAAATTACCTGAATATGAGCCCTAACTGAGATGACTAAAATTTTCAAATCGGCATTTAAGTTTTCAGCAAAAAACGACGTTTTTGACTATTGTACGTGCTAGGAAAGTGCCCCGACCACCAAACTTGGAGGAATTTTAGTTCACCTGACCATCTAACTTCTCTCAAAAGGATTTTGCTTTATCTCGAAAAATGAATTTTTCCCGGCCAATTAAGTGATTTTTTGAGGCTCCCATCTTTAAAATAGTCTCAAAGGCGTCTGGGGCATGATATAAGGTTGTCCTTTGGAAATTAGTTCAATTAAACATGGAAAAAAATTTGGTGAAAAAATCAGCCCTCGCACGTAAAAAATGTAGGCACAGTAACGAGATAATCTCGGCTGGGCGTCAAAAAGGCCGTTTTTGGCGTTTTTTGCTGTTTTTGACCACATAATTGTCTCTGGAACAAAAAGTAAGGATATTCACATGCTGCCCGTTGGATATGTCTTAGATAAACCATTTTTCTGAAACATATCTGAATTTCATTGGTTTAGACAATATACATCATGGCCAAACTGGCAATTAAAAAAGTTGTGTTTTTCGACCTGAGCTCCTAAAACTGTAGTTATTATGAAAACCATTTCATTTGAGATGCCGAAACCGACAGGAAACGATTTTTTGGGTCATTTCACGTCGGAATAATGCTTTTGTGAGCGTTATTACAGATATTTCTGGGAGTTTCTCGAGATTCGAGGGCCCAGACTGGAGGAAGCCGCCAAAATGGCCATAATTTCGTATCTCGGTCCAGGAAGGTCGTAGAGACTTCGTTTTGGGCGCAAAATGAGCGGAAACATCATTTTTATATACGACTTGTGAATAAACATATGGTCTAAAATGCTCAGGAACAAAGTTATAAGCTGAAAACCGGTTTTGAAGCCAAAAACTAGGCCCTATCTAAGTCCAGTAAAATCATAGGGGCTCGGCTTTAGGCTCAAAATGTTCGTAGCTGCCATATTCATATTCTATTGTCTACCAAAATATTTCCTAAAACGTTCAGGAACCGAGTTATGGCCCAAAAACTGTCAACCGTTTGGTACGTTTGTTATTGCTGTTTTCAGTTTGAATGGTTTTTGGGCCATAACTCGGTTCCTGAACGTTTTAGGCAATATTCCGGTTGACAATAGAATATGAATATGGCAGCTACGAACATTTTGAGCCTAAAGCCGAGCCCCTATGATTTTACTGGACTTAGATAGGGCCTAGTTTTTGGCTTCAAAATCGGTTTTTAGCTTATAACTTTGTTCCTGAGCATTTTAGACCATATGTTTATTCACAAGTTGTAAATAAAAATGATGTTTCCGCTCATTTTGCGCCCAAAACGAAGTCTCTACGACCTTCCTGGACCGAGATACGAAATTATGGCCATTTTGGCGGCTTCCTCCAGTCTGGGCCCTCGAATCTCGAGAAACTCCCAGAAATATCTGTAATAACGCTCACAAAAGCATTATTCCGACGTGAAATGACCCAAAAAATCGTTTCCTGTCGGTTTCGGCATCTCAAATGAAATGGTTTTCATAATAACTACAGTTTTAGGAGCTCAGGTCGAAAAACACAACTTTTTTAATTGCCAGTTTGGCCATGATGTATATTGTCTAAACCAATGAAATTCAGATATATTTCAGAAAAATGGTTTATCTAAGACATATCCAGCGGGCAGCATGGGAATAGCCTTACTTTTTGTTCCAGAGACAATTATGTGGTCAAAAACAGCAAAAACCGCCAAAAACGGCCTTTTTGACGCCCAGCCGAGATTATCTCGTTACTGTGCCTACATTTTTTACGTGCGAGGGCTGATTTTTTCACCAAATTTTTTTCCATGTTTAATTGAACTAATTTCCAAAGGACAACCTTATATCATGCCCCAGACGCCTTTGAGACTATTTCAAAGATGGGAGCCTCAAAAAATCACTTAATTGGCCGGGAAAAATTCATTTTTCGAGATAAAGCAAAATCCTTTTGAGAGAAGTTAGATGGTCAGGTGAACTAAAATTCCTCCAAGTTTGGTGGTCGGGGCACTTTCCTAGCACGTACAATAGTCAAAAACGTCGTTTTTTGCTGAAAACTTAAATGCCGATTTGAAAATTTTAGTCATCTCAGTTAGGGCTCATATTCAGGTAATTTTCATATTTTTATATACCTAACACGACTACATAGGCGGCAAGATGGCACCAGCTGAAAAATTTTTTTCTGTGTCCCCTTAATGATCCGGGCGTCTGGGAAGGTCGCACTAGATACCCTCCGTGGGGATAGTTCGTGAATTTAACAGGAGGATGACGTCATTATCAAGCTTCAAAATGGTGAATTAACGGTCTTAAAAGTGCGTGCTTTTCCAGCGCGACACATTCTCAGCTGGGCAAGCAGAAAACCACGAAACTACACAGCTTCACACGACGAAGGTCTCTCTTCGCTCCTACTGAGAGTTGCATAATTAACACCCGTTATGTTAATGAGGATAAATTAACAGCAAAATATACGAAATACATTGAACTGCCGGGGAATTTCTGATATATACTATTATAACCTTCATCATTATAATACGGTACATTATAATAAAATTATACAAGAGTATAATATGTACATTTAAACACTCTCATAAATTTACGGCTTGGGCTATGATAATTGCGTCATCTGAACTTCCGATTGATTAGTAAATTGTCGTAGTGGACGAATAGCTTCACGACAACGGTCTGAAACCGTAGAAGTTCTAAATGTATCAAGAGAAGAATTATCCTGTAATAAGGCAAAATTATATAAATACTGCCGTGTTTATGATATAGGAATTTACTAAGGACCATGGAACGAGGGATGGACTTGTAGTAAAGTGGTTGAGATAATACAGTAACAATACGTAATGTAACCAGGTCAACGTGTAGTCGTGGCGTGGCACTATGGCAGAGCAGAACACAGCACAGTAACGTACAGTAGAGAAGGGATTTTATTTATAGCATTGGATTTTATGCATCTGCAAATATTAACTACAATAGCTAATGTTTCCGAAGAAACGTGAGGTTAGCAAAGTTTGGGTACCAAAGTCCCAATATTTATATGGGCTGATGAGTGATGGCTATAATTGTGGTGTTCGAAACTTTGGTTGGGCGCACCATATAAAGATATATAAGCATGTATTATAGTCTAGACATTTAATATATCTCGTATGGTGGCTTACGCTGATTTAAGGGTGAAGTTACGGCATTTTAAGTGAAGCACAGTAGTTTCCAAATTGCAGCTTCCTATGATTCATTGAAAAAAGAGCACCCCAACAGTCCAATAAGGCATGAGAGTAGACACTCGCTAGCTGCACCTCGAAGTGACTGATCCAGGCTAGCTGCTGTCATCTTAGAATAGCATTGGTGGGAAATTGGCGGCTCATTGAAACAGATCGAAAAGTTTGTAAAATTTCGAACACGCACGAGCAGTAATACGTTCAGCGGGGAGACAAGGGCAAAACTTTGCACTTTTGTAATATTTGTTGCTTTTAGTGCACTATTTGTGTCGTGCATTAAAAGCTGTTGCACTTTAATAGTGCAGCATCAATGAAACAAATGGCGAAACGTTAACACAGAAAACGAACTATCAAATATCGTACAATCAGACAACCTTACCTTGGTTATTTAATTAAAATGAAAATCATCCGTTTAAGGTAGTTTGAACATTTCGGTAAGTTAATATTCGGTTAAATTGCGAGTTGTAAATTTCTCGTAATTATGTTTGTATACAGTCACGTGACACGCACAAGCGCACTAAATCTCGAACTGTAATCGTCATTATTTTATCTTTACATGAAATTACTTCTGAAGCTTCGCAGCTTTGACGTTACGTTACACGCGCTTGAAATTCAGGCCGGCCTCCTACTCATTATCCTAAAACCAACGCACACAGATTTCCCAAGAAAACTTTAAGTTGCATTATGTAAGCTTTTTCTCCCCTTTCAAGACGGACGGATTAGCATATCATATTTAGCATAAATTTCGGAGGAGAGAACTTAGAACTGAATCCAAATTATGCGTGTACGCTGGGAATGCAACCTTTGTGAGGCGTACGGTAGATCACTATTGAGAGCAATTTAGAAGCTCCTTACAGCTGAATCTCAATTCTCGCTGTATAATATTATGCTACGTCATGCGTTGATAATAGGCCATCCTGCGCAATCAATTCAGCATTTAACCCCATGATAATGACGTCATTCACTAACAGCCTACAATTCACGGTTTGCATGCAGTTTAAATGTAGCACATTTGACGGCTCTATCATCTCTTGGGATCGAGCTCTGTACAGCATAATTAAACTAAACGATTACGATTGACCTGCGGATTGGTGCATCTTTGTGATTCAAAGCGTAATCTGCCCTTAACACTGATTCCAGACAGGTTAAGACATTCTAATGTAGCAAAACGTCGAAAGGACTCGTTGTAATATTTCCAAATGATCTCAGGTAACCCGTACATGGCGACGAAGCCACTGGAAGTGTGACAAAAGATGCAAATGAGGGCAGCTTTTAAGGGAGCTTGCTGAAGCAGATAGAGTGTGGCGATGTGCGTGTCAATGGTTACAGTGTACTTTACAGTAAGCTATATAGAGATAAGATTGGCTAATGCCTTACAGCAGTACAGCACTGATTGACCAACCTCTGAACCTCTGAACCAGATAAAGATCTATAACCCTAAATAACCCTGCGCTTATATTTTTACAAAGAAAAGCTGATTAAGGTCGCTGATCAGTCCTAACTCATTCCACACACACCCAAAACCCTGGGAAACAAGCCAGAAAGTGTACTCGTGAGTGGAAATCACGCCAC